>CM056050.1:184719630-185182130 GCA_029574335.1 Rana kukunoris | reverse complement strand
CAATGCTGAAGGGGACTAGGGCCTCTTCCCGACAATGCTGGTCAGTGGTTGTCAGGGTCTGTGGGCGGTGGACTTATTGGAAATCTGGAAGCCCCCTTTAAAAAGGGTACCCCCAGATCACACTCTCCCAATGTGAATAAGGTACATTGCACCCCTACCCATTCACCAAAAAATGTTTCTTCTTTTCTTCTTTCCCCGCTTCTTCCTCTGGGCTTTTCCTTTCCCCGCTTCTTCCTCCGATCTTCTCCTTCTTCCTCCAGTCTTCCTCTGGGTTGTTCTTCTCCTGCTTTTTCCTCCGGTCTTCTCCTTCCTCCACTTCTTCCTCTAGTGTTCTGCTTCTTCTTCTTCCTCTGCCACCGCTGCAGTTATCGACCTGTTGAAAAAGCGACTTTTCTCCAACGCTGCGGGCCGGCGATATGTGTGCTTCCCTGGCACAAATTTCATATATAACTATGGGGCGTGGCCGCCGGATGGCGTCATCCAGAGATTCCACCCCTTGTGACATCATGGACCCATCATGCCCCATCAGTGAAGTGACAATGGGCTGGGTCTCTGAATGACGCCATCCGCCCAATCGCAGCATTGGAGGAGGTTATTTTTATATTTTAAGTGAGTTGGTGGTAGGAGCAGCTGCGGAGGAAGAAGGAGAAGACTGGAGGAAAAATCAGGGGAAGGAGAAGACTGGAGGAAGAAGGATAAGACCAGAGGAAGAAGAAGACAGGAGGAAGAAGAACACATTTTTAATAAATGACTTGTCAAAAACTGGCTATTGTCTTTTGTCACACTACGCTACTTTTTTTGGTGAATGGCTAGGGATACCCCCTACTTATTCACATAGAGGGGGTGGGGTCTGGGGGGCCCCTTGTTAAAGGGTGCTTACAGATTCCAATAAGCCACCCACAGACCCCAACAACCACTGGCCACGGTTGTTGGGAAGAGGCCCTTGTCCTCATCAACATGGAAACAAGGTGTTTTGAGGGACCCCAAAGCACCCTTCCCATGTTAAGGGCATGTGGCCTGGTATGGTTCAGGAGGGCGAGCAATCACTCCCCCCCTTTCCTGACCTCCAGGCTGCATGCTCGCATAAGGGTCTGGTATGGATTTTGGGGGGGTCCATACCAATTTTTTTCAATTTTGCCATGGGGTTCCCCTTAAAATCCATACCAGCCTGGTATGTACCGGGGGGGGGGGGGACCGCACACTTTTTTTTTATTTCTTTTACATCTATATTGCCAGGAGCCAAAAATACAGCCACAAGCAAGTTTAAATATTTTTGCTCCTTTAGAAATGTCATAATTGCTGCAGCATTTTATATACATCACACAGATATGCCACTTTACAGGCAGACAAGGGGGACCCCCAGTCACGATATTTAAATCAATATTGAATTTTTATTGTTTCACTTTAAGCATAACTTTTTTTGTATTGATACATGTTCCCCAGGGCAGTACCCGAATCCCGATTTACCTTTTAAGGGCCCATAATTTGCATACAAGCCTTTAATGAGGACTTTTGATTTTGCAGGTTCGAGCCCTATTGACCTCAACAATTCCAATGTGAGATGCATGTTAGTCGGCAATAGTGCACTTTCCATTTGCAAATCCACCCAGTTGAAGTCTTAATTGACTTTAATTGGGTGCTGTTAAATGTAGAGTGCCCAAGGGTGCATGGAATCTTAGTAAATGACCCCCTATTTGTCGATACATGGTGTGCTGGCAAACAACATCACCAATCTTGTCTCCAAACTGTTCTCTCCGCTCCTCTCAAGACCTCCTGCTCTCAAGCTCTCTTGTCCCCTCCTCCAATTCTCATCTCCAGGACTTCTCCAGAGCCTCTCCCATCCTCTGGAACTCTCTACTTCGATCCGTGTGACTGTCTCCTACTCTGGCTGTCTTTAGGCCATCCCTGAAAACTCATCTCTTCAGGAAAGCCTATCACACATCCAACTAACCAAACTTTTATCACTTCCATCAGCTCATCCTCTACAGCTATAACATTTTGTACCACTTGCCCCAACCTATTAGATTGTAAGCTCTAATGAGCAGGGCCCTCTTAATCCCCTTGTATTTCATTGTATTATGTTATTGTACTGTAACTGTACTGTCTCTCTTTATTTTGTAAAGCACTGCACAAACTATTGGCACTATATAAATACTGTATAATAATAATAACAAGTATAGCCAGCCAGAATGTAGATTATACAACAATAATAGCAAAAGGATTACATCTTACAATGGAAGTAAGTAATTGTGAACATATGAACAAATGTATCTTAACTGCTTGCCGACCGACCGCCGTCATATTACTGCGGAACGGCGGCACTCCTGGACGAGAGCCCGTAGCTATACGTCCGCTTTAAAGCGGCCGCTTGGGCGCGCGCGTGTCCCCGCTCGCCCCCGAGTCCCGCACACGTGCCCGGCAGGTACGATCGCCGCCGGGCACCCGCGATTGCTCGTTACAGAGTGGGGAACTGGAGCTTTGTGTGTAAACACAAAGCTCTCGTTCCTGTCACCGGGGGAAACGCTGATTTTCTGTTCATACAATGTATTAACAGAAGATCAGTGATTTCCCCTAGTGAGGCCACCCCCCCATACAGTTAGAACACACACCAGGAACACATTTAACCCCTTCCCTGCCCCCTAGTGTTAACCCCTTCACTGCCAATGGCATGTTTATAGTAATACAATGCATTTTTATAGCATTGATCGCTATAAAAATGCCAATGGCCCCAAAAATGTGTCAAAAGTGTCCAAAGTGCACGCCATAATGTCGCAGTACTGAAAAAAAAGTGCTCTGGTCATTGGACAGCAATATGGTCCAGGGCTAAAGTGGTTAAGGGCTTTATGCAGGTCGATCACCTTTTGAAACAATGTCATAACTTACTTTTTTAACTTATAATATAATTAAGTAAGACAAGATTAAATGTATTTATCATATAATGTAAGCTTTTATACACACACACACACACACACACACACACACATATCACAACTTTTAGGGGGTAAGCTAGCAGACAGGATGTATTTAATTTGCGTTTACACTTTTTTAGTTGCTATTTTTATCATGGGAGCATATTAGGAACCTTGTCAAATATCAGTAAAAACCATTATTACAATGCATTTGCACATATTTGCAGCATGAATAAGCATTAGGGAGTCTTTCTTGAAGATAAACATTCAAGGTAGATTCTCCCTTTTAATTGATGCAGGGAAATGGGATGTAATGAAGTATGTCTGTCCTTGTGCTGTATCTGTAAAATACCTATGACGTATTCACTTAAGTTGGTGAGTGTGGTAGATAAGTTTAATAGACTAACTTGGCCTGTTGTGGTTTGTGTCCATAAACAGATACCTCTGATTCAAATTTTCAGACAACAATGAGGAACTAGTAAGATGTTGAATCTTTTAAATATAAAAGGTGTAAGCCAAGTTTGGTTGATACTACTGTTTGGATAACATTATAAACACTGGTAATTTAACAAAATATTGTCATATTGTATTGGTACTTGGAATGCTGTACTATATTCCTTGCATTTACTTGCATTTACTTCTTATAGTACAGCATTTAGCTGTACTATATTCCTTGCATTTACATATTCTACTGTCCTGCTTCCCGAATGAAATCAGCTTTCTTCTTTTCTTCTGTATGCTTCCAACTGGTTACCCTTAGCTATGAATTATGGTTGGTTTCCAGCTGCCTGCTAAGATTTTCTACAATTAAAGGCCCAGATTCACAGAGCAATTACGCCTGTCTAACTGGTGTTAGACAGGAGTAATTTCAAATTTTGCGCGCCGTATCACTAGTTTGAATCCTCAAACCATGATACGGCGGCTTCGGGCTTCGATCCGAGAGGCTTACGTCCTCGTAAGCCTTCGGATCTACACTGCGATATTTTTGCGGCCGCTGGGAGGAGTTCGCGTCATTTTCATGCGTCGGGATATGCAAATGAGTTTTTACGGTGATCCACGAAGGTGCTAGTGTCCCTCGCAATCGCTTACGTCATTTTTTGGCTACGTAATGTTAGAGGAGCTTTTTGCTGGTCTAACAGTGCGTAACCCATGTAAAGTATGGCCGTTCCCGCGTCGATTTGAAAATATATATTTTTTTTTAACGTAACTCGTTCGGGAATAGGAATGTACGTAAACGACGCTACTACGACGTGACGACGTGTTTTCGCGCAATGCACGGCGGGAAATTTGCGAACGGAGCATGCGCAGTTCGATCGCCGCGGGAACGCGCCTATTTTAAATGCTTCACGCCCCCTACTCGCGCAGATGGATTGAGACGGGAGAAATACACTACACCGCCGTCGTTTACTGGACAAAATCTACCTGGATTCCACGTAGAGCCAGGTAAAAACAAGTGTATTTCTGATACTCTACGAGAATCTAATTCTCTGTGAATCTGCCCCAAAGTGTTTTTGTCTGCACTGACCTCTGACTTAAACCTGACCATGCATGTGCCTAATAATTGGTACTACACCTGGTCCAGTTTAACTATTAGCTGTTGACACACCTCTATATTCAAAATGCATCGGCTTCCCAATTGTCTCCTCTTCAACAAATTGTAATCAGATGTAATGTAATTGTCAGTCAGAACTCCTCTGTTGTTCTCCTCTTTAACAAAATACTAATGTTAATCTGACTCAAAAGCAGTAATGCATTGTTCTTTCTTTAGTTTTATTTATAATCAATAATTATTTGTTCTCATTGTCCTCCTCCTTTATCATTCTTACATTCAATCTCCCTTTTCCTATGTCAGTTTTACTTTGCCTTTGTCCTTTTCTCTTTTCCTTCATCTGTGATGCTCTCTTTTCTGCTAAGTCAATCTCTCTTCTATGCAGGAATATTTTCTTTTATGTAAGTCACCTTCCCCCTATACTGTATATGTCCTCCTTGTCCTATGCAGGTCATCTTTCCCCATGTCAGTCTAACTTCTCCTATGTCAGGTGTCCTTTTTCTTTGGACAGTCATCTTTCTCTGTCTATGTCAATAACTCTTCTCCTTTGTCAGCCCTCTTCTTTTGTGCCATATGTCCTTCTCCAATATCAATAATATTTCTTCTGTATCAGTCTTTCTTTCCAACATCAGGTATCATTCTCTGGTACCAACCTTTCTTTTCATTTATAAGTTTCCTTCTCCTTTGCCATTTTTATTTCTCATTTGACAGTCATCTTCGCTTCTGTCTGTTCTCTTTCTCCTTTTATACAGACTTTAAAAGACAGTTTATGCCATGTAGAATACTGCACTTTTCATTTAAATTAAATCACCCTAAGCGAGTATTGACAAACTGTCCATTATTGAGGGTTTCCTTGACATTTTTGTTGAGTTTCCTCTATGATTTGTTGCTCACTGAGTGAGAATAGTTGGTATCTTAAGCCTTCTCTCATAAAAATAGACATTTGCCATGCATGGATGTCCAATAGTAAAGTCAGTGGTAGTTGGTTGTGCAGCAGTAGTGCAATGAAAAGCTGTCAGGGCAGTTGTTTATACAGGAGTAGCGTCATGAAAAGTTCTTGTATTCAGTTTTTCTATGTGAGACTACACAAAAGATAAACAGTTACCACACTTAGTGCAAATTATTGTGAAACACATTAACAGAAGTTAAACATAAATTATAACAATACTTTACAAAACCTGGTAAAAAAGGAAATAAGAGAAGGATCAAGAGGGAGCATAGGGTAATAGGTAACATAGAGGTCAGCAATTGGGCTGTAATGGGTACAGGACAAGTGCACAGGAAAAGAAAAGTTGAGAGTATACATGCATACAGGTAAAATACTGAGGTATTGACAGGTGGGGCTAAATAGTCTTCCAGCAGCCAGCTTCAGCTTGTGATTAGTTAATTATCACTGCTGGCTGGTGGCAGACTGCTGTTTCACTTCACTTCGGGAACCACAGTGGAAATTGAAAGTATCCTGACAATTATGCATGTTCTAGTTCCAGTGAATAAGACATTCCAGGAAAATGGCTACAATATACAACCGAGCTGGTACAGAACCCCAGTGCAGATCCACAAATTCTCACCCTCTACGTCCAACTTTTGTTGGAGAATTGGCTTGGAACTGGGTACTGATGGTCTTGCCCAACCCTCTGAATCGAAGTCCATCATCTAAACTCTGGGTGGAGGTCCATCATCTAAACTCCTCATGTTGAATTTCACTCAGCCCAGGTTCCCACTGGGTACGATTTAGTTTGATTTGAGATGCGATTTCACATGTGAAATCGCATCTCAAATCGGCGGCATTTGCCGGCTATGACACCGTCCTAATCTGCACCGATTTAAAAATGTAGTTCCTGTACTACTTTTTGCGATTTCAGGACGCGATTTACATTGACATCTGTGCAGAAACCTACACAGATGTCTCCTAAATCACGGCCAAAATCGGGACTGCTAGCGGGAGTGAAATCATGTGAGTTCAGCTGAATTCGCACAATTTTACTCCCGCAGCCCAGTGTGAACCAGGGCTCCAGCCCAGTTCCTTCTGCAACACACCTCTATGCCCTGGAGATCGTACCACAAATCCCCGATGATTCATATGGTAAATGCTTCCAAGCTCTGTGGTCCAGTGCTTTGTGGCTCCACTTGAGCCCTGACTATTCAGAAATGAATATCTAGACTCCACAAATTAGCAGAGATGGAATAATTGATTCCTATATTGCATGCAAACCCTTCACAATTTACAAAGATCTGGTCCTGCTGGTTTCACATCCAAATGACCATGGAGGACTCTTGATCAATGGGCGTATTTCCATAACTGGGCATATGCCCCCAGCCCCTATTTTAACAATATCCACACCCAGGTGGCCACCGTATTTCCTACAGAAGGCAGGAGCAAAGGGAGAGGTTGGAAAGGATTTATACCTATACCGCACAAGGGCACTCATCCCCTTAAATAAGATATCTACCCCCTTTTTATTTACCCCACACCTTCTTTAGTGTACACTTCCATTCCCCTTCTTCCTTCAGTTTCCATTCTTCCCATCTCCTTCCTATTCCATGACTTTAACTCTCCCCTGGATGTAACCCCACTAGCGGGGATACCTGGGTGACTACTAGTTCCAGTAGTGCAGTGCAGTCTTATTCCTGACTACCACCTCCCTCCATGAGCCACTTTGCCTCGAAACTGACGTTACTTTTGTAGCACCAACAATTTGGCTCATTACACCTTGATTACTATGTTGGGTAATCACTAGTGTTGGGGGGTATGGTCTCAATACTTGATAAACATTATTTCATATGCTTGCATGTGCAGGCTTGCATGTGTATTTTTTATTTTATTTTTCTCATCCATGACATGTTCTGACAAAATTTACTTTTAAAAATCCTCCTTTCTGCTGTTATATCTGATGTAGGTCTACATGTCTTTTTTTGTATTTGTTTAAATCCAATAAAGTCTTTATGGAAATAAAATACACACAAGGATAGTTATATTTGTTTGCAGAATATGATAACTGAGGAAGAAATTGCAGATTTGCCTTTACAACAGAAACCTCTCTGAACATATAAACAAACAGAGAATATGAAACTGGGCGTTAAGTTGCTATTAAAGTTTTTGAAACAACGAAAAAGGTTCATGTATAGCAGAGAGATCACACCCCAAATATGGGTAAATTACCGTAGCTAGCATAAATGAATAAAAAGAAAGGACTATCAAACAGTGAATCTCCAAGAGAGGAGGAGATCCCGATCGATAAAATGAGCTACTATTGGTAATAATGGGTCATACACGCTAATAAGTAAAAATATATAAATTTATTCAACATGAATTAGAACCTCCCAAGCCTAATAAGGTGGCTGAATTGGCCAATAACATATAGGTCTCAAGAATGACAAACAATAGTACATTAGTAAGCAACCAGCTCACTGTGTACGTGTTGGTTACCAACACACAAGGACAAATACAGACATACAACAAAAGTAAAATACAGACATACAACAAAAGCAAAAAACAGATGTCCAGACATGTGTGTGCGCACTGATTGGAATTCCCAGCGGTAATAATACCGCAATATAATAATGAATCAAATATATGTATATATGGGAATAAATTCCAATGAGTGCGTCCCCGCGGGGTATGGAAATAGTGGAGATGGGGAGAAACCTCTCTGAACCCCTCTAAACCAGTCTACAGACTTGGAACAAGTGTAGGATTTTGGAAATATGACTCTTCTAATGCCGCGTACACACGATCACTTTTTGTGATGAAAAAAAACGTCATTTTATCTGACGAAACAAAACAACGTTTTTCAAACTTCATTTTCAAAAACGACATTGCATACACACCATAATTTTTCCACAATGTTTTTGCAAAGCGCGGTTACGTAAGACACTTTCGACGGCACTCTGGTCCATTGAAGCTCCGTCTCATAACTTGCTTCTAAGCATGCGCGGGTTTAAAAACGTTGTTTTAAACGATATTTTGCCCACACACCATCACTTTTTATGACACAAAAAACGTCATTTTGAAAAACGACACATAAAATTCAAGCATGTTGGAATTTTTTTTTGGTCGTTTTTTTGAAGACATAAAACAACGTTTTGCCCACACACGATCATTTTAAATTACGTTTTTTAAAACGTCGTTTTTTTTCATCACAAAAAGTGATCGTGTGTATGCGGCATTAGGCTTTAATTTGCTGCATGCTTGTTTTATGTCATGTACTCACAAGTACTGAGTTCAGTGAAGTGGTCAGTGTTTTTTCTCTTTTAATAGGTGAATTTTAAAAATGGAACCTATAATTTAATGTTCAAGAGTTATTACAGTGTATACAGTATGTTTTCTGTAATTCCACTTTTGCAACATATTTTTCTTCATCTTTCCTGAATTTCCTATTTTTAGAGTTGTTTTGCATTTACAGAACTTTAATGTGATTCACTTAAATAATTATAGTTAATAAAATCCTGGATTTTATTTAATTTTAAATCTGGCAATAATTAGAATAAATAAATCAAGTCTGCAATCACAGATGACAATTTTCCCATATTTAATAGATATAACAGCAATAATTTGGAAAGAGTATGTAGCATGATTATTTAAATAGGATGTAATTAGGTGAGCTTCATAACAAATATTTAAATGTTGTTTCTATGTTTGATAAATGTGGCATATGTAATCAAAGTGAAAAACAAAATTAAATGTCTCAACATGTGTCTGTTGCTAAACTGCTACACACTTGAAAAGGAAAAAGGAAAAACAAACTTTTTCTATCTATATTTCTTCTCTATACTTGCATAAAGTATACCATATATTGTTTAGAAATATTTATGGCAACTTGGGGATGCATCCTTATTAAAGTTTCCATCACATGATTAAGCACTGAACAGTCCATTTAGCTTTGTTTATATATACCGTATCTAAAAAAAAGTTGTAGTGTCTGACTGGACCCAAATATGACCCTGACAAATAAAACACACCAATAATTATCCTTTGTAGATGAATAATTTCGTGTACACACGATCATTTTTCGGCATGAAAAAAAAAACTTTGTTTTTCAGCATGTAGAAAAAACAACGCTTTTCCAACTTCATAATTAAAAACGATGTTGACCACACACCATCATTTAAAAAAAATTATAAGCAAAGCGCGGTGACGTTCAACACGTACAACGGCACTCTAAAGGGGAAGTTCCATTCAAGCTCCTGTCTCATAACTTGCTTCTGAGCATGCGCGGGTTTAAAACATTGTTTTTAACTACTTGCCGACTTGCCGCCGTCGCTTTACGACGGCAGGTTGGCTCTCCTGCGCGAGAGCCCGTAGCTCTACGTCGGCTCTCTCGTAGGCAACTAGGCGCTCGCCGCCGAGTCCCGTGCACGTGCCCGGCAGGCGCGATCGCCGCCGGGCACCTGCGATTGCTTGTTAAAGAGCAGAGACCGGAAGCTGTGTGTGTAAATCGGCCTAAATTGAGGAAAAAATATGTTTTTTTATATATTTTTGCGGGATATTTATTACAGCAAAAAGTAAAAAATATTATTATTTTTCAAAATTGTCGCTCTATTTTTGTTTATAGCGCAAAAAATAAAAACCGCAGAGGTGATTAAATACCACCAAAAGAAAGCTCTATTTGTGGGGAAAAAAAAGATGCCAATTTTGTTTAGGAGCCATGTCGTACGACCGCGTAATTTTCAGTTAAAGCGATGCAGTGCCGAATCGCAAAAAGTGCTCTGGTCTTTGGGCAGCAATATGGTCCGGGGGTTAAGTGGTTAACGTCATTTTAGCCCACACACGATCATTTTTTACAACCCAAAAAACAACATTTTTTAAAACAACGTTAAAACAAAGCAGCATGCTCGAATTTTTTTTTTTTTTCAGAAAATGAAAAACAATGCAAAGCCCACACAAGATCATTTTAAATTACGTTTTCATGCCGAAAAATTACCCCCTTTTTGTAACGTCGATAAAGTCGATTCTATGCGGCATAAGTCTTTGAGGTCTTTATTTCACTTGCAACGAAAAATCTAACAAATTTCTCCTTGCAATCAAAATTTTCAAGCATGTCAAATCCTTGTGGCGGGCATGTTGTTTCTTCAGAGGCTGAAGAAGAAACGTCATGCTTTGAAACACATCCCTGTAGCTTTCTAAAAGTACATTTAAGATTTAATATCTCACATCCCAGCAGTGTCAGGCATCCTCTCCATTTAGCCTCAGGCTTCCATCCCTGGTTGGGTTGTCTTCCTGCAGCAGCAGCTCCCTCCTGCCTGTGCTCTTTCCCCCCTGCTCATGGCCAAAGCAGGGAAATTCCACAGTGGCTCCGGACTCCAGAGACAACATTTTGGACTTTTACCGCATTGCTCCCCTTTTGCTCCCCTTTCATTATTAAATATTGTTCACCTTGTTTACTACACTATGGGGGTTGTGCCTTTTGTTTTCACAGTTTAAAACAGAAATGAAAGGGACATTTTTTTTGTATACAGTGGCTGCCGCCGAGAATGTGTTTTTAGCACGACAGCATCGCGCTGATTCTCGGCGACAGGCTGCCGACATCTCACACTCGCTGGAATAGTAAAAGCACATTCCAGCGAGTGCATCATAGAAGCGACGGGGATCCGACGATTCCCACCAATTCTACACGTGGGGGAGTTTGTTATGAATCCTGAGAAGGAAGTCCCCGCCGGATTTTAAATAAAAATCCGGCATAGGTTCCCCCCTCAGGAGCATAACGGGCCCTTAGGTCTGGTATGGGTTGTAAGGAGACCCCCCCTACGCCGAAAAAACGGCGTGGGGGTCCTCCCACAATCCATACCAGACCCGTATCCAAAGCACGCCGGCCGGCCGGCCCCCCACCCTAAGTGAATGAGTATGGGGTACATTGTACCCCTACCCATTCACCTGGAGGCAAAGTGTAAACACAAATAAACCACACAGGGTATTGAAATATTTTATTAGTTGGCCGTCGGGGGGGGGGTGTATGATCGCTTTTATAAAAGCGCCCCCCTCCGGCGGGCTTCTGCGGGAGGGTGGGTGCCGCTGTTCTTCGCCGCCGTCTGGTTCTCTTCCGCCGCCGGGGGGGGGGCGCTTTGATAAAAGCGCCCACCACCCGGCGGGCTTCCTTCGACATCTTCGGCGGTGGGGGGGTCTTCTCCCACTCTCCGGGGTCTTCTCCCGCTCTCCGGGGGTCTTCTCAGGCTCTCCAGGGGTCTTCTCCGCTCTCCGGGGGTCTTCTCCGCTCTCCGGTGTCTTCTTCTTCTTCAGAACTCGCCGCCGCTATCTTCGTGTGTTAGCTCAATTACTGTCTCCATCGCGGCAAGCCAGCTCGGCGCTGGCTCCCGTGATGGGGCTCGCAAGTGCTCAATCTCGCCGAGAAAGGGAGCGAGATTGACACAATATCGCGGTCACCCACTGTAGATATAAAAAAACATTATAAATACCTTGTTTCCCTTTTTTTTATAATTGATCACATTCCCTATGTTCTCAGCTGCATAACAGCTGGAGGGAGGAGAAACAACAGCACATTGAGCTTTCAAGTAAATTGCTGTGCAGCCGGGGCATGTCAGGACAGGTCTGATCATTGGAGGAGAGTACACTGAGTTGCCAGCATAGTTAGAGAACTGACCATTGTGTGTTCTCCTGCTTAGTGTGGTCAATTTTAATAAGAAAACAGAGGGACTGTCAGGGATTTCACACAAAGGAAGCAATACAAAGAGAACAGGATACATTTTCATGCAAGTACATGGTACAGCAGGCATATATATATATATAGGAATATGAAGTGTAGGGGTAACAAATGCTTCAATGCATTCCTTGCATTAAGGTAAAAAACATCTACCTACCTCTTCTACTCCCCTCCCTAAACAGTTCCCTGGCTCCTTTCACTGATCCACCGCTGTCACAGCTGCAGCACTATTTCACTGACTTTATGGTCTCACAGGAGACACTAAATGCAGTGGGAGCCACAGGCTCTTGCTGCTGTCAGTCAAACTCCTGTAAGAAGAGGCAGGGGACATGGTTTATCCACACTGTGTGTGTCTATGGATGCACACGGCCCGACGTGGGAGCATCCCCACATACAGTATATAAAAAAGTGAGTACACTCCTCACATTTTTGTAAATATTTTATTATACCTTTTCATGTGACAACACTGAAGAAATTAAACTTTTCTACAATGTAAAGAAAGTAGTGAGTGTACAGCTTGCATAACAGTGTACATTTTCTGTCTCCTAAAAATAACTCAAGACAGCCATTAATGTCCAAACTGTTGGCAACAAAAGTGAGTACACCTCTAAGTGTAAATGTCCAAATTGGGCCCAATTGGCTATTTTCCCTCCCAGTTGTCATGTGAGTGTTACAAGGCGTGAATGGGGAGCAGGTGTGTTAAATTTGGTGTTATTGCTCTCACTCTCTCATACTGATCACTGGCAATTCAAAATGGCACCTCATAGCAAAGAACTCTCTGAGGATCTGAAAAAAAATTATTGTTGTTCTACATAAAGATGGCATAGGCTATAAGAAGATTGCCAAGACCCTGAAACTGAGCTGCGACATGATGGCCAAGACCATACAGTGGTTTAACCACTTAAGACCCGGACCAATACGCTGGTAAATGACCCAAGGTGTTTTTGCGATTCGGCACTGCGTCGCTTTAACAGACAATTGCGCGGTCGTGCGACGTGGCTCCCAAACAAAATTTGCGTCCTTTTCTTCCCACAAATAGAGCTTTCTTTTGGTGGTATTTGATCACCTCTGCGATTTTTATTTTTTGCGCTATATACAAAAATAGAGCGACATTTTTGAAAAAAAAACACTATTTTTTACTTTTTGTTAAAAAAAAATCAAATAAACTAAATTTTAGTCAAACATTTAGGCCAAAATTTATTTAGCCACATGTCTTTAGTAAAAAAAAAATCGCAATAAAAAAAAATAGCTACCTAGCGGGAACAGCGACACTAATACAGCGATCAGAAAAATGATCGCTTAGTGACGCTGGCAATAGGGAGTGAAAGGGTTAACTAGGGCGGTGATCAGGGGGTTAAAACTTTATTAGGGGGGGTGGGGGGGCTATCCTGAACCTAACACTAACTGTTTTTTACAGTGCCTGTCACACTGACACTAAATGCAGTGATTAAATCACTGCATTCAGTAACACTGTGACAGGGGGGTGGGGGGGGCGATCACAAGGGGTTAATATGCCTATGTGAGTGTGTGTCAGTGTTGTGTTGGTGCACACTTACTTGGCATGTCTTCTCTCATCAGCAGCGCTGGGAAACAGCGCTGCGATGAGAGAATACATCATTTCCTCCTTCCTGTGTAAACACAGGAGGAGGAAGTGACAGGCTGGGAGCGCGCTCCCATTGGCTGGGAGCGATCGCGGGGGGGGCGGAAAACACGGACATCCGCCCGCAGATCCCGGATCGCTCCCAGAGGTAGGGAGACCCCCGCACGCCGCGGAGGGGGTCCCGATGGGACCCCCGAACCGCACTCAGGCGGGGACGTAAATTTACGCCCTTGTGCCTGTACGAGCCATGTTGTGGCCGTATATGTGCGTGCGGGGGTCCTTAAGTGGTTAATAGGACAGGTTCCACTCAGAACAGGCCTCACCATGTCTGATCAAAAAAGTTGAGTGCACATGCTCAGCGGCAAATCCAGAGGTTGTCTTTGTGAAATAGAAGTATGAGTGCTGCCAGAATTGCTGCAGAGGTTGAAGAGATGGGGGGTCAGCCTCTCAGTGCTCAGACCATACTCAGCACACGGCATCAAACTGATCTGCATGGATGTCATCCCAGAAGGAAGACTCTTCTAAAGAGGATGCAAAAGAATGCCCGCAATTTTGCTGAAGACAAGCAGACTAAGGACATGTCTTATGGTCTGAAAAGACTAAGATAAACTTGTTTAATTCAGATGGTGTCAAGCGTGTGTGGTGGCAACCAGGTGAGGAGTACAAAGACAAGTGTGTCTTGTCTACAGTCAAGCATGGTGGGGGGAGTGTCATAGTCTGGGGCTGCATGAGTGCTGCCGCCACTGGGGAGCTACAGTTTATTGAGGGAACCATGAATGTCAAAATGTACTGGAGACCAGGCTGCAGGGCAGTATTCCAACATGATAACGACCCCAAACACACCTCCAAGACGACCACTGCCTTGCTAAAAAAGTTAAGGGTAAATGTGATGGGCTGGCCAAGCATGTCTCCAGACCTAAACCCTATTGAGCATCTGTGGGACATCCTCAAACAGAAGGTGGAGGAGAGCAAGAGCTTTAACTTCCACCAGTTCCGTGATGTCATCATGGAGGAGTGGCAAAGGACTCCAGTGGCAACCTGTGAAGCTCTGGTGAACTCCATGCCCAAGAGGGTTCAAGCAGTGCTGTAAAATAATGGTGGCCTCACAAAATATTGACACTTTGGGCCCAATTTATACATTTTTACTTAGGGGTGTACTCAACATTAATGGCTGTGTGTTGAGTTATTTTGAGGGGACATGTACACTATTATACAAGCTGTACACTCACTACTTTACTTTGTAGCAATGTAAATACATAATAAAATATTTACAAAAATGTGAGCGGTGTACTCACGTTTGTGAGATACTGTACAATAGGTGTCAATATAGAAGCAGGCTTGTTAAGGTGGTACCCAGAGCATGAAGCAAGTGAAGTCAAGGGACAGCAAGTTAACCTCTTTTTTTAATATAATACCCTTTAATATTACTCTAAAGAGCTGCATTCATGTTTGTATTGTATACATACTGTATGTGTAGAATTTAGCTTGAAGTAACTAATTACATAAAAAAATGTATTTTTAGCTTGTATTTGAATTTGATGATTTTGAAGAGGTGAAGAGGAACTGAGTTCTAATTTAAAAAAGGGCCCCACTTAACCAAAGTTGTATTAAAATATAAATTCTGCTATTTCCATTATTTCAGTATTTCTTTATTATGGTTATTGTAAACATGTTATCTTATATAAAGTATTTTTCTGCATATTATAAATATTAATTTGATGCATATTGTTTTAAAACAAGCGTGAACAGCAATAGAATCATAACACAGACATGTGACTATTACTGTATTATATATTAAAACATGCATAGAAACTTTGTTGTTGCTGTTCATAAACACAAACTTTATAATCAAAGATTTAGAAGATTAGTAGTTTCAAATGCTTTGCAAAATTGATGCAATTAAAAGATAGTAACAATTTTATATCGAATTAAGGAATTTTCCTTTGAAAAATCCTAATTGGATTAGTTAATAATACATTACCAAAGAGCTGTAAAAAATGACGTGTAACAAGATTAGCAATTAGACATAAATGTTTTCGTTGTATGGGTTATTGACAGTTTCTAGTAAAATATATATTTTTGGATAGAGGACAAGGACATCATTTGCAATCTAGAAACAACTTCTCTTTCATCGCTATAATCCAGTTAAAATCTGGAAAGAACTACACTATATTGCCTAAAGTTACTAGACAAGAAAAAAGGAGAGCACGATTATGTGTACAATTACTGTACATGTAATCTGACACTTACATAGAAATAAGGGATAACAGGCTCCTGGGAGATGAAAGCTCCTGGGTCAGCCTCCAGCATCTCTGAATGTCCTGTGTAGGCGGAATGTCCAGCTGGGGTGACCACGATATCCTGAGAGGAAGCCGACTGGTGATCTCAGTGGCTAGAGGAGATGGAGGTGTTCCACTCTGTGAGGAAGCCCATGAGCGTGTGATGTCACTGGAGTGTAGGGCAAACACAAAGGGCTAGATTCAGGATGGAGAGCCTATCTTTAATTTGGCCTAACGTATCTCAGTTACGTTAGGCCGCCGCATCTTTTTCAGCCAAGTGCTTTATTCATAAAGCACTTGCCTGTAAAGTTGAGGCGGCGTAGCGAAAATCACCCAGCCATTTATAGGGGGCGTGTATTATTTAAATGAAGCGCGTCCCTGCGCTGAACGAACTGCGCATGCGCCGGACGTGATTGGTTCCCAGTGCGCATGCTCCAAATCACGTCGCTACTTGTCAATGAAAGCGACGTCAGCGCAACTGACGGCCGTCTCAATTGTGAATGGACGCACACAAACAGCGTAAATTACGTCGGTTCCGACGTCCATACTTAACATTGGCTGCGCCAGCTATGGCAGGGATAACTTTAGGCCGTGCGTAAGTCTTACATAAATGACGTAACGAGATACGTCGGCCGGGCACATGTTCGGGAATCGGTGTATAGGCTCATTTACATATTTTAGACGGGAACGCCACCTAGCGTCCAGGTTAAAATATGAAAATAAGATTCAACGGCGTAAGAGACTTATGCCTGTTGGATCTTATGGAAATCTATGCGTAACTGATTCAATGAATCAGGCGCATAGATAGGAGGGCCAGACGCTGAAATAAGACGGCTTATCTGGAGATAAGCCAGCTTATTTCTTTCCTAAATCTGGCCCAATGTGTATATACTGACATTGCTCCAGTTTTCATTTTATATATGAGCATACATCACTTGCCATTCAGTACAATTAATAATTTTTATTAATTTAGTGTTTATTAAATAATTTTTCCCCCCACACAAAATAGTTTATATACATATATATAATTAATAAATTCATTTAATCTATTATACCAATTCTATATCTCATCTGTGGAGCGAAAATTTAGTGCTTTTAAATTACATTAATTGGTCAATTGTTTTTTTTCTAAATGCAGAGCATTTAAACTTTGTTCCGTCCCTTTCCCTGCACACTTGAAAAAGGAGCATGCATGCTCACGGTGAGTCTTGCGCTTGCTCTGAAACACTTTGGCACTTACGCCAACGTATAACAAGTTACGCCGACGTAAGTGCAAATGTGCTCCGTCGTATCTATGCGCCAGACCCACAAACAGAGATACGCCTAAAACCAGGCTACACTCCGCCGACGTAAATTACTTACGCCAGCGCAGGGTGGGCATACATTTAGGCTGGGTGCATGGTACCGCTCTCATTGATTAGCCATTCAAACATGCAAATGAGGTAAATACGGCGATTCACACTACGCGAGGTGTAACTCAGCAACAGACATGCTCAGGTCTGCACCAGGGAACACAAGCCGGCGTATTTTACGTTGGACATGTGTCTGGCTGGGCGTAGGTTACGTTAACGGCGTACACAGTCATCCGGCGTATCTTAGGCAGTTGTTCTGACGTAGTTGTGAGCATGTGCGGCGCATGCGCAGTTCGTTATACGTACTTGTCTGGCGCTCGGCATATCATTTGCATGGGGTCACGCCTCATTTGCATGGATCACGCCCACTTCCACTTACGCTGGCCTGCGCCTTTGAAAATACACTACGCTGGCACATCTTGGTGAGCAATGGCTTGCTGAAAGCAGTGCTTTCCTCTCCACGCTGCGCCGGCATAGCGTACTGTGTGTGCCCTACGCCGGTGTAAATGTGCGCCCACTCTCTGTAAATCTGGGCCTTTGTGTTTCCCCTACACTCCGGTGATGTCACATGCTCGCGGGCTTTCTCCAGCCACTGAGACGACCAGCCGGCTTCCTGCCAGGATATCGCAGTCACCCCAGCTGGACATTCTGCCTACACAGGACGCTCAGATACTGGAGACCCAGGAGCTTTCATAGCCCAGGAGCCTGTTATCCCTTACTTCTAT
Source organism: Rana kukunoris (assembly GCA_029574335.1). Classification (NCBI taxonomy): domain Eukaryota; kingdom Metazoa; phylum Chordata; class Amphibia; order Anura; family Ranidae; genus Rana; species Rana kukunoris. Next base: position 185,164,061 of record CM056050.1, on the reverse strand, counting down.
GTAAGTGTCAGATTACATGAACTGTACAAATAAAACTTGCACTCAGAGGCGCGTTTCTCCTTTTTTCTTGTTTTATCTACTAGAGCTGGCTTCGCTCACATGAAAAGCTGTGCCCTCAGTGTTGGTATTATTCCTGAGATGTTATAAACATCCGTCTTCAAAGACAGCTTGTCTTATAATTATATGGACATTTCTTAAATCTCTACCCCTGGACTTTACCCTATATGTACTCATTGCTACCATTTCAACCAATTTACTATTTCCATATCCTGAGCGCTAGCATATGTATACTTTGTAAGGGTTGTTTTTGAAGTCTTGTATAGCATCTAGGATTTTTGGATATATGCATCACTCATGTTTTGTATCTTTTATAATTTATTTGTCCTTTTGTTTTATCAAGTGCTCTACCTTTAAGATAATTCAATTGTTCCACTTGTGTTTTATATTTGTATAATTATCTTTATTCCCTTCTGTCACAATGGAATTAATTGATGAGATAGAATTTAATAAATATAACATACTAGATACACTATACACCACCTTACCCTCTGACCTTTTTTGTAATTCCTCCAATCATACACGCCCTGACCAATATATTCTTTGCAGTAAATTAAAAAAATTAGAGAGACTTAAGCCGCGTACACACGACCATTTTTCATGTCATGGAAAAAACCTTTTTCTCAATGTGATTCTTGTCAAGTCTGCCTTGCATACAAACCATAGTGAGCAAAGCACGGTGACGTATAACACGTACAACGGCACTATAAAGGTGAAGTTCCATTAGAATGGCACCACTGTCTGTGTTCGGGGTCATGTACCCACACCCACACAGATGTCAGATTGGGAACAGCAGTTTTGCCTGTGCAGCCATTGCATCCCAATTGACATGGGACTGCCTGTAGGGGGATGTACGGAACATCTGTGCATCCCTGTGTGGGTAAACATGGCCCTCCATGGGCATAAACTTTAGTATGCCCCATGTGAACGATGCTTTAGTAGTAATTTAGCAGGAATTTTGTAAGTTATATTGTGTTTATGTGATTTTAGTGTATTTTTTGATGAATATTTGCACAATTATTGCGGGTCACAAAAATTAACACTTTTCATTATTCTACAGGTCATGTGCTTATATAAAATGTCTAATTTGAGGGGCATTTTCAAATTCTGAAAGCTGTAAGTGACATATGGTAACCTCCGGATTGTTAGAGTAAATTGTTTTTATTTACAGTTTTGAGTACCTTCAGTTTTCACCATTTCACAAAAAGGTGGCATTTAAAATGTACAAATATTTGTTATTTATTAACTCAATACAGTTTTAACTTTTATATTTACTAGGAACTTATCAGGAATTTTGTACATTTTGCCATGTATGAATACACTCTTAGTGATTTTAGTGTATTTTTAGAAAAAATATTGTTTTGCGCAAATATTGCACTGCCTTAAAAATCAGTGGCACCTTCTTTTTATTCTGTTCTTTCAGGAAATGTATGGTTTGGGGGGTCTTTTACAAAGTCTGAAAGCTGTAAGTGAAAAATTAAAACCTCCAAATCTTCAAAGAATTTTTTGTCTGATTTTCACTATTTCTCAAAAAGCCACAATTTAAAATTTTAAAATATGTGTTATTTATTAACTCAGTACATGTTAAGATGTTATATTAGTAGAGATTTAGCATGAATTTTGTAAAGCTTGCTGTGTTTGTATCTGCTAATAATGATTTTAGTGCATTTTTTGTGAAAATGTTGCCTTGGTAAACATTTGCAGCCATATCCTAGGGCCTTAAAAATCTGTAGCACCTTCTTTTTATTCTACTGGTGCTATGCTTTCAGAAAATATATGGTTTGGGGGGTCATTAACAAATGCTGAAAGCTGTAAGGAAACAATGAACACCTTCCAATTTTTTGAGAAATGTGGTTATTTACAGTTTTGCATATGTTCAGTTTTTACAATTTTGCAAAAAGGTGGAATTTAAAAATGACTACTATTTGTTATTTATTTACTCAGTACAGTGTAAGCTTTTATATTTAGTAGGAATTTTTACAGGAATTTTGTACATTTTGCTGTGTTTATATCTGCTAAAAATGATTTTAGATTTTTGTTTGCGAATGGATTGTTTGTTAAACATTTGCACAAATATCGTGGGGTCTTATAAATCTGTATCACCTTCTTTTTTGTCTACTGGTCCTATGCTTTCAGAATATAATATGGTTTGGGGGGTCTTTAACAAACTCTGAAAGCTGTAAGGGAACAATTAAAACCTTCAGAGTTTTGGGGAAATTTGGTTATGTACATATGTGTTATTTATTAACTCAACACAGGTTATAATTTTATAGTTAGTCAGATTTTTTTAAATGTACTGTGTTTTTATCTGCCTATAATGATTTTAGTGTATTTTTAACAAAAATATTGTTTTGATAAACATTTGCACAAATATCATTGTGCTCTAAAAATCAGTAGCACCTTATTTGTATTCTACTGGTCATGTTTTTTGAAAATAGATGGCCTGGCACTTGAAAGGTTAAAGCAGCCATGGTCAAATGTAAGTATGCATTTAATAATCACGCCTACATATGCATATGTTCAGGTTTTAGTACTTACATGTTTTTTTTTTATCTATTGGATGGCACATCGCAAATTGAACCAGGACCAAGAGAGGGGAACAAGAAATGATGTTCTTGAGGTCAGTCATGATAGCTTTTTTTCGAAATCCTAAATATTATGGCCCAGATTCACAAAGCACTTACGCCGGCGTAAGTGGAAATTTGCGTCGGTAAGTGCAAATGTGCACCGGCGTATCAGTGCGCGGGACCCACAAACCAACATACGCCTAAAAACTGGCCACCCTACTTGGCTTACATACGCCGACGTATCGTGGGCGCACTTTTCGTCTGGATGCATGTTGCTGGTCCCATTGATTAGGCATTCAAATATGCAAATGAGGGAAATACGGCGATTCACGAATGTACGTGCGCCCAGCGCATGCTATGCCAGGTGCGTGTAAGTTTTACGTCCGGCGTAAAGTTATTCCCCATAGATGAGGCGCAACCCAGCAATAGACATGCAAAGGTCTGCACCAGAGAACACAGGCTAGCGTATTGGGCGTACGTTACGTTCACGGCGTACGTGGTGATCCGGGGTACCTTAGGCATTTGTCCCGGCGTGGTTGTGAGCATGCGCATAAGGGTGCTGTTTCATGCATTCACGTTACGGCTACGTCACGGCACATGCACAGTTCGTGATACGCTGGGCATAAAACACTGCACCATGCTCGGACCATCATTTGCATGCTCACTCCCATTTCCACCTACACTTACCATCCCTGATTGGTTTTGATAGTCTAGTTTGAACCTTAATGCCGCATACACACTATCAAAATTTCTGACAACAAATGTTCGATGTGAGCTTTTGGTCGGATATTCTGACTATGTGTAGGCTCCATTGGACATTTACTGTCGAAATTTCTGACAACTAATGTTTAAGAGCTTGAATTCTGATCGTGTATATGCAATTCAATGCACAAAAATCCAACGCATGCTCGGAATCAATTAGATGCATGCTCGGAATCATTGAACTTTCTCGGCTCTTTTTAGTGCTGTACGTCACCGCGTTCTTGACACTCGGAATTTCCGACAACATTTGTGTGACCGTGTGTACGCAAGACAAGTTTGAGCGAACATCCGTCAGATAAAAATCCACGGTTTTGTGGTCGGAATATCCGATCGTGTGTACGCGGCAAGAGTTTTTTGTACCTACTATGTATGTATGACACTGTTGTTTGTTATTCTTAAACTGCGTCTCACTTGTGATGCTTGTGAGTTCTACCTACATTTGCCATAAAAAGTTCTAATGCTGTACTGTTCTCTATTTGTACTTACAGAAAAACCGGGCATAGATGGTTTGAATCCTGGCCGGGACCAGTGGAGATTCAAACCATTTATAGAAAGGATGATTGTATCCAAATTGATTAATCGATCAACTTGAGTACAACCAGTATGTCCAATTTTTTATGCGATTATTGCCAGCGGCTATAGCTGTTAGCAGCTCTGCACCCCCCCCCCCCCCCCCCACCAGGAGAACACAAAAGCTTTGAGGGAAGGTCTAAGATGATGAAATGTTTAGTGGTGTGTAAAAAAGTGGGATGGGACACCTTTGACATATACCTCTAGGCATGTAAATACAGTGGATTTGCACAGTTCTGGTCTAACACTGGTTGCTTGACCTAATAGTAATATTTCTGGATTGCATATTGGTTTTATGTTTTTATTTAAGAAGATTTTTGTAAGCAAACATACATGAATGCTTTTGTGTGGCATACATTTTCGCCTAAGATTTGTCCAAACATCTTTGTGTAAAATAAATGTGGCATATGTTCAACCAGAGCTTTAACAGAAGCTGCCGAAACTAACAGCTTGTGTTGAAGTGAGAGGGATACAGACAGCATGATATGGGGCCACATTCTGTGTTCCTTTGTAAAAAACACAGCCTTTTCACCAAAAACAAGATGGTAAGATTTACAGCAGAATGTCACATACACACGATGATTTTTCGGCATTAAAAAAAAACAAAGTTTTTTGGCATGTAAGAAAAACAACGTTTTTCCAACTTCATCATTAAAACGACGTTACCCACACACCATCGTTTTTAAAAAATGCTCTAGAAAAGCGCGGTGACGTACAATGCGTATGACGGCACTATAAAGGGGAAGGCGGATGATGCCACCCTTGGGGCTGCTTTAGCTGATTTTGTATTAGTAAAAGACGATTCACGTTTTTCTGTCTGTTACAGCGTGATGAATGTGCTTACTCCATTATGAACGGTAGTCTTACCAGAATGAGCACTCCCGTCTCATAACTTGCTTCTGAGCATGCGCGGGGTTTTCACGTTGTTTTAGCCCACACACAATCATTTTTTACAACCTGAAAAACAACATAGTTGAAAACGTCATTAAAAAATGCAGCATGTTGGAAAAAAAAATTGTCGTTTTTTAGAACACGGAAAATTATGTGAAGATCACATACGATCATTTTAAATGACATTTTTTTAAAACAATGTTTTTTTCATGCCAAAAAATGATCGTGTGTGTATGCGGCATAAGAGTTGCTGCATACCTTGAAAAATAGGTTTGTATGAAGCGCTGTCAGACTTCAGGGCCACACTCGTGATAGGATTGAGGGATTGGCAGGATAGAGTTCTCATCAGTGTCTTGAACCTCAATATGCTGAAGAAATCCTACACAATGGATACAGCAGGTAAAAAAACATTTTTTCTGGGCTATAGTGCAGAAAACCACTGAGTAGTGAGGTACATAGGAACCTTCTTTCAAGGACCTCAAAGATCTGCTCAAAGATATGTCTTGTCTTAGCAATTGTTACATTGTAGCAGTGTTTCTCAATTCCAGTCCTCACGCGCCCCCAACAGGTCAGGTTTTCCATTATTTTGCACAGGTGATTTGATCAGTTCCACTGCCTTAGTAATTCCCACAGCCTTTTCATCTGAGGGAAATCCTGAAAACATGACCTGTTGGGGAGGCGTGAGGACTGGAATTGAGAAACACTTGCATTGTAGCAAGATGCTGCAGATGTTGAGCACCTCAAGAATAGGGTTAACAGCCAGGGAAGACAAGGATGCCCAGAATCACCTACAATACAGTTTGAAAATGTATTTTTTGGAACAGCAATAGTACAACCCCTGGCAAAAAGTGTAGAATCACCACTCTTGGAAAATGTTAATTCAATTGTTTAATTGTGTAGAAAAAAATAATTACAGACATGCATCAAAACTAGTTTCATTTAACATTCCAACCTTCTGCCAGAACCTGGGAAGCCATAGACCACATTTCTGATGAACATATTTGCATCATATACAACCTGGATGTTCAGGGAGTGGTGCTCCTTCCTATTATGGTAGATGTGCTCTTTTTCAGAGGGGGCAAACAAAAAGGAACATGAGTACAGTCTATGACACCCATGACAATGGGAATCCCAGCTACCGAGCTACCGTATAGAAAATCATTCTTAATCTGCTCCCGCTCCTGACACCCTCCTTTGAATGGCCTAAAACTCCAACAATTTAGCCTCAAATTAAGGTTGTAGGAGTAAGCAATTCAGTGTCCAGCTGCCAAATGTGAGTGTAGACTAACCAAATGCTCATTAGATTGTGAATTGGTGCCCCTTTTTTATTACCATGCCCTGCCTTTTGAGGTGTGGTGACCAAAGTCATCAATTCCATCATTTCTGCATGCCTGGACCACTTAACCACTTAAGACCCGGACCAAAATGCAGGTAAAGGACCCGGCCAGTTTTTGTGATTCGGCACTGCGTCGTTTTAACTGACAATTGCGCGGTTGTGCGACGTGGCTCCCTAACAAAATTGGCATCCTTTTTTCCCCACAAATAGCGCTTTTTTTTGGTGGTATTTGATCACCTCTGCGGTTTTTATTTTTTGCGCTATAAACAAAAATAGAGCGAAAATTTTGAAAAAAAAATAATATTTTTTACTTTTTGCTATAATAAATATCCCCCAAAAATATATAAAAAAACTTTTTTTTTCCTCAGTTTAGGCCGATACGTATTCTTTTACCTATTTTTGGTAAAAAAAATCGCAATAAGCGTTTATCGGTTGGTTTTCACAAAATGTATAGCGTTTACAAAATAAGGGATAGTTTTATTGCATTTTTATTATTTTTTTTACTACTAATAGCGGCGATCAGCGATTTTTTTTGTGACTGCGACATTATGGCAGACACTTCGGAAAATTTTGACACATTTTTGGGACAATTGTCATTTTCACAGCAAAAAATGCATTTAAATTGCATTGTTTACTGTGAAAATGACAGTTGCAGTTTGGGAATTAACCACAAGGGGGCGCTGTAGGATTTGAGTGTTCCCTGTGTGTGTTTACAACTGTAGGGGGTGTGGCTGTAGGTGTGATGTCATCGATCACGCCCCCCTATAACAGGAATGACGTGATCGATGTACAGGAATGACGTGATCGCGGCACGCTTCGGACCGGGTCACGGGAGCGTGCCGCGGGCGGCTGGGTACTAGAACCAACGTATATATACGTTGATGTGCCCAGCCGTGCCATTCTGCCGACGTAAATGTGCAGTAGGCGGTCCTTAAGCAGTTAATTACTGTATGCATTTATTTAATTATTTCCATCTGTAAAATTTGTTTACTGCTTGTTAATGTAGTATTTACCTTGTTTTTCTGCATTTTGCGGTACCAAAATGGCATTGTGAATTGACAGTTTCAGGATCACATATGATATTTAGGTAACATGTGTTTGGAAACCTAAATACTGCATGCAATCTGCTTTAACTGCTTCCGGACCAGCTGCCGCAGTTATACTGAAGCAGGCTGGCTCCCCTGCGCAAACCGTCGTAGCTGTACATCGGCTCCTTAAGATGCCTCAAGCGGCGCGTGTGCCCATAGCGTGACCCCGGAGCTGATGCAAATGCCTGGCGGTCGTTCCAAATGCTCGTTCCAAAAGGTGAATTTATCCTTAAGTTGAAATCCAAGCCATAAACAAAACCATTTATTTTAACCTATTCCTTACACCTTAACCTAACCATAAACTTAACCACTTAAGGACCACTTCACTCTGATATACGTCGACAGAATGGCACGACTGGGCACAATCACGTACCTGTACGTAATTCCTTAAGCCCAGCCGTGGGGTCGCGAGTGCGCCAGAGCGCTCGCGACCCGGTCCGAAGCTCTGTGACCGTTCCCGAGGAACCTGTGGACCCGATCGCCGCCGGTGTCCCGTGCTCGGTCACCGAAGCTGAAGAACGGGGAGAGGTGTGTAAACGCACCTTCCCTGTTCTCCGTTGTGGCAGTGTCATTGATCGTCTGTTCCCTGATATAGGGAATGGTGATCAATGATGTCACACGTCCAGCCCCCCTACAGTTAGAAACACATATGAGGTCACACTTAACCCCTACAGTGCCCCTAGTGGTTAACTCCTAAACTGCAATTGTCATTTTCACAGTAAACAATGCATTTTTATAACACTTTTTGCTGTGAAAATGACAATGGTCCCAAAAATGTGTCAAAATTGTCCGATGTGTCCGCCATAATGTCGCAGTCATGAAAAAAATTGCTGATCGCCGCCATTAGTAGTAGAAAAAAATTATTAATAAAAATGCTATAAAACTATCCCCTATTTTGTAAACGCTATAAATTTTGCGCAAACCAATTGATAAACACTTATTGCAATTTTTATTACCAAAAATAGGTAGAAGAATATGTATCAGCTTAAACTAAGAAAAAAAACGTTTTTTTTATATATTTTAGAGGGATATTTATTATAGAAAAAAGTAAAAAATAGTGATTTTTTTCAAAATTGTCGCTCTATTTTTGTTTATAGTGCAAAAAAAAAAAAATGCAGAGGTTATCAAATACCACCAAAAGAAAACTATATTTGTGGGAAAAAAAGGACGGCAATTTTTTTGGGGAGCCACGTCGCACGACTGCGCAATTGTCATTTAAAGCAATGCAGTGCCGAATCGCAAAAAGGGGCCTGGTCCTTTACCTACATATTGGTCCGGGTCTTAAGTGGTTAAACTAAACATTAAACTAGCCATTAAACCTAAACCTAAGTCCCCCCTGCAACTAATTACTGTTATAAGAAAAGAAAATCATAATTTCTCTTTTTACGCACTTAAATTGGAGATCACGTGACTGCCCATTCTCAAGCGTTTTGTCTTTTTACATGCATAAGAGGCAGAGTCCTTATTTGGATGTCCATGCTGACCAAGGTATTTTCTTTTGCTATAATTCACTGATGCTTTTTGAGCCCACTGCCTACAACAACAGGCTCATCTCACTTTATTACACATGTTGCATCCCACCAGAGCTTGATCCTGAAGTCCTAAGAAAAATGAATGCAATGAATGCATGCTGCAATATGCAGAACTGCTCATGGGCTGCAGCTCAGTTTGTTCTCCACAGAGCGTAGAACTCCTAAGCACATTAGTGTTATTGGGTGTCACCCAACTCATGTATATTCAAAGCTTTTGCTTATAAATAAAGAACCATATCACTACTTCGGTAATCAATTTGAACAATAGCGTATTTATAAGTGGTGTTTGCTCTATAAAGTCAGGTTGTAGTGCTAATGGTAGATTTTTTAGTTGTGTGACAGGTGCACTTAAAGAAAAAGCAGGCATATGTTACTTCCACACTGCTAAATAAATTCATTAACACAGTTCCTTAAATTCACAACAGACAGGATTTAGCTACACATAAATAAATAGACAAGAGAACCTTTTAATAATGTCATATGTTTCCTAAGCAGATGTTTCCTTGAAATGTTTAGGATATGTTAAGGGTTTTAGGCATTGTAGCTTTTGCAGTTTAGTGGAGGAGGTTTGTAATCTCTTCTGCAGTTTATCATTTTATTTCCTGACATAAAAATGGATCAAGTTCCAAGCAAAATGTTTATTTTTATAACTGGTCTTAAGTAGACACTAGGGTAGAAATCAGATAAAATACTTTGCAAGATGTGTTTCTGTTTCATTTGAAGCCTGACAGCAGAATTGGCCTCAGTATGTGTAATTTAGTCACTATGCTACTGGAAGTCTATAGAAGATTAATGAATAGTCGAGCTCTGTGGCAGTTGTGAAGAGATGCAGGATATAGCAAACTAGCTGCCATCTGTTCACCATGTCTCTTATAGCTCTTTTAAGGAAAACATTTAGCAGCAGGAGATAAGCAGATGGGTAGTTTTTAAATATTAATATTGTTTTGTTGTTTGAAGATATAGAAAATAATCTACAAATTGTGCATTTATATATTAGGACTTTTAATGATGAACAAAACCTAATTGAACCTACAGTATAATAAAAAATTCCAATGAGCATTTAAGAATGCAGTAAATATATAATGCTTAGATACTGTATGCACCTTCGGTATTTTAATGCCCTTCTACTGAATACTATAAATCAGTTCCCAACATGTAAATTAAGGTTTCCTTGTAATAATTTTGCAGGTAGCCATCTAGTTGCTGGAGTTTATAATAACCAGTTTTAGCTACCTCACTGACCCTTACCACAGAGAAACTACTGCGTTCAACTACAAAAGCATCAGTTAGTAATTATTCATACAGTATATCTGTAGCTGAATGTTGTTTCTCTGCAATTAACCACTATAAATTAAGATATAAACCCGCAGCATAGAATGTAAATCACTTTTTAGACATTAATAGTTGTCCTTTTGATTGAAGGGCAAGTATGGGTAGAACATAGTTCATGTTTATCAATGCAATGTGTACTATAAAGTAATTATCTTATTTGTATAGTAAAAGACATGCAAGTTGTTATGGGTAAAATTCTATCGAGTTGTTATGGGTGAAATTCCACTTTAACATATTTGTTGCGTGTTATTTACCTTTTCAAAGATATCTTAAAGCCCTATGTCAAACTTTGGATGCCACCATCTTGGATGTGATCCCCCCCCCCCCCCAGCTGACTCAAGGCATAATATTCATAGACCCTGGGTTAAAGGCTTGTACCATCAGGTGATTGGATGCTGGTAAATCACATGATAAGATGCCCTCCCCTATAACCCTAGCTAGTGTCCTAATGTGGTGGATCTCTTCTCCATGTTCACTATTTGCTTTTATTACTTCATGATTGTATCTTTGGATTATTTAATCAATTCCTATATATTCTTGTTATTACAATAGAAACAGTACATCTGGATTGATGCAACTTCCATAAAACCTTGAGAGCTGTACCCAAACCCTATGACATGGGGATGGTCTGTAATGTTGCTTCAGGTGCTAGATCTTGCACTCTTGCAAAGGTCTTGGCACTTAGTGCAATGCTTTGTAATCAGTGATAGGGTGCTATACAAGTCTAGGGTTTAGGCTTAGGCACATAGCTTTCTTCTACCCTAATTCCATGAGGACTTTTGGTACAAGGTGGTCTACTATTGGGTTATTGTGTTACTCTACTGTACATGACTACCCTGTATTCAGCACCATGCTTTGTAAGTACCGCCTGCGAAAATACCGTTTGTAGCAAAATGGTGGAATACGAGAAAAAGGGAGCCACAGCGGTCACGGTCACTTTTCCAGGGGCCTCATGTAACACTCCACCCTAGGGTGGTATGGCTTCCAAACACTGGAGCAGGAAGGACTTGTTTACACTTGCTTCAAAATGTGGCATTGGGTGCACTTTATTAAAGCACTCTAAATGCCAAGTTAACCCCATGTCACGAAATAAAATCGTTACTTAATAGTCCTGTTCACATATTGTGTTTTCTTTGCTTTAAAAATTATACCTCATGTCACTTTTTTGGTGCTTCAAAGAGTCTCCAAAGCCTCAATAGAAGTCTATGACAATGCTCGCTAACAGCATCTGCAGGGACTTTTATTAATCTTTAGCTCCGCCTTGTTTTGGAGGTATTGCAGGTATGAAATATCCCAGGATGCATCTGGGAAACGAACAAGAGAACTGAAAATACATCACCAGTAGTCACTTCCGATTCATGTGTATATATTCTGGAAGTCTCTGGTACAGATGCCACATCTGGTGTGAAGCAGCAGGAAGGTGAGCAGGATCTGCTGAGTGGGGTTACTACTGAGCTGAGGTTCTACTGTGCTCCTTTAAAACAAATGCAAAATCAACGCGCACACACAGTGCATTTGCCGACCTTTAGTAAAGCTTCAAAAAAAGAATAATTGAAGCATCATCGAAGCATCACAGAAGCATCATCAATGCATCACTGAAGCATCAAAAGAACATGTTGAAGTAATTTGGTGCTTTAATGTGTGTTTGCATTTGTCGTTGCATCTAAAGCTGCCTATATCTCTGGCAATCAAAAAGTGTTCTGTCTGATTAAAGAGGGACTTTCTGCAACCATGGAACAATTCCTTGGACAGCATGTATTTAATCCAGCCAGTTCTATCTGCAGCAAAAATCCACCAAGTTCTTCCTTTAATCCAGCCATTGTTTTAGTGTTAGATCCTGCAATACCCGCTCTTCAAGAGTCTAGCATAAAACATGAGCAGGAGGACCAGAATAACCTTTTAGAAAGGACCTGAGAATACATCTTTCTCCCAGACAATGGTGCACAGGCTATTATAGCCTCACAAGGTTAAGTTGGCTGATACTTAGCCACTTATCTCAACTATTGGCAAGGGCCTTCGTACTATTGCAATTAAGCCCTTTCAAGGTTATCATACTTGCAAAGTCTAAAATGCTTATCTTGTTCAAAATCAAGCAAAATGGACATTTTATGATAATTGTTGCAATCTCAGAAAGATTGTTCTAAAAATTCTCACATTCTTGAACACAGTCTATATACAGCCTATATACAACTTCCTTGACACTTCTTCTCCACTTTACTTGCTTGCAGACTCAGATCAGATTTAGCAATAGCCCTTCGTGGGCAGGAACTTGAAGCCCCTTGTTGTGTAGCAGAACACAGTGATCAGCTTGCAATCTGCCTCCTGTGATGACTGGTTCCAGCACCACCTCTTCAGGCACTGTAAACCCACCTGGCTGTAGCTGCCCTTGCACTAGCCCTCCAGGCTACCTTCACACAGCAGTCCTTCAAACTTAATTCTCTCACCAGCCCACCCAGCTGACTCTGCAGGAGATTTCCCAGGGAAGGGATGAAGACTTGGCACAACGTGGTCTTCAGGGAGAACTGGCTACATGTGACAGTCGCCTCTCTTGTAAGTCCCTAGTAGTGCTGCTGTACTCACGCTGTCCTAAAACGTTCTCCCGTGCCTCCAGGAAGGGCTTCCTCTGTGGGTTGTTGCAGAATGAAAGGTCCCAGCAATAGGCTGGACCAACATGGGATAGCCAAAGGAGAAGTTGCATTACGTGCAGTTCTCCTGCTCTTGTTTCTCCCTAGGAAGCCGCGCTGCACTGGGCAGCAACAGCATCCGATTGGACGTCGAAGAGGAGCAGCTCATTGGTCAATTCGAGCGGGGGATTCGCCCGCGCTGATGGAACTGATAAAAGGCTGCAGCACGGCGGTCTCCTCAGCCCGTCCTGTTAGCCAGCGTCGCAGCAGGGACAAGTGCTGTCATGAAGCGCCGCGCCACCAGCAGCCGTGAGGCTCTCCTTTGTCAGCTGATGGAGAAGGCTGAGAGCGAAGGAGGTGAGGAATGGCTGCTCCGCTGTCTAGCGGAGGGGGACGCCCCAGCCCAGCCCATACCCACTCCTCCTGTGCAGAAGGGGGGCTCAGCGGCGGTTGGAGGTGCAACTAGGCAGCAGCCAGGGAGAAAGAAGAAGGGTCAGAGGGCAGCCATTCTTTCTCAGTCTGCAGGTCTGAAGAAAAGAGTAGCTGTTTCAAGAGGTGCATCTTGTTCTCAAGAGAGCAGCGCTACTCACCTTACAGCTGTGGAGGCGAGCGAGCAGCCAGTGTCCCATATTGGTGAGAATATTATTCCTAATGTTTCACAACTATCTAGCTTGGTGAATTCCCTGTCTAACGTATTACAGCAATTTCAAGGGGCACATGTCAGTGGTGCGGATAAGTCTGTACAGAGAGCACAGGGGTCTGGTGCTGGTGGTGGCAATATGCAAGATTTGGTAGGGGCACAAGGGTTTGGTGCGGACCAGCGCATTCAGATGCAGGTTGAGGCTGAATGTCAGAGGGCACAGGTTTCTGGTGCGGATTACATGCTGTGTGATGTCAGCAATGATGCAAGCCCTTATGATAAGGGGAGCATACACAATTTGGAGGATATTAGTTCCATTTGGCAGGAGCCGAGTGCACCCATGTTACAGAGCACAAAAAAGGCGGTTAATAATAGAATCCCCCTTTATACTGTCGACCCCTCTTTGCCCATCAGGCCATCGGCATTGACGGTGGGAGAGTCCTCCTTTAGAGAACCCCTGCCTTGTGTTCTGTCCCCTTTGGGCTTTCATCTACCCAAGGCAGTCAAAGAAAGAATTTGGAGGGGTGAGTTTGTAGACTTGCTATCCTTATTGCCCTCCTCTAAGGAGTTCTTGGCTAAACCGGATAGACAGGCGAATGATAGGTCGGATGAAGACAGGAGGCGGGCAGTTCCTAAGACCTTTCAAAATTGGCTACAAGCCTTTTGCATCTATGCAGCAGTTATGGGCGAACGTTTCCCCAGCAAATGCTCAGGGCTATTCCAGCACCTGGATATTATTGCGGAAGCCTTTCGCCATTTTGGGGGAACGGCCTGGTTTAATTATGATGAGAATTTCCGCCAGAAGTTGGCTGTCCACCCTACATTACACTGGGGGACCAAAGATGTAGGCTTATGGTTGAACCTGATGTTGCCAACCAAGCCCCAATTCACACCTAGACCCCTGTTAAACACCCAAGGCAATGTTCGCAAAGGTTTTTGCTTTGCCTTCAATGAAGGCCAATGCAAGTTCCTCACAAACTGTCGCTATAGGCATGAGTGCTCCTACTGCAGCGGCCCTCATGCCGCCAGCAGGTGTTTTCGCAAATCGGCCGCGTCCTCCTTTCAGTCAGCCACCAAGGACAATCACGGAAAAGGCGCCGACGCCAGTGAGGCTGTTCGCAATGCGCCCGTGGTTAGAGCGCTACCCCGATCACAGGATGGCGGCTCTGTTAATTGATGGGTTCAAGGATGGTTTTTTAGTCCCTGCCTTTCAAGGTTCGGGTTGCATGATGGTAAAAAATTTGGTATCGGTCGACAGTAATATTGATGTGGTACATAAAAAATTGTCCAAGGAGCTGGCTGAGGGGAGGATTGCGGGCCCTTTCCATGCCCCCCCTTTCCCGAATTTTCGCCTGTCACCACTGGGATTAGTCCCAAAGAAAGAAGCGGGTGCCTTCAGGCTAATACACCACCTGTCCTACCCCCCGAATTCCTCCCTGAACGATGAAGTCGCAGACATCTCCGCCCCAGTCGTTTATTCTTCTTTCGACGAGGCCCTAGCCATACTAAGAAGGTCGGGTAGAGGTTCCCTGCTAGCCAAGGCCGACATCAAGGCGGCTTTCCGGTTACTGCCGGTGCATCCCCAAGGCTTTAATTCCTTGGGCTTTCATTTTTTGGGAAAATTTTTCTTTGATAAAGCCATGCCCATGGGATTCTCCTTATCGTGCTTTTATTTTGAGGCATTTTCCACATTCTTGCATTGGGTTTTATCTCAAAGGTCCCCCCATGGGGCTGCGCTCCATTATCTGGATGATTTCCTTTTCGTCGGCAGGGAAGGATCCCCAGACTGTGCTGAAGCCTTGCAAGCATTCTGCAAAATCTGTGAGGACTTTGGTGTCCCCTTGGCTCACGAAAAGACCCATTTGCCCTCCACGTGTATTGAATTCCTTGGTATAATCATCGATTCAGGTCGCATGGAGTTCAGGTTACCAGAGCAGAAATTGCAGAAGCTGAGATCCTTAATCACTGCAGTGCTATCTAAAAAGAAAGTTATGTTGAAGGAAGCCCAGTCACTTCTGGGGCTCTTCGCCTTTGCCGCTAGGGTGATTCCCATGGCTAGGGTGTTTTCGCGCAGATTTTCATTGGCCATAAAAGGCCTTACAAACCCGCGGGCACATATCCGTTTATCAAAAGGGGTCAGAGAGGACCTTAGGATCTGGGATGCCTTTCTGTGCGATTTCAACGGTGCCACAGTCTGGCAGCAGGACTTTGTGGTTAGTAGTCAAATGGAATTTTTCACGGACGCATCCGGCTCTACTGGATTCGGGGCATTCCTGAATGGGCGTTGGTGCGCGGGTTTATGGCATGCAGATTGGTTGCAGGAGGTAATTTTGCAGAACTTAGTCCTCCTCGAACTTTTCCCAGTGATAGTTGCCATCGTTATTTGGAGTGAGTTTTTCAAGAATAGAAGGATACTGGTCCACACGGACAATAAAGGGGTGTTGTTCGCTATTAATACCTTATCCTCAAAATCTGTCCCAGTCGTTAAGTTACTACGTTTTTTGGTCTTGCACTGTATGCGCTATAATATTTGGCTTAAAGCTGAGCATATATCAGGCATTCATAATAATATCGCCGATGCTTTATCTCGCCTACAGTTCAAGAAGTTTCGGGACCTGGCGCCAGCAGCAGATCAGCAGGGGACCCCTTGCCCGGAATTCCTCTGGGGCTTGATATGGGACTAATTTTCCGTAACCTACGCAATTCTGTTTCAAGTAAGACCTGGGCGGATTATAAATTATCGTGGTCCAGATGGTGTGCGTATTGCCATGACACGGGTGCTGATCCTTTTAATGTTACTGCATTATTAGCGTTGTCCTTCTTGTCCAATCTCATACAGGCTCGCCTTTCGCCGGCTTCAGTGTCCAAAATTCTCGCAGGAGTTTCATTCTTTTTGAAGTTTTCAGGTGTGCCAGGGCTAACTTCCTTTTTTCAAGTAACACAGGTTTTGAAAGGGTTTAGGAGGTCCAGACTTTCTGTGGATAACAGGCGCCCCATTTCGGTCGCAATGTTGTCGGACCTTCTCGGGTCTCTTCGCGAGGTATGTAGGTCCGAGTTTGAATCCCTTCTGTTTAAAGCTGCCTTTTCAGTCGCTTTCTTTGGTGCTTTGAGGGTTGGTGAGTTCACAGCAGCGAACAAAATCTCGTCATCGTTTCTCATTTTTGATCATGTGCGTTTGCATGGTAGTTGTCTTTATCTCTTCCTTTGTAGGTCCAAATCCTTGCCGGTTGGGAAAGGTTGTTGGTTCTCCCTCGCCAGTTCGTCGGATCAAGCTTTATGCCCCGTCACGCAAGTGGGTAGATATATGGCGGTAAGGCCAATTTCTCCTGACTCATTTTTTATCCACGAGGATTTGTCCCCGTTAACTAGGTATCAGTTTTCTGCAGTTTTTTCCTCTTGTTTAAGACGTCTGAATCTGTCAGGTTATCGTTTCTCTTCCCATTCGTTCAGGATAGGGGCGGCCACGGCAGCTAATTCTTTAGGCCTTTCTGAGGATAGGTTGAGATCTGTGGGGCGTTGGAATAGCTCTAGGTACAAGTTATATGTTCGTCCTGAACTACTAATTTTGTAAATTTTTCTTTCAGATCAAAGCAAGAAGGTGGTGTGGATAGTCGGCCATTCTTACGTATTCTGGGCCGCCAAGCATGCGGGATCCAGGTCCTATTCCACCAACCTAGGTCTAGACCCTATGTCCTTTACGTTGTTATGGTCGGGGGTCAGGGGCTTGCGGTGGCGTAATATTATTGAACATTTGACATATCTAGCTGGTATATGGCCTCCTCCTCAAGTTTTAGTTTTACATGCTGGGGCCAACGACCTGGGCAAGGTGGGCACCTGGGACTTGCTATGCGAGATCAAGAGGGATTTACATGCAATGAAACTCTTGTTCCCTTATTCGGTTTTAGCATTTTCCGAAATGGTCCCTAGGCTGTTGTGGTATCCTCAGGGTGGTTTGTTCTATTTGGACAGGATCCGGAGGAGACTTAACAGGACCATACACAGTTTTTTGACCTCTGCAGGTGGCGTGTCACTACGCCATTCTGAATTAGAAGGATTTATCCCAGGCCTTTTTCGGAAGGATAGAATTCATTTAGCACCTATTGGTATTGATATTTTTAACATGGGCCTACAGAGCCTGATAGAGTCTGCCGCGGTGTTGGGGGGGCCTCAGTCGGCAGCTACTCTGCCAACTCAGGCCGGTGGGGATTAGTCGTCCAGCTTTTGCTGGATGGACACCATGTTATTATTATTATTATTATTTCTAATATATATCTTTGCCAAATTGGCTTGTTTAATTATTTTGAATAAATATTAATTAACCCCTGTGGATAACACCGTGGCCATATCATTTTCCAATTAATAAATATGAGTTGGATTGTATCTTTGTGTGATGTTTTCATTTAAGTTCCTTTGTGCTGGCCCATGAAAGGTCCCAGCAATAGGCTGGACCAACATGGGATAGCCAAAGGAGAAGTTGCATTACGTGCAGTTCTCCTGCTCTTGTTTCTCCCTAGGAAGCCGCGCTGCACTGGGCAGCAACAGCATCCGATTGGACGTCGAAGAGGAGCAGCTCATTGGTCAATTCGAGCGGGGGATTCGCCCGCGCTGATGGAACTGATAAAAGGCTGCAGCACGGCGGTCTCCTCAGCCCGTCCTGTTAGCCAGCGTCGCCCACCCTCCCGCCCTATTCCTAAGTCATGTTGTTGTCCAAAAGGGGATTAGTCGTCCAGCTTTTGCTGGATGGACACCATGTTATTATTATTATTATTATTTCTAATATATATCTTTGCCAAATTGGCTTGTTTAATTATTTTGAATAAATATTAATTAACCCCTGTGGATAACACCGTGGCCATATCATTTTCCAATTAATAAATATGAGTTGGATTGTATCTTTGTGTGATGTTTTCATTTAAGTTCCTTTGTGCTGGCCCATGCTTCCAGCACCCGAGACCTGGCCCAAGGTCCCCCCCAGGCTAAGGGGTACATGCCTATTCATAACCTCCACCCACTAGCTCTAGACATTTCTACAGCCTTCTAGCCCAGGATGAGTCACCCAGCCCTGACTCACTGAACCCTGACCCAAATTCACAGCTCAGGCTTAGCCCTGAGCCAAACAAAATTTTCCTACACTAACAAACTTACCTTATATCATTCACACACTAGAGGGTGCTACCCATGTAGATATAAGAAGTAGTTACATATAAAAAAAAAAAAAGGTTTTACAAAGCATACGTTTGTGTAATATCAGAAGGTAATATTGAGTTATAATAGAAGATGGGTTTCATTGGGATGACATACTGTATGTAGTGGTCTCCCCAACCTCCAGAGGCCTGGTGGTAACCGTGACGCCCATGAGTCAGGGAGAGCTGACATTCCTCCTCAGGGTGCAGATTACTAGTCATGGAGGGTGTAGTGCAAGTTGAAAAAATAGGCACCAGTCACTTTTAAAAATAAACAAAGAGTTTTATTTCTCTTAACAGGAACAGGGGGAGAGAGGGACAGAACACTCTTAGGAAAATGCAATAGCAAATTGACAGACTCCGCAGACAGCAATACAGAAAAAGGGCCTGTAAGCTGAATGCAGCAATCTGTATCTTGTAACAACTGCTGTCTCCTATGGCAACAACTTAATTCACAGTATCCCACTATAGATCCTCAAGCTCAACTCACAGTATCCCACTGTAGATCTTCAAACTTAGCTCCCAGCTACCTGCTGGACTTCTCAAGCTTCACCCACAGCTACCCGCTGTATTCTTCAAGCTTCACGCACGCTACCCACTGAGTTCCTCAGACTAACAGCTACCCGCTGCATCCTTCAAGCTTTACTCAGCTTCTTCTCTTCAATATTTACCTACAGCTATCCACTGTACTCCTTCAAGCTTTACTCACAACCCCCCGCTGTACGTTCTGGATGAGTTCTCTCCTGAAACGTTCTCACTTACTTCACCATCCACTTCTAGTGAAGCATTTGCTCTGGTACTCCTTGAGAACTCCATCCCTTGGACACCTGCCTCCGGCAACAAAGACTGGTTGACCCTCTGGCAACTTCTTCCCGTATGCCTCCTGGCATTGATCAGGCTCCCCTTTGGCTGAGCCCCTTTACACGTGGCTAGGCCTCAGCCTTCAGGCCTAAACCTCTGCTGCTGCTCCACATGCCTTGCAGCCCAGGTGGAAAGAACCCTGATCACCTGGCCCTCTCCAAATAAATAGACTATCCCAGCAGGATCAGTGGCCAAAGAAACTCCTATCAGTTGAGAAAAGCATATTTACTCATATCCTGAATTCACTGTAATCTATCATTCTAATCTAATGCCAAAGGCAACAGTGCCACCTATTAACAGAATAGAGAAATCACAGTGAAACTCAAGCTCAGGAGATTAGCCAGGCTAGTTACCACCTAGCACAACTACATTTACTAGCAGCCCTGTTTAGGACAAGAGTGTTACACATAGATGGAAGGTGTTTTGTGTAGAGAAAGAAAGAAAGAAAGAAAGAAAGAAAGAAAGAAAGAAAGAAAGAAAGAAAGAAAGAAAGAAAGAAAGAAAGAAAGAAAGAAAGAAAGGGGAAAAGAAAGTCAGAGAAGAGAATTGATGTGAGGACTAAACATTGGGAAATTAATATGAGCAATATTTGGTTTTATAAACATAACAAGGACTATTGAGAGAAATGTATTAATCCAAGGAAACTACATTTTCCCATAAAGACTCCTATCATGAAGAATTGCACATAATTTTTCATGAGCCATATACTGCATCATCTTATTTTTTACTTGAGTGGACATTGGTATGGAGGACCACCAAGCCTTTGTGAGAGTCTGCTTGTCTGCAGTAAATTTGAATATTAAAAGTCAAAATAGGTTTTTAGTACAATTTGTTTGTTTTAAATTTAATAATTTAATAATGTTTTTTTTTTCCAGGTTTTTGGTATTCTTTTAACTAATATGGTATGAGTAATTTGGGAAAATTTCAACCCAAAATTGTACCACAATTGTGTGTACATTTTTAACCCAAAATTGTACCACATTGTGTGTAAAAAGGTACCAGTGGTTTTGCAGTTTCTAACACATTTGTTTGATATTAAAGTTTGAATTTTGACAAGGTGTTGGAGAACCATATACTATTATGCCGCGTACACACGGTCGTTTTTTGCGATGAAAAAAAAACGTTGTTTTTTAAAACGTCATTTAAATTGATCGTGTGTGGGCAAAACGTCGTTTTTTGTCTTAAAAAAAACGACCAAAAAAAAATTCCAACATGCTTGAATTTTTTGTGTCGTTTTTCAAAACGTTGTTTTTTGTTTCACAAAAAGTCACCGTGTAGCAAAAACGTCGTTTAAAACGACGTTTTTCAACCCGCGCATGCTCAGAAGCTAGTTATGAAGCGAGCTTCAATGGAAAAGAGTGGTGAACGTAACCTCGCTTTTTGTGAAAAAAATGATGGTGTGTATGCAACATCGTCTTTGAAAAGTGACGTTTCAAAAACTTCGTTTTTTACTTCACAGAAAACTTCGTTTTTTTCATCACAAAAAATGATCGTGTGTACGCGGCATTAGAGTCATAGGCCCAGATTCACAGAGAGATGGGTGCACATTACGCCGCCATACGCCACGCCAATGTAGCGCAGAGATGCAAGCATAGCATTCAGCAAGCCAGTGCTGGAGTGGGTTTCGAAGGTGCAGGCCGGCATAGGTGGAAGTGTGAGTGACCCCATGCAAATAATGGTCCAAGCATCGTGCAGTGTTTTACGCCCAGCTTATCACGAACTGCGCATGCGCTGTGACGTTGCCGTGAAGTGGACACATGCACAGCACCCTTATGCGCCTGCTCACAACCACACCGGCACAACTGCCTAAGCTATGCCGGATCACCATGTATGCCGTGAACTAAACGTACGCCCAGCCAGACACACGTCTAACGCACAATACGCCGGCTTGTGTTCCCTGGTGCAGACCTTTGCATGTCTGTTGCCGGGTTGCACCTCATCTATGGGGAATAACTTTACGCTGGACATACAACGTACGTGCACCTCGCGTAGCATGCGCCGGGCGCACTCACATTCGTGAATCGCCGTATTTCCCTCATTTGCATTTTTGAATGGCTAATCAATGGGAGCAGCAACATGCGTCCAGCATATATGTGCGCCCACACTACGCCGGTGTGTGCAAGCTACGTCGGCGTAGGGTGGCCAGTTTTTAGACATATGTTGGTTTGTGGGTCTGGCGCACACATACGACGGTGCACATTTGCACTTACGTTGGCATAATGTGCTATACATTGGCGTAAGTGCTTTGTGAATCTGGGCCATTGTTTATAATTAGAATCAATCACATCTATTTTAAAGGTGTAATGTGCTATAGTACACCATATCTGAAACCAGTCCTTCTTATTTAAGGTTTTGCATAAATCACTTCCCCATATTGTCATATATACTGTATATATATATACTGTATATATATATATATATATACGACGGCGCTCATTCGGACTTATGACGGTGTATCTGGAGATACGCCGTCGTAAGTCCTTTCTGAATCCGGCCCACAGTGTGTAGAGGATACATATGCATCCCAGGTGTTGTATATATATGTATACACTGTATAGTTTAGCTAGATCCGCTCTTCCTAATTTACTGACAGGCAGGCAGGTGATTGCGCTAGCTGCAGTATTCTCACGTGGTGTACTGCCTGTGTCCTCTGCAGTGTGCACCTAAAGCTACATGGTGTGTACTGCCTGTGTCCTCTGCAGTGTGCACCTAAAGTTATGTGGTGTGTGTACTGCCTGTGTCCTCTGCAGTGTGCACCTAAAGCTACATGGTGTGTGTACTGCATGTGTCCTCTGCAGTGTGCACCTAAAGCTACGTGGTGTGTACTGCCTGTGTCCTCTGCAGTGTGCACCTAAAGCTACGTGGTGTGTACTGCCTGTATCCTCTGCAGTGTGCACCTAAAGCTATGTGGTGTGTACTGTCTGTGTCCTCTGCAGTGTGCACCTAAAGCAAAGTGGTGTGTGTACTGCCCATGTCCTTTGCAGTATGCACCTAAAGCTACGTGGTGTGTGTACTGTCTGTGTCTGTGATATTTTTCTCAATGATTTCCATCCATATTGCAGGGACCAGACATTACATTAAAGCCGCAAGCAGTTTTGAATTACTTTTTTCTTATAGTAATCCCATTATGTGCAGGGAGAGTTCTAAACACGTGCCACTTCACAGGCATACTATAGACACCCAGCAGGTACGATATTTAAAGGAATTTTTCATTTTTTTTCACTTTAAGCATCATTAAAATCACTGCTCCAGAAAAAAACGAACATTTTTAAAACGTTTTTTTTCCATTGATACATGTTCCCTGAGGCAAGACCCTGATTCTCAAAGATGTTTTACGACAATAACTTGCATATTAGGCTTTAAAATTAGCACTTTTGAATTCAAACATTCGAGTCCCATAGACGTCATTGGGGTTCTAAGTGTTCGCGCAAACGGTCCGTCAGTTCGAAGGTTCTGGTGTGAACCGAACGGGGGGTGTTCAGCTCATCCCTATTCTATACGACTTTTCAGCTGTAAGGTCGTCTAGTGTTTGAGTTCTGTTTTTCTTAGCTCTAGCTCCCAATTGGAGGAATACCCCACTCATCACTGCCTTGTGGGAATTCCACACTACCAGCAGGTCAGACACTAATGCTTGGTTGAGTGAGAAATACTCTTCTAAACATTGTTTGATGGGTGTGGAGTAGCATGAGATGTTGACAAGATAGTTATTGACTCTCCAGATTAAGGAATTGGGTTGGGATGAATCATCAGAGATGGTGAGACTAATAGGGGCATGGTCTGACCAGGTGGTGGTGTGAATAGTAGAGTTGGAAATTCTTTGTAACAACAACTTGTCAGTTAAGAACAGATCAATTCACGAGTAGGTGTTGTGATGCGGCAAAAGGAACGTAAAGTCCCTCTCACTCTCAGGACAACACCTCCACACATCATACAAATCATTGGAAGAGATAAGGGTCTCTAAAGTAGGTGCATGTCTTTTTGATCCTGCTGTGGAGTCCATTGTGTTATTTGGGACCATATTGAAGTCTCCACTCAATAGCAAATGGCCCCATTATAATTTTTCGGGCTTCCTGTAGTGTCCTTTTAAGAAAGGCCATTTGGCCATGGTTTGGGGCGTAGATGGAGACCAGAGCATAAGGCACATTGTTAATTGTAAAATTCAAAAAAATGTAACGACCGTCCGGGTCTGTGACACATTGCTGTAGTTGAAAGAGAACAGTATTCCTGATAGCGATCAGTACTCTGCGTTGTTTTTTTGAGAAGGAGGTCTGGAACATATGTGGAAATTGTCTATGTTGTCAGTCAGGGAAAGCATTTAGGGCAAAGTGTGTCTCTTGGATGCACAAGATGTCACAGTTATGGGCTATCACTGACTTCCATAAAGATTCACGTTTTGCTGGGTGGTTTAGCCCTTTGGCGTTGAGGGAGAGAATGGTGATCCCCATGGTCCGTGGCGAGGTAATGCAGGAAAAATGCAAGTACTCACAGTTGTAGGTAAAGTCGTTCCAGATCCCAGGAAACCAGATGATAAGAAGGTTGTTATCTGTGCTTTAGCAGGTCAGGTAGTAAGACAATATCAAGGTTCTAGAGAGGTATAACACAGGTTAGAGGTGGTGAACCACAACGTTCTATGCAAACAGTTTGTGTGTGCCTGGAGAAGTTGGAGACACGGAGATGGTAGGGATAATCAAACTAAAACAATAAAACAAGGAGAAAAAAAAAACAGAACCAAACACCTCCTACAGGAGGGACAAACAGGTGCGTCAGCAACAGACTGCTCGGGTGAGCAGCTGACCAAGGTTGGGGGAATGTTCAGTATGTTGGAGCGCATGATCAGACCGGACTAGGAAAGTCGCTCAATGTAGTGGCAGTTTGTCTCTGCTTCTTGGCCCACTCTGCTTTCTATCATGTTTCCCCACTATTAAAACAGACCTTATTCAACAGCCTTGTGGTTAGTTCTGGGGCAGTCTGTCACCATGTTCATATAGCCTACATATGCATGTATATATATAAATGCAGTATATATATTGCCCCTCCACCAGATTACCTACTTATTCTCTTATATCCTATAGAATATTCTAATTCCTGGACAATGGGGGGCTACAGTTACACTGGTTACAGCAGCATTTTAAGGGCCCCAGGGTCTATGAATTGTTGTGGAAATTGTATTATATAAAATGTATGTGGACATTTTATTCTAAGATGTGTGCTTTATAGCAAAAATACAAAAGGAACTTGGACAGCCACACTCCAAAAAAACGTTCCTTTAATTAAAATGAATCACAAAAATAGACATGCCACAGCAAAACTGGAACAAAAAGCTAACGCTTCGCACTGTAGCTTCAGTGCTTAGTCATCATAGCTAGCACAAATGCTGAGAATATATACCACACCTCACTGATCACATGGTCAGCGAGATATTGATTGGAGACCTGGTAAACAAGCAGTGAACCAGAGTCTCCTGTGAATCCAGGTGAATCAATGCATGTGATTAGACCTCCTGCCTCCCCCCCCCCTACACACATACACACCTCCTGTGAACCCATAAATGCATTTTAGCTTGTTTAAATGCTGTGAAATGTTGTAAAGTGCAAAAGTAAATTTACAAATGTGTAAATGTGTTGAATTTGTGAATGCAGTCAAAACTAATGTAATGGAGTGGTCTCCACTAATATCATATAACTTGAACGTGAGTGTGGTGAAAAAGTCCAAATAATGTGTGGATGGGGCATGTGCACTTCCCCCCTTCCCGCCTATGAGTGCCCTCCCCTTTACTGTTGTCATTTCCTGTGATGTCATGTTTTATTGAGGAAGCGATTGTCTGTTTCTTTTATTTTCGATGAATAAAAAACAAAGAAATTGTTTTGTGCTTTGTGTGCATTTAGACGCCATTTTGTTGTGGCGTGAATTTATGTACAAAGCCCAAGTGAAATTTCCCAGACAGAATACTATGGGCCAGATTCAGAAAGACTTAAATCGGCGTATCTCCGCCGTAATTTCAAATGTGCGCTGTCGCATCTTTGCGCCGATTCACAAAGCGAGTTACACCAAAAAACATGGCTTCAGCCGTCCGCCGTAACTTGCCTACGCCGGCGTATCATGGCGCATAGTTACGCTGGACGCATTCGGCGTTCCCATGTTAAATATGCAAATGAGCAAGATACGCCGATTCACGAACGTACGCACGCCCGATGCAGTAATCTACGCCGTTTACGTAAGGTGTTTTTCCGGCGTAAAGATAAACCACCAAAAAGGTGGCGCATCCCATGCAAAGGTATGGATGTCAGAACAGCCATCGTTTTTACGTTGTTTACGTAAGTCGTACGTGAATGGGGCTGTGCGTAAGTTACATTTGCGTCATAAGCATTTACGCCGACGTAACTTAGGGAGTTTATGCAACGTGATTATGAGCATGCGTGCACATGCCCAGTTCGACTGGCCATTCATTTACATGGGGTCAAGCTTGATTTAAATAGATGCCGCCCACCTCCTTCCTACTTTGAATTAGGCGGGCTTTACGATACGCCGCCGCAACTTACGGAGCAAGTGCTTTGTGAATACAGCACTTGCCTCTCTAAGTTGTGACAGCGGAGCGTAAAGAAGATACGCTACGCCCGCACAAAGGTATTCCGCGGTACCTGAATCGGGCCCTTAGCCTGTATCCTGTACTCTACAATTAAGATAGGAGGAATTTTGGCCTACCTGAAAATCCAATATCTTAGGCCTCGTACACACGATCAAATCTGTCTGCTGGAAACGGTCTGCTAGACCGTCCCAGCAGACAGATTCGATCGTGTGTACGGGCGAGCCGACGGATTTGGCCACCCGACAGATTTCAAAGCATGCTTTGAAATCTATCGGGTGGGAATCCGTCCGCCCGACATGTCTGCTGGTTAGTACACTTACCAGCAGACATGTCGTCCCGCACCGCCGCCGAATGGATTCGGCGCATGCGCGGAAGTGTTTTACTTCCTGGTGCGGTGACGTGGCGGCGTCAATGTCACCGCCACGTCACCGACACGTCAGCGCGCCGTCTGCTGGCGGGGATTTTGGTTTGCTCGTGTGTACACGCGAGCAAACCAAAATCCTATCAGACAGATTTGTTCAAATCGGTCGGTCCGACCGATTTGAACAAATAGATTGCCTCGTGTGTACAAGGCCTGAGAGTACTGTACTAGAAACATGCCACCCCCTACCCCCAATACCTTAATTAATCAGTGAGTTGGAAAGAGTGGGCATGGCGCTGCTCTCTATTCACTTAATTAATCTGTGTTGCTTGCGACAAAACTAAGATTACATAAAGTGAGGCAGGGGTATAAGGGAGATGCTCTGGGGGGCATGTCTATGCCTATGCCTGTATTCTGTACTGTGTTTCAAAGCATAGAATTTACAGGTAAGTCAAAATTCCTATTTTTGTAGCTTTAGTTTATGTCCACACTCTTTTATGCTTCCATGTCTATATTAGATTTACGTTTAGTAGAGTCTCCCCCTAATGGAATTTGCGATTTCACTGCAATTAACCATCCTAAATGATTAAGAACCACTGAGAAAAAAACATCTACGCAGTTAGCACGACTTGATTGGAAGATTTTCTTTAAGAGAAAGTTACAATAATTATACAGTACTGCTGAACAGCATATGTAGTGATACATATATGGATACTGTGAACACACACACACACACATATATATATATATATATATATATATATATATATATATATATATATATATATATATATCACAACTATCTACACTATATATAGAAACAAGGTCAGTAAATCAATGCCATGTACATTTAATTATATAATTTAGATGAATTTATTAAGTTTCCCACATTTTTTAATCTGTCACTTTTCTTTAACTACTTGAGATCCGCGCTACAGCCGAATGACGACTCTAGCGCAGATCTAAATTGTCAACAAGCCGTCAATTGACGGCTTGTCACTAGCTGCTTCCAGAGCGCGCTGCGGGGAAACACTGTGTTGCCCGTGTCCCTTGGACACAGCCAATCACAGATCGCCGCGAACGGCCAATCAGAGTGGCCGTTTGCGATGCGATCTGTGTGGCGAATGAGAGATGATCTCATAGATCATCTCTCATTGCCGTTTTACATAGAGACAGCGTCCTGTCTCTGGAGAGCAGGAGACGGATCTGTGTCTCTTGTACATAGAGACACAGATCGGTCACCTCCCCCAGTCACCCCCCCTCCCCCCACAGTTAGAACACTATGCAGGGAATACATTTAACCCCTTCCTCACCCCCTAGTGTTAACCCCTTCAATGCCAGTCACATTTATACAGTAATTAGTGCATTTTTATAGCACCGATCGCAGTATAAATGTGAATGACGCCAAAAATGTGTCAAAAGTGTCCGATGTGTCCGCCATAACGTCGCAGTCCCAATAAAAATCGCAGATCGCCGCCATTTCTAGTAAAAAAAAAATAATAAAAAATAATAATTCTGTCCCCTATTTTGTAGGCACTATAAATTTTGCGCAAACCAGACGCTTATTGCGATTTTTTTTTTTTTTTACCAAAAATATGTAGAAGAATACGCATCGCCCTAAACTGAGAAAAAAAAAGTTTTTTTTTTTTTTAATTGGGATATTTATTATAGCAACAAGTAAAAAATATTGTATTTTTTTCAAAATTGTCGCTCTTTTTTGTTTATAGCGCAAAAAATAAAAACCGCAGAGGTGATCAAATACCACCAAAAGAAAGCTCTACTTGTGGGGAAAAAAGGACGTCAATTTTGTTTGGAAAACACGTCGCACGACCGCGCAATTGTCAGTTAAAGCGACGCAGTGCCGGAAGCTGAAATATCACCTGGGCAGGAGGGGGGTATAAGTGCCCAGTAAGCAAGTGGTTAAGGCAGTGCATCTTTTTCCCACTGAAAGCTATAGTCTACATAATATACGCATAACAGCTGTTTTTCTTATTAACAATATACATATGTATGTTGACATTTAAATGGAAAATTGATTGCTGAACAACACATACAATTCATGGCGTTTATTTGTTTATAATAAAACGCTTTGCATAGTGGTGCACATAACCTCTGGAAGAACCCAACACAACAGAATACAAATTCTTCCTCATTCTGTTTTCTCTATTCCCAGTCATCATTGTTACCATGTTGCTATTCCATTTTCCCTTTCAGATTGTAAGCTACAATCAGCAGGGTTATTTTAGCTTTGTTACAGAGGTATTGTATTCATACAGAGGTGTTGTTGTATTCATTGGTGCCTGCAATGGCATGTACTACATTCATCTTTAGTATTAAAATGTAAAACCCTGTTATTTTACTACACAGAGCTTAGGAATGTTTTATAAATATTCTATTATTGATCACATCTCACTGTGGTTTATTAAAATTACAATTCACCAATCTAGTGATACACATTCTTTAGAGATTATCATAAATGAATCTGATAATGCTTTACATTCCTTGTGGGCCTCTGAAGTCAAGTTTGAAAAATGTGACACCCATTTACCCTGTTGTGCCAGTATTTCCCTCCAATACATTATACACACCAATGCCATGCCCTCAAAAATCCAGTAATGCAGTATCACTCCGTGAGTTTCCAATAGAGAAGTGAATACTCTGAGCTTCAGCAAAATGGTGGCCTCGAGCAAGAAAATAGAGGAGCAATGGTGGAGGCAACAGCAAAGTATATTTTAAATAGTATTGAATGAACCAAAAAAGGATTTGGTTTGCTGGATATTTTCTGAACTCTTGCCATTCTTTTTCTACCCAATTTTAAGGCCCAGGTGATTTTCAAACATGGGTAGATAGGCACTGCAGCAATGCAAACAAATAAAAAGACAGAAATCAGTGAGGTGCAGGGATTTAATTGTGTAAAGATTGTGTAAAAGACAGCATTAAAAATACACAAATACACAGTACACAATTCCTTTCAATACATTGTACTCCTGGAAAAGGGCCCAAAACTGCTTGAATTACACTTCCTATCCCTGGCCTGCATTTCTGATTCTGTAAACAAAGTGGACAAGGGATTCAGGATGATGCTATTGACTAAAATATGGTAATTGCCATATTTTTTCAATGGTGCCAAGTAGGACAGTTTATTGACTTCCAGCTTCTGGACAAGGAGTCATCTTTTTCTGCATTGTGTTTGAATTGGTGGGTCATGGGCCATTTCAGCAGATAAATTTGATCGTGTGTACGCGGCCTTACTCATTTATGTAGACAGGGACAGATATCTGGACAGATATTTGGAGCCCTTTATCTTAAAGAGGGCTTTCAGATTCCAATAATTCTCCCTCTTGCAGACCAACATATATACCAGGCCAGGGATATGGAGATGAGGCCCTTGTCTCAATCAACAACATAAGGATAAGATGCCCTGCTGGGGGGAGCAAGCACTAATTTTCCTTTACATCCTGTCTTTTTGTAAGTGAGAAGAACTCTCTCTAAAGTAAAGGAAATTACATCTTAAACAATAACATGGAAAAGTGTTTTTTGTCTACTCCTGTTTAGAGTTGGGCAAACAGTTCCAGCCGAGCAAAAGTTTGGGCCAAACATTGTCTGTTTGGCTGTTTGGCGAGTAGCCAAATGTGTGGGTCGCTTGGCGGGATGTTAGTCTACCAAGCACCCCACAAAGCACTGCACACTGCACAGTGCATTCTAGGGACATAATTGGATGAAGCAATGCATCTAACCACTGGCTAGGTGCAAGGCTTTGCCCAATCAGGGAACAGAGCACAGTCAAAACAATGATTGGAGTCCGGAGTAATGGCAAGTCATGATGACTTTGCCCAATCATGGATCAGTGCTCAAAGTCCCACTCCACAATAAAAAGATTTTCCTTCCCACAGGAACCTTTTTCAGTGTGTTGTTAGAGTGGAGAGAGATAGAGCAGGGCGCTGTTTACTACTAGATAGTTAGTGTGTTATTGTGTCTTTGAGTGAAGAGTTTCAGTGTAGTGTTAGTGTAGTCTGTGTATATTGTGTGTATAGTGTGAGTATAGAGTAGTGTCAGTGTAGTGTTAGAGTAGTGTGAGTATAGTGTGAGCATACTGTAAGTATAGTGTAGTGTACTGTGACTATAGTGTAGTGTGTCAGTGTACTGTCAGCAGGGCTCAACATTTCAAGCCCTGAGCTACTAGCCATGCCTTAAGAGTTACTCGCCACCAGTTGCCCCACCTAACAGCCCATTCATACACTGCCCCATGCCTAATTGCGCCCCTAAACACGCCCTTGCAGATTATCTCATGGAATGACACTGTTAAATGTTTAATGCAGAATCAACTCCCATCCATCCAGTCTCCTCTGCAACTCCCATCCATCCTATCTCTCTCTCTCTCTCTCTCTCTCTCTCTCCCCCCCCATCTCCTATTCATCTCATCATCAGGAGCCCCTGTGTGCTGCTCCACGCTTGCATGTCCCCACTTCCCCCTTTTATTTAAGCTGGCAGTAAGGAGAGGAGCTGCAGCACAGTGGGAGGGAGTGCAATCCAGCGCTGAGATCCACACAACTGCACAGCCATTGACACCATAGCACAGCGCACACTGACACCGCACAGCACACATTGAGACCAGTCTGCTTGCAGTGCTCAGGCTGAACTGCTGGACACTTACATAGAGCACAAGGAGAAGAAAACTGTACAAACTGGAAGGCTGTCGCTCTCATGTCAGGGCAACTTTCAGTGATCGCTGCACTGCCTACCTGGGACACCCAGAGTTGTCATTTTCGCAATCCTCCACCTCACTTATTACTTCCTGCTCCCTGCTCTCCAGCTACATTGGTCGGGGGAGGGGGGCAGGCTCAGAGAGGTCATACTGTTAGGTCCCATGGCTTAATGAGAATTGTAAGGAGAGTACCTGTGTACTGCTCTGCCTGTGCACGGCTCACCAGACTACTTTTCCCGAGCATGCACCTTTCCTCTTCGGCCGCCAATTGCATCGGGACTCTAAGTGTAGGCACAGATTGGAGGGAGATTGGTCATGCAGCCCTGTCATCACTCGCCCCCAGCTTAAATCCACTCGACAAATGCTAGTAGGCGAGTGGGAATTTTTAGGGCTGCTGTCAGTATAGTGTGTCAGTATAGTGTGAGTATAGTGTAGTGTCAGTGTACTGTGAGGCCTTGTACACACGATGTAATTTATCCGATGGAAACGGTCCGGACAGCGCGGTGACGGGGCGGTGACGTTGACGCCGCCACGTCACCGCACGTCACCGCACCAGGAAGTAAAATACTTTGGCGCATGCGTCGGATCCATTCACAGGATACGACGCATGTACGGGCAGATATGTCCGCAGGTTAGGCGTACTAACCAGCGGACATATCCGAGGGGCACCTCTCCGGCGGAAAAATTTCAAAGCATGCTTTGAAACTTTTTTCAGCCTGAGGAATCCATCCAAAACTGTGCATTTGCCCCTACAGACGAGCGGATTTTTCGGCTGAAATAGTGTTAGTATAATGCAGTGTTTAACACAGCATTATATACCATTTAGTGCTGTATACAGTGCTGTATACTCACAATTTGCTGTGTTGCTGTGTTTTTTTGTATTCATTTGTATCCTGTGCCTGATCCTTTTTTTTTTATTGTTAGCCACAGTTTGTTTGACTGCAATGCTTTTTGCGCCCCCCCCCTTTTTTTTAATAGTTTTTACATTTCTGTCAGATACAGTTCTCAATTTAAAGAGCATCCAATTACACATTTCCCTGTATCTATTACATTTGGGTAATAAGCCCCCCATCATGTCTGGGAGGCCAACAAGGAGAGGCAGACGTTACCATGCCACTATGAAGGGGCCAGCAGCTTCTGTGTCCACAGGCCAAAGTTGGATGTGGTCTGTCCTCAGGCAGGGCACCATTTCCTCTGTTAAGTGATGTTGCCAGTGCTAGCCAGCCACAGCATGCAGACGAGACGGTATACTTACTAAACCATCCTCCTCATTTTCTATCACCCAAACTAAGACTAGTGCACGGTTCACTGCAGATGCCAGAGTGGCTTATTCTGTCTTGTCCACAGCTACTCCTGCCATAGCCTTAGCATCATAAATGGAGGAGTCGGCTGAAATATTTGAACATAACAACAGCCACATGCTTCTTGACGATGCACAGGCATTAATTGTGATGTTGGTTCTGAGGTTGAGGAAGGGAGTAACATGAGCCTACAAAGAGTGGAGAACACCGATAAATAACAAATTGGCAGGCATGTTCCTCCAGCTGCAGTATATTGCCAAGTTAGCTTCAGTGATGCTGAGGATGGAGAGAATGATGATGAGGCCACTGACAAGACTTGGGTACTGGATAGAGCAGAGGAGGAAAGTGAGGGGGAGGCACAACCCCAATGAGGCAGGATGTCCTTCAGAGGCAACCATCATGGAAGAGTAGAGAGCAGCCACCCTATCCCATCAGATTGTGGAGCTCAGCTGTGTGGGCATTTTTTTTTAGCACATACTGTATGCAGCTTATCACACTGTGGCAATTTGCAATATCTACTGCAAGCAGATCAAGCGTGTAAAAAAATAGCCATGGGTATCACATGCTTGCAAAGGCTTTTAATACCCAACCACTCATTCTATTGGCAAGAGCACCACAGAGGGGACACAATTATTCTCCTCACTCCTCACCTTTCATGTCTAACCCCACTATATCTCATGACCTCTCAGCAGCCTCTACTGACTTGAATGATGGTATGGCAAAGGGTGCCACAGGTCCTTGCAACACATTTGCCAGCAGCACACCACCAGATTTAGAGTATAGCAGGCACATTTCTCTGCCCCAGCTGCTGCATAAAAAAAAAATACATTCATTGCCATCCACATGCCCAGTGTCTAAATTCCAGCTTGTCCAAATTGCTGGTTTTACAACTCCTGTCTTTCCATCTGGTGGATTCTGCCCCCTTACTTGAATTTGCAGTATGTGCTGTATACCACAATGGCAGGTTTCCAGTTGTGATTTCTTTGCACATAAGGCCATTGTAGCTCTGCATCATCACGTGGAAGGCACTGTTTTGGCATCATTGGGCAAGGCAGTCAGCAGCAAGGTCCAATTTACTGCTGACACATGGTCCAGCAAGCATGGTGTGGGATGATATATTTAGTTCACAGCACACTGGGTAACTCTGCTTGCAATTGGGAAGCATTCAGAACAGGGCTCAGTGCTAGAGTTTGTTTTGCCGCCACGTCTCCATACAGCTGGTGTTGATGTAAGATTTATGAGCTCCACCCCCTCCTCCTCCTCCTGCATGCCATCCTCTGCTAAATTGTCATATGAACCACCAGTACCCCCGGAGCGTCCAAGGGGATATTCAAGGAGTCAGGCTAAAAGATGCCATGCAGCAATTCAGCTGGTCTGTCTAGGGCAGTGTTTTTCAACTTCAGTCCTCAAGGCACACCAACAGGTCATGTTTTCAGGCTTTCCATTATTTTGCACAGGTGATTTGATCAGTTTCACTGCCTTTTAGTAATCACCACAGCCATTTCATCTGAGGAAACTCCTGAAAACTTGACATGTTGGTGTGCCTTGAGGACTGGAGTTGAAAAACACTGGTCTAGGGGACAGGACCACACTGGAGCAGAAATTCAGGGGTAGGCCCAGAGGTGGTTAATGCCATGGAAGCTTGAGCCAGGAATGGTGGTGTGCGATAATGGCACTAACTTTTTATCTGTCCTTCGACAGAGAAAGTTAACATTTTGGTAATGCAGCATTTATTAAACAGGTATCAAGGTTTTCAAGATCTTCTAAAGCAGGCCAGAAAAGTCTATAGCCATTTCAGTCAGGTGGTCATACACAGCTAGTGTTCAGTTGATGGAAATTCAGCAGGAATTATACCTGTACATGTAGTAGAGGACTATTAACAAATACCTGTATGAGTATGGCACAAGGACAGGCTGAGATGAGCTCAGATTTGTTTCCCCATATCAATGGCTGCTGATAAAGGATGCATGCACTGTCACAATTTGAGGAGGTGACAAGGATGGTGAGCTGTGACAATGCATTAGTGACACTATCCCTCTTGTGTTCCTGCTGGACCATGCACTGCATGGAATTATGAACATGGCATTCAATGCAGAGCAGTGGAAGGAAGAGGAGGACTTCCTTTCCTCTCAAGGCCTGCACAAGAGGAGAGGGAGGAGAAGGATTCTGTCAGTTTTGGAGGCATTGAATGGTTTTCAGTCCCCATAAACCTTGGGAGTAGTACGCGGCTGGGATGAGGTAGTTTTAGTAAATCTTTATATGAGAAGGGGGTCATCTAAAGGGGGTCATCTAAATCAGGGATCTCCAAACTACAGCCCTCCAGCTGCTGTGGAACTACACTTCCCATATGAGGCATTGTAAAACTCTGACATTCGTAGACATGACTAGGTATGATGGGAATTGTAGTTCCTGAACACCTGGAGGGCCGTAGTTTGGAGACTCGTGATCTAAATGATGCATTAAAAAAGAAAATGGTCGTTGGCACTCAGGGCTTTCAGCTTCAAGATTCCATCAGCAGCGTCTGCATCATATGTTGGAAAATTATCTTGGGGCAAAGACAGACATGGACAGCTTTCCAGTAGCTGATCCACTGGGTTACTGGTTCATGAGAATAGACCACTGGCCAGAACTTGCCCAAGCTATGCAATAGAGCTGCTTGGTTGCCATGCATCCAGTGTGCTTTCCGAATGGGGATTCAATGTTGCTGGAGATTTTGTGACAGACAAAAGAGTGTGTCTGGCCACAGACTCCATTGACTGGCTGACATTTGTCAAAATGAATCAGTCCTGGATTAGCAGCAGCTATCAAGCCCCTGATGCCGATGTTGCTGAATAAATCTTTTTAGTACCTGGAATCACTGCAAGTTTGTCTAGGCTGCCTAGCTTTGTTGGTGTTGCTTTTATCATGAAGTAATTTTTTGGTATAGGTTTCATGGGCACAATTAGCACCCAAGGACCACATTTTTCTCCACCTGTTTGACAGGCGCATATAATTCATTTTTTTTATTTTTTTTTACAGAAAGGACTATTCTTGCTTTTATCAAATTTACCTCTATAGTGTTATGGTGTGAAGGCACCACCAACACCTAAAGCTCAATTTGCCTGCACCTGTTTGACAAGTGTATATACTTACATTTTTTTAAAGAAAGGCCAATTCTTGTTTTCAATCATAAGTATCTCAAGTCATTTTTCCTGCTCTCTCTGGCAGTGTGTTCTCAAAATATTCCGCAGGGAAATTGTTTCTTTTTTTTTTCATTGATCTATAGATCAGTGGTGGCTTCAGCAGCAGAATGAGTTTGCCACTAAATCCAAAACTATTCCTTACCGGTAAGCCAGTAATGGTAAAACTGAAGTGGGGTATGGAATACAAGGGATACCTGGTCTCTGTGGATGGCTACATGAACACGCAGCTTGCCAATACAGAAGAGTATATTGATGGGGCATTGTCTTGACATCTTGGAGAAGTTCTAATAAGGTGTAATAATGTATTGTATACATGAGGAGTATAAGAGGAGGATTTTCAAATTAGTTTAGTAAAAAAAAAATTGAAACTTCTCTTCTGAGGTTATTGTTGGACAATGCTTTTGTATGTTTTGGTAAGAAAAAGAAAAATAAACAGATTATTTTTTTCAAGAGTACTTCTATAGGGTTATGAAATTAAGGCACCACTAACACCCACACTTTTTACTTCTATTCAAAGTCTGAAAACGTGACACCAGACTTTATCTTAAATAAATTGTTAATCTTGGCCTGACTGTACAATAATTTGGCTTCTTTACATAATACTTGCTCACTGTGGTGCAAAAATGTGTTATTTCCATCCAAAGTCTGCCAAAGAGACACCAGAATTCATCCAAATAATTTCTAATCTTGTTCCGAGTGCACTAATTTGTGGTCGCATCATACAGACTGACTCCCCAAGCTATTATTTACAAAATAAACAAAGCTTGCAAGGAAATCAACTTAAATGTTATTTTTTATTTATTTATGGTAGTTTTGCTGCAGCAGGCTCTATACATGGTAAAGATGTGCCATTTTACAGACAGACTAAGCCCCCCCCCTCACACACTATACAGTGCCTTGACAAAGTATACATACCCCTTGACATTTTCCACATTTTGTCATGTTATAACCAAAAATGTAAATGTGTTTTATTGGGATTTTATGAGATAGACCAACACAAAGTGGCACATAATTGTGAATTTGGGGGAAAATTATAAATGTTTTTTGCATTTGTATTCAGCTTCCTTTACTCTGATATCCCTAAACTAACATCTAGTGGAACCAATTGCCTTCACAAGTCACCTAATTAGTAAATAGAATCCACCTGTGTTAAATTGAATTGAATACAGATGTTCTGTGAAGCCCTCAGAGGTTTGTTAGAGAACTTTAGTGAACAAACAGCATCATGAAGGCCAAGGAACACACCTGACAGGTCAGGAATAAAGTTGTGAAGAAGTTCAGAAGAGGGTTAGGTTCTAAAAAAATATCCCAAGCTTTGAACATCTCACAGAGCACTATTCAATCCATCATCTGAAAGAGTATGGCACAACTGCAAACCTACCAAGACACGCCTGTCCACCTAAACTGACAGGCTGGGTAAGGAGAGCATTATTTAGAGAAGCAGTCAAGAGGCCCATGGTAGCCATGGAGGAGCAGCAGAGATCCACAGCTCAGGTGGGAAAATATGTCCACGGGACAACTATTAGTCATGCACCCCACAAATCTGGCCTTTGTTGAAGAGTGCCAAGAAGAAAGTCATTGTTGAAAAAATCTATAAGAAGTCCCATTTACAGTTTGCAGGAAGCCATGTGGGGACACAGCAAATATGTGGAAAAAGGTATTTAACTTTCTGGCCTAAAAGCAAAACGATATGTGTGGTGGAAAACTAAAACTGCACATCACCCTAAACACACCATCCCCACCATGAAACATGGTGGTGGTAGCCAGCATCATGTTGTGGGGATGATTTTACTTTAGCAGGGACAGGGAAGTTGTTCAGAGTTGATGGGAAGATAGATGGAGCCAAATAAAGGGAAATTTTGGAAGACAACCTGGGTGCCCAACCTCTGGCCCTCCAGCTGTTGTGAAACTACCCATGAGGCATTGCAAGGCTGACAGTTACAAGCATGAATCCCAAAGGCAAAGACATGATAGGACTTGTAGTTCTGCAACAGCTGGAGGGCCATAGGTTGAGCACCTATATGTTAGAGTTTGCAAAAGACTTGAGTCTGGGATGGAGGTTCATCTTCCAGCAGAACAACAACCCTAAACAACCCTAAACATACAGCCAGAGATACAATGGAATGGTTTAAATCAAAGAATTTTCATGTGTAAGGCCATGTGTACATTTTTCGACGAGGAAACTGTCGAGAAACTCGACGAGCCAAAAAGAGAGCATGTTCTCTTTTTCCTCGGTGGGAATGGAGAAAATTGGCTCGTCGAGTTCCTCGACAGCCGAACAAGGAACTCGACGAGGAAAACAATGTGTTTCGCCCGACGAGTTCCTCGGTCGTGTGTACGAGGCCTCAAAATGGTCCAGACCTTAATCCAGTTGAGAATCTGTGGCAAGACTTGAAAATTGCTGTTTGCTGATGCTCTTCATCCAATCTGACAAATATTGAGCTATTTAAGAAAGAAGAATGGCCAACCAAGTCACTCTCTAGATGTGCAAATCTGATAGAGACATACCCAAAAAGACTTGCAACTGTAATTGCAGCGAAAGGTGATTCTACAAAGTATTGACTCAGGGTGCTGAATATAAAAGCACGCCACACTTTTCACATATTTATTTGTAAACAATCTTGAAAACCATTTATCGTTTTTCTTAGGCCTCGTACACCTGATCGGACATATCCGATGAAAACGGTCCGCGGACCATTTCCATCGGATATGTCCGATCTGGAGTTTGATCCGATGGCGTGTACACACCATCGGATCAAATTCCCCGCCGGCGGACGGCGCGGTGATGCGGCGGTGACGTTGACGCCGCCACGTCACCGCACCAGGAAGTAAAACACTTCCGCGCATGCGCCGAATCCATTCGGCGGCGGCGCGGCGGCGGCGGCGCGGCGGCGGTGCGGCTATTTGCGCGGCGGCGGTGCGGGACGACATGTCTGCTGGTAAGTGTACTAACCAGCAGACATGTCGGGCGGACAGATTCCCACCGGATAGATTTCAAAGCATGCTTTGAAATCTGTCGGGTGGACAAATCTGTCCGCTAGCCCATACACACGATCGGAGATGTCTGCTGAAATGGTCCATCGGACCGTTTTCAGCGGACATATCCCCTCGTGTGTACGAGGCCTTACACTTCACAATTATGTGCCGCTTTGTTTTGGTCTATTACATGTAATCCAAATAAAATACATTTATGTTTTTGGTTGTAACACGACAAAAAGTGGAAAATGTCTAGGGGTAGGAATACTTTTTTAAGGCACTGTATTTAATTACTTCAGTCCCGAGCCTCGTTTTGAGATTTGGTGTTTAAAAACATTTATTTTTGCTAGACAATTACTTAGAATCCCCAAACATGATATATATTTTTTTCTAACACACTAGAGCAGGGGTGTCAAACAGGCGGCCCTCCAGCTGTTGCAAAACTACAAGTCCCATGAGGCATTGCAAGGCTAACAGTTACAAGCATGACTCCCACAGGCAGAGGCATGATGGGACTTGTAGTTTCGGAACAGCTGGAGGGCCGCCAGTTTGACACCCCTGCACTAGAGAATAAAATGTCAGTCCTTGCAATACTTTCTGTCACACTGTATTTGCACAGCGGTCTTACAAGCACACTTTTTTTGGAAAAAATACCCTTTTTTGAATAAAAAAATACGACAACAATTGTTTTTATATTGTGAAAGATAATGTTATGCCGAGTAAATTGATACCCAACATGTCATGCTTCAAAATTAAACCCGCTCATGGAATGGTGACCAACTTTTGCCCTTAAAAATCTCCATAGGCAATGTTTAAAAAATTCTACAGGTTGCATGTTTTGAGTTACAGAGGAGGTCTAGTGCTATAATTATTGCTCTCATCTCTAAAGCCATGTACACACGATCGGTTTTGACGTCACTTCCGCTCTGCCATGGTATGGAGCCAAATGAGGGGGGCATCTTTCCCTAATTCAGCTTCATACCGCAGAGGGGACAGGATCCGATCACCTCTGCCTCTACCGACGGTGACGGTAAGCGGTGGAGGGCACCTGAGGGCGGTGGGAGGGGGGCCCCCTCCCGCAACAGATAAAAGTGATCTTGCGGTGAATCAACCACAGAGATCACTTTTATCTGAAAGTTGGCTGCCCGCTGAGGAGGATACCGGGGTTACGGCAGCTAGCTCCTGCCATAACAACGATATTCCTCTTCAAAAAGCCAACGCATAATGACGTGTGTGGTCGGCAAGCGGTTAAAGAATTGTTTTATTTTTATTGTTTTACCTTAAAAACCCTGCTCCTTTCAAAACAATCTTTAAAACATTTTTTTTTGCATTGATATATGTGCCTCAGGACCACTAACTTTCATATAAGCCTTCAAAATGGGCACTTTTGATTTTTCAAGTTCAGGTCCCATAGACCTTAATTAGGGTTTGCGGTTTGAGTCTGAACTTTTGCGGTGTTCTAGAGTTCTGGCGCAAACTAAACTAAACTAAACTGGGTGTGGTCTGGGGCTATTCTGGTGACAAATCAAGACTTTACCAGGACAAATAGAGAGGTTGAAACAGTAATAAAATTGTGATAGAATTTCTAACCCTTTGCTGCTTTTTTAAAACAGAAACTTGGCTTTATGCCTTGTACACATGATCGTTTTTCCGTCGGATGTAAACTCCGACAAGTTTTTCCGCTCAAGCTGTCTTGGATACGCAAGGATACACCAAATTCCGACCGTCAAAACCGCGGTGATGTACAACACTACGATGAACCTAGAAAAATGAAGTTCAATGCTTCCGAGCATGCGTCAAATTGCCCCCCCCCCCACACACACACACACCACCATTTTCTAAGAGCATAGGAGTGGTAGAAATAAAATAAGGTGCTACTGATTTTTTAGGCCCTGCAACAGTGTTGCTAATGTTGATCAAATCACAAGTTTCCCTAAAAATACACTGATATCAGTATTAGGGGACACAAACATTACTTAAAATTAGTTAAATTTCCACTAAATATAAAAGTAAAACTCTATTGAGTGAAAAAAAAAAGTTTTAATTGTGCCTGATTTTTTTAGGAAAAGGTTGCTTAACCGGTTTCCGACCGACGCATGAGGATGTACGTCGACAGAATGGCACGGCTGCGCTAAAGGGTGTACCGATACGTCCCCTTTAATTTGCGAGCCATGAGGACACGTGCATTGGCAGTCACTCGTGACCCTGCTGTGAGCTCCGTGACCGCGGCACCGGCGTACCCGATTGCTGCCGGTGTCCCGCGTTTGGGTCACAGAGCTGAAGAACGGGGAGATGTTCCTGTAAACACAACATCTCCCCATTCTGCCTAGGTGACACTGTCACTAATTGTGTTCCCTGTCATCGGGAACAAAAATCAATGACGTGTCACGGCAAGCCATGCCCCCTAACAGTTACAAGCACTCCCTAGGACACACTTTACCCCTTCAGTGTCCCCTACAGGTTAACCCCTTCACTGCCAGTGTAATTTTTACAGTAATCAGTGCATTTGTATAGCACTGATCGCTGTAAAAATTATAATGGTCCCAAAATGGGCTCAAAAGTGTCTGATGTGTCTGCCATAATGTCGCAGTCACAATAAAAATCGATGATTGCCTCCATTACTAGTAAAAAATAAATTAGTAATAAAAATGCCATAAAACTATCCCCTATTTTGTAGACACAAACCAATCAATAAACGCTTATTGCGTTTGTTTACCAAAAATATATAGAAGAATACGTATCAGCCTAAACTGAGGAAAATAAATACATTTTTTATATTTTTTGGGTATATTTATTATAGCAAAAAGTAAAAAATCTAGCATTTTTTTCAAAATTGACGCTCTATTTTTGTTTATAGCGCAAAAAATAAAAACCGCAGAGGTAATCAAATACCACCAAAAGAAAGCTCTATTTGTGGGAAAAAAAGGACATCGCTTTTTTTTGGGAGCCACGTTGCACGACTGCGCAATTGTCAGTTAAAGCAATGCAGTGTCGAACCACAAAAGGTGGCCTGGTCTTTGGAGAGCAAAATGGTCCGGGGCTTAAGTGGTTAACTGTTTATCAAATCACTGTTTTTGCAAAAAATACTCATATATTAATAATTCAGTATTAGCGGACACAAATACTACATAACTTACAACATTTCTGTTAAATCCGCTTTAAAAATGAAAGCTAAAACCGTATTGAGTAAATAAAGAGTAATAAATAACAAGTATCTGTAAATTTTAAATTGAGTCTTTTTGCAAAAAGATGAAAATTGAAGGCACTCAAAACTGTAAGGCCTCGTACACACGAGTAAATCCATTTGTTCAAAACGGTCTGTCCGACCGACTTGAACAAATCTGTCTGCTGGCATTTTGGTTTGCTCGCGTGTACACACGAACAAACCAAAATCCCCGCCAGCAGACAGCGCGCTGACGTGTCGGTGACGTGGCGGTGACGTTGACGCCGCCACGTCACCGCACCAGGAAGTAAAACACTTCCGCGCATGCGTCGAAACCATTCGGCGTGTGTGCGAGAAGACATGTCTGCTGGTTAGCATACTAACCAGCAGACATGTCGGGCGGACGGGTTCCCAGCCGACAGATTTCAAAGCATGCTTTGAAATCTGTCGGGTGGCCAAATCCGTCTGTTTGCCCGTACACACGATCGAATCTGTCTGCTGAAACGGTCTAGCAGACAGATTTGATCGTGTGTACGAGGCCTAAATGAGCAACTTACTCAAAATCTGTATCTGACCCTAAATGTAACCCAAACCATACATTTTCCGAAATGTAGTACTAGTAGAATAAAAAAAAGGTGATTCTGATTTTTTAGGCCCTTAAATAGTTGTGCAAATGTTTATCAAAATGATATTTTTACTAAAAAACCGTATTGAGTAAATAAAGAGTAATAAATAACAAGTATTTGTAAATTTTAAATTGAGCCTTTTTGCAAAAAGATGAAAATTGAAGGCACTCAAAACTGTAAATGAGCAACTTACTCAAAATCTGTATCTGACCCTAAATAAAAAAAAAGGTGATTCTGTTTTTTTAGGCCCTTAAATAGTTGTGCACATGTTTATCAAAATTATATTTTTACTAAAAATACACTAAAAGCATTATTAGCACACGCAAATACAACATAACTTACAAAATTCTTGTTAAATTCCTACTCAGACCGTGTTCACATGGGGAGTACTAAAGCGGGCCATGTTTACACACACATGGATGCACAGGTGTTCCGTGCATTCCTTTGCAGGCAGTCCCATTCACATCAATTAGTTATATTGGCTGTAGGGACACTGCCACTACTCCAAATCTGATATCCGGCCAGGTGTGTGTGCATGGCCTTGAATGCAGACAGTGTGAGTTTGGGGACACAGACCCACATCTTCCCCAGCAAGGCAGCTTATCCCCATGTTAATGTGAACAAAAGCTTCATCCCCAACTCCTTGGCCTGGTGAATGTGGGGAAATGTATCATTATATGGACGTCCCCTTTAGAATAAAGGGGCCCCATATATTGAGTCCTTCCCCCATA
Source organism: Rana kukunoris (assembly GCA_029574335.1). Taxonomy (NCBI): domain Eukaryota; kingdom Metazoa; phylum Chordata; class Amphibia; order Anura; family Ranidae; genus Rana; species Rana kukunoris. Next base: position 185,120,987 of record CM056050.1, on the reverse strand, counting down.
TTTAAATACATATAGAATTTAAAGTACCCCTTGTTATTCACAATTTTTTAATAAATAAAAATATAGACACTATATATATATATGAAAAATATGTGTCATACTGTAAATCCATTGTCAATCACGTTGGCCAGAAATGTATCCAGCTTCAATCTCGATGTACAACACCCAAAAAGGTAATGACTCGTTATATTGCCCCACTGCTGTCCTAGCCACAAATTACTGTTCCCTGTGACTTCTGGAAAGTAAAAACCATGGGGGGGGGGGGGAACTGATGATTTCACTGACTATATTCCTGCAGTGCTGGAGATTTGTTGTGATATAGTAATGGTATTACGAGTGCCACTATATGACAAACTGTGGACTGATCAACCCCAGGTTTGGGTGGGAGAACAAACTGGCCAAATCTGGTTTGGAGGACTGCAAACAGGCTGGATTTAGGTTGAACACATGGTCATACCTGGTTCAGTCAATTAGTTACACTGCAATTACTGGGTTTTCAATGTATATTTAGCTTTACCAAATTCACTAAACTGAGGCCTCGTACACACGACCGAACGACTCGTCATAAAAGAAACATTGTTTTCCTCGGCGAGTTCCTTGTCAGGCTTGTCGAGAATCTTGTCAAGCTTTCTTTGCATACACACAGTCAAGACAAAATCTCATCGTTCTCAAACGCGGTGACGTACAACACGTACAATGGCACTATAAAGGGGAAGTTCTAATCCATTGTCGCCACCCTTGGGGCTGCTTTTGCTAATCTCATGTTACTGTGTGTTAAGTAAAAGTTTGGTGAGAGACAATTTGCGCTTTTCAGTCTGTTACAGCGTGACGAATGTGCTATCTCCATTACGAACGCTACTTTTACCGAAGGTGCGCTCCCATCTCTTACTTTATTCTGAGCATGCGCGGGTTTCTAGGCATACACGCAAACATGTTTCTCGTTGTAAACCAGCCGACGAGAAACACGACAAGGAAATTGAGACTCCCGACGACGAAAAAGAGAACTTGTTCTCTTTTTTTCTCGTCGAGATCCACAACAGTTTTCTCGACAAAGAACATACACACAACCGTTTTCCTCTGCAAAAAAGCTCTGCCACCAAGTTACTTGATGGATTTTGTCGAGGAAAACGGTTGTGTGTATGAGGCCTGAGTGAACATGCACCATTTAGGTAGCATGCTATACTCTTTCAGTCAACCCCAAACAGTGAACAAAAAAAAAAAGTTTTAAGGGGAGGGGATATCTTCATAAATTATAAAAAGGTAGAGTTCCAACTCTTTCATTAAGAGTGTGAAACTTTTTTAAATTGCATGATATTTAGAGAAAAGTTATAATTTTCCTTTGGATTTTAAAACATGTTCAAGCCAGTGATTAATAATTACAGTGAAATGTTTGTATGAAATTTCAAATTTATGCAAATACCTAAATTCCGGTTCTGTATAAATAAACAGCATAACAAAGTTTTATTTTTTATTTTCAATTTTACAAATGAACATGCATACTGTTTACATAAATATATTTCTTGTTAATTGGCTATTAATTCTATGTGTAGTACCTGTACCATAAGTCAAAATTATTTCCCTACAATAATTAAGAATGTAGATTTAAGTAGCAAAACAATAAAATAAATTAATGTCACTTTTCTGTGCACATAATAAGCTCAACATTTTGGCATTGCTTGCATAAATGATGTAAAATGACATGAACAAAATAGTAACATGCTGACCTAATTTAATGCATTCATTTAATTGCTTGCTTTGTAACATATTAAATAAACACGTTATATGAATTGCTTCAGGTATTTTAATGAACTGTAATAGTAAAATCATACAGCTAACATCTAATGAGAAAACACTGTCAAGTTAAGAACAATACAATGATCAGGTACAATTCATATTCAAAAGAAACATATTGATTGCACTGGATTGAAGCAGGTATACAGCATAATGTTTTTAATCAGTATTACTTGAATTATTACATATTTCATAATATCGATTGTGTTAACAATAACTGTCATTGTTGATTAATGGGCACTTAAGTACGTTAAATATTTAGAACTGTAAATCTTGCAGTTGAATAGGATTTTATGTCTAAATTATATCTACATGACAGTGTAATGCCTGAATGGGTATTGTACCTTGTAAGCATATTTTGTATATTTAAAGTTTAGAGTAAATTGCTATCTCTAATTTGTTAAACCATCTTTTAGAAAGCTTTTGATGTTTTTAACATTTGCATTGTGTTGTACTGTGCACATTGAATATTTAAAACATGACATTATTTGCAGTTGCCCCTCAGACTTTACCCACCTCAATACAGCTTTATTTTGGTGGTATTCAATCACTGCTGGGATTTTTCTTTTTTACCAAAAAAAATAAAAAATTCTGGCAGTACATTTTGTAAATAAGTAATTGTTCTTCTTCACTGATGGGCACTGATAGGCTGCACTGATGGGCACTGATGAGGTGGCACTTATGAGCACTGATGAGGCGGCACTTATGGGCACTGATGAGGAGGCACTAATATGCTGCACTGATGGGCACTAATATGCTGCACTGATAGGTGGCACTGGCAGGCACTGATGGACAGCACTGGTGGGCACTGATAGGCGGTACTGATGTGCACTGATGGGAGGCACTGATGACAATTGATGGGCAGCACTGATGAGAAGGCACTGATGGGCACCGATGGGAGGCACTGACTGGCATCACTTAAGGGCACTGATTGGTGGCACTTATGGACACTGATTGGTGGCACTGATGGGCACTGATTGGTGGCACTGGTGGGCACTTCTGGGGCTTTCCTGTAATCAGAGCACTGATGATCAGTGCCCTGATTATCTCCCCAGGTCTCCTCTGCTAGGAGATGTCGCTGATCAGCACTCCTCGCCACACACTCTGTCAGTGTGAGGCAAGGAGAGCTGATTAACGGCACTTCTGCATTTATATGTGACCGTCTGTAATTGGACATAGACGATCAGATGGTTAAAGAGCAGTGGCTGTGGCTCTTTACAGTGACTGGGGTTGCGCCGTGTCCTAGCAACACAACACAGCCATGATCGCCACGATGTGTGCCCCTGATGGCGCACGATAGTGGACGTTCTGGGGCGCTGTCATATGACTTCCTCCCAGAATGAGAGCTGCACCGTCCCGGGCGGCAACTGGTTAAAGAAGTAAGTACTTCAGAATAATGTATCTAGGATCAGGATATTAGTATTAGTATTAGTATAGTAGCTGCTGACACATTACAAAGGTAAAATTGACTACAGTATGGACAATATTATTACATAATAACAAAACTTAAAATTAGATAAACAAAATACTAAAGGGGTTGTAATCCCAATGGAGGGGGCAAGCACGCTGACTAACCCCTAGCCAGAACAGCCTGGATGATAGGGGCAAGCTTACTGAGGAGAAACAGGAAGTGAGAAATTCAGACAGGAGAAGACAAGAAAGAAAAAACAATTTAGAAGGGAAATCGAAAGGAAAAGGTAAGTGAACCAACAATGCACTAGCTTAAAGGAACCTATTTAGAAAATAAAAAAACAAGTCTTTACAACCCCTGTAAGTGTAATTGTATTTTATTAATATTTTCTTCTTTCTATATATGTCAAAGACAATATTAATAAAGTGGGATACAATGCACTAATGGGAATTGGGATGCCATGTGACGCAACCTGTAAAAATCATCACTATCAAATCAGAAAAACATTGATCAAACTTTTTATGAGATGGCACTATACTCCTCTGATTTATCTGCAGGTCTCTTGGTCATGTTATGTGGTTGCCCAGCCCTGGATACTATATTCAAATATTTTGGTCTTGTGAAAAGGTTTTTCCAATCTGGCAGGAGTATCAAATCTCTAGACAAAATTTGCTGGTACACCTATTGCCCTAACAGTGTGTACCTGTTTTTTATTCTCTTCCATTCCAGATACTGTATATCACCCTACTGAGAAGCTGATTCATATAGCCTTAAATACCTCCCCTAAGGTTCCTTTTTTTTCCCAAGTAATAGCTACAGTGGATTCAATTAGCTTGATGAACAACATGTTTTTACACTATACATGATTCTAGGCTTTATCTTCAGGAATTAATTTTCCTCCCTGTGTCATAGTTTAAAAACAGCTTCCTGTGAATGAATGCCTACAAGTGCTACTAGCCACTGTGGCTGGCGGCTTGTAGTTCTCAATGAACTGTGAGGGAGTTGGTGCGCACTCTCGTAGTCCATTGATCTTCCTGCTCTCAGTTAACTGCCTGCTCATACAAGATATGGGCAGACAATTATCCTGAGAGTCTGCAAAAGCAGGAGATTGCACTAGCGTTCTGCTGATCATGGGTGCAAAGCCCTGCAGGTTTCTTTTTTTTTTTAAAGCACATGTTTTTGCAGGTAAAAATGCATTTATTTATTTTTTCAAAGGGAAAATTGTCCTTTAAAGCGGTTGTATAGTGTTTTTTATTTTTTACTTTTACCTACAGGTAAGCCTATAATAAGGCTTACCTGTAGGTAAAAAATATCTCCTAAACCTTTACGGTTTAGGAGATATTACCCTCGCAATGAGCCGCTGACTGCAGTGGCACATGCACACAGGGGATTCTCAGCTAAAGGCCGACAGACACTGGACCTTGCTGGGAAGAAGTCTCCCGTACTCACAGCGCTGGAGCCGCGATACCCGAAAGACACGCAGAGGCAACATGTCAGGTACCTCGGTGTGGACCAGGTGAGTTACCGATGTCTCGTTCTAAGGTAAATATTTCATAATGAGCTAGTATGCTTTGCATTATGCCTTTTGCTTTAGATGTAAAAAAACAAATAAGACTATACAACCACTTTATTCTTATAAATATAGTAATTTATTGAAACAAAATCTGATCAGTGTTTGATACTATGCTCTGTTCCATGGTCCATGGTTGTACTTTAACTTTTGTAACACCCCCTTAGTATTATTTTACTATTTTGAACTTATATATTTTGGTGCTATTATTTTATTGTCCATGTTTTATCAATGTGAAGTTGTTTTATATGTCAACTCTTAAAGGGTCACTAAAGGAAAAACATTTTTTTTTGCTGAAATGACTGTTTACAGGGTATAGAGACATAATAGTTAACTGATTCCTTTTAAAAATGATTAAAAATAGATGAAAATCAATCATATAATGTGCCTGCAGTTTAGTTTCACTTTTAAACTGGTTTCATGTTTCTGTGATGTAAAGCGACACACAGAACCAAAACAAACAAATACAGGGCAGTGTTTTGTTTTTAAAACAAATCTGATTGGTTCTGAGGAGTTTTAGACACACAGTAATGACAGCTTGGACCACAGTGAAAAGCTGCCATGAGATTTTTCATAAGGAGCCAGACAAGCAGGAAGTGTGGAGATCAGAGCAGAATTACAGCAACTTCAAAGCAAAAATGGATAATGAGGACATGAAACCAGGACTGCAGTAAGGTAAAGGAAGCTATTTAGCTAAAAAAAAATCCTTTAGTGATTCTTTAACAAAATCTTTTCTGACTCTGTCACTTGCTGAGGTTATTGCTGGAGTTATCATTGCCAAGACTAATGCCGCGTACACACGGTCGTTTTTTGCGATGTGAAGTAAAAAACGACGTTTTTGAAACGTCACTTTTCAAAGACGATGTTGCATACACACCATAGTTTTTTCACAAAAAGCGAGGTTACGTTCACCACTCTTTTCCATTGAAGCTCGCTTCATAACTAGCTTCTGGGCATGCGCGGGTTGAAAAACGTCGTTTTAAAAGACGTTTTTGCTACACACGGTGACTTTTTGTGAAACAAAAAACGACGTTTTGAAAAACGACACAAAAAATTCAAGCATGTTGGAATTTTTTTTTGGTCGTTTTTTTGAAGACAAAAAACGACGTTTTGCCCACACACCATCAATTTAAATGACGTTTTAAAAAACGTCGTTTTTTTTCATCGCAAAAAACGACCGTGTGTACGCGGCATTACACATGTTAGGAGTTATCATTGCTGGCTCACCAATGCTGGGAGTTATTATTGTTGCCAAGGACCAACAATGGGGCTCTATTCTCCTAAAATCTCTTCAGTGTACTATTTTGTCTAAACCATACCAAAGCATAGGGAAAAGTTGCCACACTACAAGCCATACACTGTAAAGTAATGCCCACTTTATTAATATTGCCTATTGACCATGCCTACAAGTGCTTGGCGGGTGGCATGCTACCCATGCCACAATTTTCTTAACCCCTTTTAAGACAGAGAGCAGGCAGCCCACATAGTGCACAACCTTTTTTTTTTCCAAGGTGCAAGGTGTCATTCCTAATACTTTTCAAATGTTGGCAACTCTGATTTATTTTTATGCTTACTGACACTAATAGAAATGATGTTTGTGCTTGCTGATCAGTAATGTAAGGGACACTGTTACATAGTGTTGACCCTCTGTATGCTTTGTTGTATGTTACATTCTGAAAAGCATACTGACCAAAGTGTTCCTTGTCTCAACAGTTGCTGGTTGCAAAGTATTCCCTAACTGATGAATAGTAATAGTGTCAGGGCCAGATTCTCAGAGGCGTTACGACGGAGTATCTCAGATACCCCGTCGTATCGCCTTTTTTTTGTCCTCGTATCTATGCGAATGATGCTTAGCATCACTTTTGCATAGATACGCTTCTACATCCGACAAGTGTAAAAGCATTACACTTTCGGATCATAGGTGTAATGACAACTCCGGCCACTAGGTGGCCTTCACGTTGTTTTTTCATTTGCATATGCAAATGAGGCTAGTACGGCGATTCCCGAACGCTTTTACGCCGCCCCGTCGTCGCGTACGTCGTTTACGGACTCGTAAGGTTACCCCAGCTTCTATGTGGAGTAACCTTACGAAGTTTTGTTGGATGCCGTCGGACGCCATGTTAAGTATGGCGTCGGGTCAGCGTCGGCTTTTTCCGTCGCTTACGTCGTTTTACTAACTCGTTCGCGAATAGGGAGTTGCGTAAATGACGCTCACGTCGTTTTGACGTCGGTTTCAACGACGCTTCCCGACGTGAGCTGGAGCATGCGCACTGGGCTTTTTCCCCGGCCGGCGCATGCGCAGTTCGTTCGATGCGGGGGCGCGCTTAATTTAAATACAAGCCGCCCCATTTGAATTGCGCGGGTTTACGCTTGGCGATTTACGAGACGCCAGCGAAAACTACGGAGCAAGTGCTTTGAGAATAAAGCACTTGCTCTAGTACGCAGCGGCGGCGTAGTGTAAATGGCTTACGCTACGCCGCCGAAAATATATGAGAATCTGGCCCTCAGTGTCTTTGCTACTTAGAAATTAAATGAAAGCTTCTATGATTGAACAAAATCTCAAATTGGCTCAGCATTTCGATACAGATTTAGAATAGGCTTTAGCTGTTGAACCATACTCCCTCATAATAACCATGCCGATAATTGCTAATATGGCATGCTCTTTTTCTCACTTCCTCTGATAGGCCACAGGTCTCCAGTTTAACCCTGAATATATGTCTTGTAGTTGTGTCAGTGCTCTGAAAGGCAATATATTAAAATCAGACAGTAGTTGAAGATTCTGACATTGTTGTTAGTAGTAGTGGTTATTGTATAATACATTGGAGACAGTGCAGTATTGCAGTGTGTTACTGGCAGATTTAACAATGTTTTTACCTACAATTATACAGTTCACATATGGGGAACAAAGGCTATCCTTTTACCAGCTAGTTATGTTTTGTCTGTTAGGTTTTAATAAATTGATAACTTGATCATTATCAGTGTTCTAACAGCGTTTAAATAAATGCCGTTAGGTAACAATGCCCCTTTTGAGGGTAACGAGTAATCTACCAGATTACTCTTCCCCTCTCGGCAAAGCTGCTCCCATTACTGAGGCAGCGTTACCATAATTACTTACCTGACTGTGTCAGCAGCAGCCGTCAGCCATCAGCCATCCATTATCAAAAGCCGCGCCTCCTCCTTCTCAGGCTGTTCCGTGATAGGCGGAACAGTAATTTTCCCAGCAGTGCCTCTGTTTAGTATTCAGCCTATCACGGATGCCTTCTCTCCTCAGCCTCGGCCTCGGACGATGAGAAGGCATCCGTGATAGGCTGAACACTAAACAGAGGCTCTGCTAGGAAAATTACTTTTCAGCCTATCACGGAACAGCCTGAGAAGGAGGCGCGGCTTTCAAATAATGGAGGATGGCAGCCGACGTCTGAGTCTGACATGTGGAGAACAGGAGAAGGTAGGGAGATCATCGTAAAGGCATTTTACAGGCACAGTGAGGCATGTATGATGGCACAGTGACTCACTGTGCCATCTTACATGCCTCATGCCTCACTGTGCATGTAACATTCCTCATGCCTCACTGTGCCTGTAACGCGCCTCATGCCTCACTGTACCTGTAACATGCCTCATGCCTCACTGTGCTTGTAACATGCCATATGCCTCACTGTGCCTGTAACATGCCTCATGCCTCACTGTGCCTGTAACATGCCTCATGACTCACTGTACCTGTAACATGCCTCATGCCTCACTGTGCCATCATACATGCCTCATGCCTCACTGTGCCATCATACATGCCTCATGCCTCATTGTGCCATCATACATGCCTCATATGCCTCACTGTGCCATCATACATGCCTCACATGCCTCACTGTGCCATCATACATGCCTCACATGCCTCACTGTGCCATCATACATGCCTCACATGCCTCACTGTGCCATCATACATGCCTCACATGCCTCACCGTGCCATCATACATGCCTCACATGCCTCACTGTGCCATCATACATGCCTCACTGTGCCTGTAACATGCCTCAAAAAAAGTCAGTTACTTTTCTGAGTAACTAATTACTGTGCCAATGTAGTAACTGAGTCACTAACTCAATTACTTTTTCGGTCAAATAATTTGTAACTGTAACTAATTACTTTTTGTAAAGGATGATGAGCAACACATATTAATCATGCATAAAGGATTTTGTATTTTTGCAGCTTTGGTGTCTGTGACAATATGCACGGTCTTTTCGGAATTCAAAGATAATATTTGTTTTTAAAAGGATGAACCCATGTTTAATCTATCAGAAAAAAGGGAATATTTGGGACTTTAGATGAGACGCAAGGAAGGGTTTGCGCCTCATCCCTAATTGCTTTGGAAAAAAAGAAGGGGGGAGGGTGGGACTTTGAATGAGGAGCGTAGGGTAGAGCTAGACAAATACATATGTATATGTAAATAATTATATTTATTATTAGACCAAAATATGGTGTGGATCAACCCATATAAATGCATAATAGCACTTTGGCATATAAAATACAAAATAACAACATACATATTATGAATTATAACCAACATGACATAGAGAATAAATATTGTACATCACAGTCCCCCAAATGGAGTAAACATTGATATTATATCAGGGTTGGTAAAGCAATAAAATCATCTAGAATCATTAATATGATGTGGATGCATCAAATTAAGCTTGACAACGTATCATGGACTTCTATCCACTCATCAGGAGCAAGTGCATAAATATACTATTACTACCAGCTAGCCATGATTAAGCACTGATTTGTAGTGTGAAACGCGTAGACTGTTATTCCCGTTCTCTGCTTGTTTTTGTAGTGCATTTTTTCAATTTTTATATTAAAGACAACCTTATGTTTTTTTGGAGTGCGGCCGTCCATCCCTTTTTCTTCTACCAATTGCATAAATATACTAAAAGGGGGATTAACATCTCCATTATAATTTGATATAACTACCAACTGGTCAGTTGTTTCACACTTTTTTGTTATGTATATCATTTCACATGTGTTAATTCATAGTTGTGATGCCTTCAGTGTGACTCTACAATTTTCACAGTCATGAAAATGAAGAAAACTCTTGGAATGAGAAGGTGTGTCCAAACTTTTGGTCTGTACTGTACACACATATATATATATATATATATATATATATATATATATATATATATATATTGATGTTATCTACTAGTACTTTGGCAAACATTCCACATTATGTTTAAGTTGGTCCTATTCTACTGCTGTTTTTGTGTTATAATGTTACATTTCCAAAACAGTACATGGCAGAGACTCCACCTCTCTTCCTGTAACGGACCACTTGGTATCTTCCTTGAATGTAATGAACAGCTACACTGAATGACAAAGAAATACCAACAACAGTCTGTGTGGATAACTTGCATTCAACAGTTAAAAATCACATGTTATACTTGCTTGTTTTCCAAAGTAAAAAATTCACTATTCTGCTGCTCACGTCTTCAAGAATATTGGTAATAATGAAATATAATCTTTCACTTACCAAATAAGTATTTGATAATGAAGCATGCATTGCTGTTAAATGAAATTGCTTATTAACAAAGAGTGATAATACTGTAGTGCTCAATTTACAGTGCAGTAACCAGTGATAACAAATCAGAATTATTCTTGTATTGGTCTAATTTAAACATGGTTACTGTATTTATTGGCATATAACACTCACTTTTTTACCCTGAAAATAGAGGGAAAACTGTGCCTGCGTGTTTTACGCAGGGGGCTGTGGAAAGTTTTTTCCTGAAACTTTCCTCCTAAAGTTAGGGTGCGTGTTATACGCCTGTGCGAGTTATATGCCGAAAAATTATGGTAGTTAAGGTTGTTTTATACATTGACCTTTTGCAATATAGTTACACATACTGCAATTTCCATGTGGTAAAATTTCCTATTTGTCTCATTCCAGTAAGTCAAAATGTTTGGGGTTTTATTCTCCTGATAAACTATTATTCTTTCAATTTTCTGACCTGTTCTGCTTTCTATCCCATCTCTCATTCTGCCCACTGTTTTCTGAGTATATACTGTATATATTTTTTATTGTTCTTTAACAGTTTTCCCATTATCGCTTTAATATATATTCTTTGTAGTAAACTCCTTTTTAACTTTTCTGTATTCTACTAAAAATCTGAATTGCATGTATTCTTGTGTTTCAGAAGAGAAACTGACCAAGTGACCATATGGTATGGCACATTTCACATTTAAGATGGCAACTTTCAAAATACAAAATAGAATTTAGTGCTGTCTCTTTCCTTTTCAGATGAGGTTAATGAAAACCTTTACAGAATTTTCATTCATCAAAAGATTAAGTATTCTTTGGTTGATTTACAAAAGCAGCAGAAATTGTTTATATGCCAAATGACTGTTCATTTTGCAAAGTGAATGTTTAGTGAGTTAGGTGAAGCTACAATCACTTTGACCATCTAAAAGTGAATATTATTTGCGAATCAGCCTCAGAATTAGTTTTCTTTTATTCCTCTCCTACATTTAGTACAATTTTAAAAGTGTGTTGTAGTCCTTATATCACACATTGATTTTGAAAAACAAAGAGAAAATATATAATAACAAAAGACACATATAAACAAATAGCACATAAAAGTGCAGCTCTTTGCTGTTTGACTTTGAAAATATAATATTTTCTATTGCAGTTTAGTTTGTAATATAGGTGACTTTCACAACAGGAGCACAAGCCAATTTAAAGTCCAAGCATCAAGCAATCTGAGATCCACCAGCTCCACGCAGTAATATAATTATTCCCTCTGAGGCTCTTAATTGTCTTCATCACACCATGATTTCTGCACAAATTAAACATGCATTTTAGCTATATATAACTTCCGTTGCAGTTAACATTCTGGAAACAAATTTCAAGGAGAACACATTTTGAAATTAGTCTACCTTCTGACACATTTATCATTATTATGTATTTTTTTACATTTATAATCTTGCAGTTTATAAAAAATAGATGAAGGCAAATGTACCACATGAACAAAAGCTCAAAAAGAACAGCATTATAATGCTGTTTGATTTAAAGGCCTATTTATAAAGGTCAAAATTATATTTTAAGATTTTTTTTCTTTGGAAACATCAATGTCAGCGATAGTGTGTATCAATTATTATTATTGCTCATGGACATTTCTCCTCTAACATTTGTCTTAATTCAGCAGGGGTGAAAATGTGGCTCTGCAGAATATTTTAAAATGTATATATACTAATCAATTAGCAGTTTAATTTTTTAGTTTACACCATTCTAAAACTGGCATAATCCATTATATCTCTTATTTTTACTTTCATAAACTTTCATTAAAGATTTAAGCATACAAAACAGACAGGAAACCAATGTGTCCTGGAGAAGCATAGATTATAGCCTAGTTGCAAATGACAATAATACAAGGATTCAAAATACCAAAGATAGACTGAGCAACAAACGTAACAAATGGAAACATGAAGAAAAAAATACATCATAAGGTGAATGTATGCTGTCCAATGATATATCAAGGGCACAAGACATAACAACTAGACCAAATCAGAGCACACTGAGCTCCGGGCAACAGAAAAAGATCACAGAACAGGACCTACTGAGTCAAAGAGAAAGGATTATTTTTATAAAATAATTGTAGGAAGGGCTACTGTTAGAAATCATTGTGCCCCCTACACCCCTCCCCTGAAAATATAAAGTTATATTTTTGCTAAAATACACTAAAAACATTATTATATGACATATTTACTGGCCTCCTCCTCCCCTCCCCATCCTGAAATATCCCATTGTGTGCCCACATAAGTTGCCGGCACGAGAGGAGGGAATCCCGCCAAGCTGTGAGGAAAAGAGGTGCCCAGGGGGCCCATAAAGTAGAGGGGTAGGGGTATAGATGCTAGAATTGATTCCCCTGCAGCACAGCTGGAGGAGGGGAGCCAAGTGGAAGGCATAAGAGGATCAATAAGGTATTACAGTTGGCCCTATTTCTTTTGAACTGATGGGGCCTGGGTCCAGTACAGAATGGCTGGCTGTACTGCCTTAACAGAGGCCCTGATTGTGGGACCACTAATTCCTCAAAAAACTGCATTATACAGTGCCATTTGTATATATTACAGCATTTCTTCCTGTCTTAAACATTTGCACTGTACTGTGTGTGTATATATACTGTGTATATATATATATATATATATATATATATATATATATATATATATATATATATATAAAACATATATATATATATATATATATATATATATATATATATATATATATATATATATATATATATATATATATATATATATATATATATATATATATATACTGTATATATATTAGGCAGGAAGAAATGTTGTAAAGTAAGTATGCATTAAAAATATATATATATATTTTAATTGTTATTTGGATCAATTACAAAATGCAAAATGAGTGAACAGAAGAACAATCTAAATCAAACCAGTATTTGGTGTGACTACCTTTTGGCTTTAAACTAGCATCAATTCTTACACTTGCACATTTTGTACACTTGTCAGTGTCAGGGAATTCCTGTAAAACGTCTGGCTCACAGATATGCGCATGCACACGACAATCTCCGTAGAATGGTGACTAGGCATACGCATGCACACAGGAACGCACACAAGAATGGTCTCACATGCACACAGTGCATGTTGGCGCCAGACTAACTATTTAAGGATGTTTCTGCCTGTGTGCTCAAGTATTGACTGGTCGTCAGCTGTTCCCTGGTCGTCAGCTGTCCTGCGTTCTTCCAGTGTGCTCCCTTTGTTGGTGGCCCGGCTTGCTCCTGACATGATCTCGGATTCTGCTCTTGAATTGCTTGTTTCTGACCCAGCTTCTTCCTGACTTCAGCTTTTCTCATGATTCGGTACCACTGTGCCAGCAAGTTCACCTATCTACATCTGCAGGCACTCTGGTTCCTCCTGTCCCTAAGTATCCTCTATTCTACTTTCCATGGGGCCTGGACTGAAGATAGAAGATATGTCTCCTGTCAGGTACGTGACCGTCAGGGATTTTGTAGCATTAGAGTCAGGTGTATGACTTTGGTTTATATATAGCATAGTTTATATAATTGCACTTGAGGATATACAGTATGTGTATGCTAATTTATACATACTTATACATTTTCTCTGATTCACTATTCATTGTTAATTTAAAGAAATACCGGGAGTTTTATCTCCTGACACATAGTAGTTCATTGGTGGATGTGCCCGTGTTTCTTTGTATCATATGCTTTTTAGTTTTAGTATTTAGGCTATTCACAAGCTGCAGCACCTTTTTTTAAATCACTTTATAATAACTTGGTTGGTGCATGCAACTGTTTTTGCCTTTTAGATAATCAGGTGTATGATTAACCAATTATATCAAGCAGGGGCTAATGATCATCAATTTCATATGTAGGTTGAAATATAGTCATTAATTGAAACAGAATCAGCTGTGTAGGAGGCTTAAAACTGGGTTGAGTAACAGCCAAACTCTGCTACTATGGTGAAGTTGTGTAAGACACAGATCATACACCATGGCAAGACTGAGCCCAGCAACAAGACATAGGGTAGTTATACTGCATCAGCAAGTCTGGCCAGAAGTGGTCTTAATAGAAGAATTGTGGCCAAAAAGTCAGACTTCTGATGTGGAAAAGAGGCTAAGCAGTTTGTTTGCTGAAGGACTGAAGAGTGAGTGGTACAATAATGAGTGTCTGCAGGCCAACAGTGAAGCATGGTGGAGGTTCCTTGCAATTTTGGGGCTGCAAATGGAGTTGGATATTTGGCCAGGATCAACGGAGTCCTCAGTGCTGTGAAATACGGGCACATATTTATCCATCATGCCATTACATCAGGGAGACATGTAAATGGCCCCCAAATTATTCTGCAGCAGGATAATGACCCCAAACATACAGCCATTGTCATTATGAACTATCTTCAGCGTAAAGAAGAAAAAGGAGTCCCAAAAGTGTTTGTTGGTCCCCACAGAGCCTTGAAGCCCTGATATCAACATCATCAAGCCTGTGTTTGATTACATGAAGAGACAGAAGGATATGAGGCAGCCTACATCCACAGAAGATCTGTGGTTACATCTCCAAGATGTTTGGAATATCGCGCCAAACATCTTGCTGAGTTCCTTCAAAAATAAGTGCAAGTGTACCTAAAAAGAACTGATGCTGTTTTGAAGGCAAAAGGTGTCAGCAGCATATATTGATTTGATTTTGATTCCTCTTTTGTTCATTTACTTTCCATTTTGTTAATTGATAAAAATAAACTTTTAATACTTCTATTTCTGAAAGCATTCTTAATTGACAGCATATCTTCACACCTGCCTAAATTTTTTGCACATGACTATATATATATATATATATATATATATATATATATATATATATAAGAAATTATACTGTATATATAAATTATACTGTGTGTGTGTGTGTATATATATATATATATATATATATATATATACACACAGTATTAGTAAGAAAGTGATGTCATGACATCATTCAAAGGGCCAAGGTGACTTACGCGTAACTTCAGCGTTGACTTACAATGCGACTTCAAGTCGCCTCCAGGACAGGTGACTTTGCCAGTGGCCAATCACATAATAATCTGCTCCGTAGGAGGGAGGGGTTTACCTTAGAAAACTATTTTCACTTCCTGGAAAGTTGCTTCAGTTAAGACAGGGGATCCGACTTGGAGGCGACTTCCATTAAAATCAATAGGTACAAGTCACAAGTGAAAAAGATATTCAGTGCTGGAAAATAAATTATTAAACTAGAACCTAAACTATGCAAGCCAGCACTGGAGATAATTCATAAAAAATCCCAATAGCAAATATATATAGAAAAAGTTCAGCGCAAATATAAACAACTATAAATACTGTGACCAGTATATGAACTAAAAAGTGCATAGAAAATAAATAATCGTGATAATAAGGTCCATGTGTGAAAAAAAAGTCCATAAATCAATCAATCCGCAGCAAGACCCAGCAGACAAAGGATTCCAGAATGGAAGTGAAAAAGATGACACCAAAAGATATCCTCCACAGATGGACTCTCACCTCATTACTTTGACCCGTATGGATCTCAAAGCTTAATCTGTGTAATCAGAGCTTCAGCTGCCAGCTCCCATAGGAAACGAATGGATGGAAATGACACCTTAGATCCGGACCCAATGGCTTAAACCAATCGTAACATCATACAGTGCCTGCCTCCGAGAATGTGTTTTTAGCGCGACAGCATCGCGCTGACTCTCGGCGACAGGGTGCCGACATCTCGTACTCGCTGGAATAGTAAAAGCACATTCCAGCGAGCGTGTCATAGAAGCGACGGGGATCCGACATGGATTCCCGCCAATTCTACACGTGGGCGGCGTTTGTTATGAATCCTGAAGGGGAAGTCCCCGCCGGATTTAAAAAAAAAATCCGGCATGGGTTCCCCCCTCAGGAGTATACCGGGCCCTTAGGTCTGTTATGGGTTGCAAGGAGACCCCCACAATCCATACCAGACCCGTATCCAAAGCATGCCAGCCGGCCGGTCAGGAGGGGAGTGGGGGTGAGCGTGCGCCCCCCCTCCTGAGCCGTACCGGGCGGCATGCCCTCAACATGGGGGGGGGGTCAGGTGCTCTGGGGCAGGGGGGCGCACTGCGGACCCACCCACCTCAGAGCATCCCTGTCCCCACGTGTTTATGAGGACAGGGCCCCTTCCCGACAACCCTGGCCGTTGGTTGTCGGGGTATGCGGGTGGGAGGCTTATCGGAATCTGGGAGCCCCCCTTTAATAATCCCTTCAGGATTCATAACAAACGCCGCCCACGTGTAGAATTGGCGGGAATCCACGTTGGATCCCCGTCGCTTCTATGACGGCTTTGTCTCCATCGCGGCAAGCCAGCTCGGCGCTGGCTCCCGCGATGGGGCTCGCAGGTGGTCAATCTTGCCGAGAAAGGGAGCGAGATTGACACAATATCGCTGTCAACCACTGTATGGAAAAAAGAAAGGGAAAAATCTAGTGCTCTCCGGTTGAAAAAGACTTTTAATCAAGCAATAAAAAGTTGCACTCACATGTAAGGACACTCTGTAAGCTGAGTGTCAGCATAACAGCATGTAACAGCGTCTCTCTGTACTCTGCAGCGATCGTGGGTGACGTTCTGCGTGGCTCCTTCCCCTATACGCGTTACATCTCCTGGGCGGGACTTCCTCAGCATGAGTTAAGGGAACACACGCTAAAACGTCCCACTTGACCTATATTTATATGTAGCCTCAGCATATCCCCCAATCACAACAGCATGCAGACGCCGCCCACAACAGCAGTTACAGCTAATCTAAGGAGCCAATACTCCTGAATAGAGGCTGAGATAAGGGTTTATTAAAAGCAATGGTTATGTATGACTAACAGTGACCAGTCAGACTTAGTCCGGTAAACAAAAGGAAAAATATTAAATATAAAATTCACCGGAGGAGTCTAATCACGTCTTAGAACATAATACTTATTGGTAAAATTAGATAAAATTGGTGCATATATGGCATGAATACACTCTGAATTATATGCCAATATGTAAGAATATCATTAAAATAGAAAAACGTCAGCCACAATCGCCACATTAAGTGAATGTGCAGAGAAGACTATACTCAATATCAGCTATGGATAACTGTACAACGAGAGATACAACATCATGAGCAAACAATCAATACTGTTACAATGTATAATCATGTTACAGATACAATCTGGAAAAAGAACAATGAAGACTAGAATTACATGAAAATAGAATAGAATACAATAAAATAAATAAATAAAATTGACTTTAAAATTGCCATAAAAATTACAAATTAAAATACTCCAGGAAAAAACATCAGTCCCCCTATAATTCACCTCATCTACTGTATCTGAGATGAAGCAATTTAGGTCAAACTCTACGTTCAAACCAGCCAGGGAGGCTACCTTGAGCTCAAAAATCCAGAAGGATTCCCGACGACTCAGTTGCCTGATAAAGTTTCCACCCCTCCAGTGTTTTGACACCTTCTCTATCCCCCAAAATTTGAACCCCTTAGGGTCACGATGATGGTGTCGTCTGAAGTGTCTGGATACGCTATGAGTTTTGATACCTCTTTTAATACAGCTAATATGTTCCCCTATCCGTACGTGGAGTGCTCGAGAAGTGCGCCCCACATATTGTAGTCCGCATTCACACTCCAACATATAGACAACCCCTTCAGTGGTACACGTGACCAATTGTTTGATGGGGTACTCTACATGCGTGACCGAGGAGGTAAAAGTTTTTTGTTTTTTGACATTTTTCTTAACATGTTTATAAGTGGCACACCTGCCACAGGCGTAAAAACCTGATAAGAAATCAAATAACCTGGGTTGGGCAACTATTGGTGGATCTATGACCCCTGGAGCAATACAATTCCTTAATGCCGGAGCCTTCCTATATATGAATTGGGGGCGCTCAGGGAGAACAGGACCTAAAGTCAGATCCCCCTTTAAGATGGGCCAATGTTTGGCTACAATTCTCTCAAATTTTTTGTGTTGTATGTTATAGTCCAAAATTAATTTATAATTGCTAGGAATTTCATTGGCCACCAAACCAGGAGGTTTATCAGCAACAATGGTACCTCTATCCATAGACCTCACTTTCTCAATTTCCTTATTGATAGTCGGTAGGGGATACCCCTTTTGTGTAAATCTCTCTGCTAGTATTTGGGCTTGTGATAGGAAATCATCCTCAGATGAGCAATTCCTACGCAGTCTAACAAATTGGCCCTTTGGGATATTACATAACCAAAGCTTATGGTGACAACTAGAAAGCGGTATAAATCCATTACGATCAGTGACCTTAAAATGATTCCTGGTTTGTAACAGGTTGTTCTTTTTAAAAATTTCCAGGTCTAAGAAGGAGATCTGATCGTAGGACACTGTCCAAGTTAAGTCTGAGGTTCCCTCCACCCACCTTCCCCCCGTTATTGGGGTATGTGGTGGAGGACCCCTCCAATGGGTCTTCTCCTGACCTATAAAATGATAGTTAGGAGAGGGTTCTTCCCAATAGTCCTGTAATGGGGCATAATGGTTATACGTAGGCAGTGGGGGGGCCTGTGGGTGACCTCCTCTACCCCGCTGTTGACCATTACCCCTATTGGGAACAGATCTCCACAGAGGGTTATCATATGTAGCTGGTTTATCATATTGCACAGGTTGCTGTGGATATGGGTAACTGTTAGCAGATTGGGACAAATTAGCTGATTGGGAAAAATTACCCCTGCCTTTGCCCTTCCCTTTACCTCTACCTTTGGATGGGCCTTGCCCTCTCCTGCTTGGGATGTGCATTCCAGAGGCCGTGGGATGGAATTCCACAGCATCTGCCCAGGCAACCTGGGGGCCCTGGGGTACAGGTGTAGGTGTATCTGGTACCGTTTCTGAGGTATCCATTGATGCCAACTGAGTGGGATCAGATTGGGTAGTAATAAGAGATTGCCATTTAAAAGCATGGTAGATGCCAAAATCATTAAGATCTCGCAAGAATTTCTTGCGTTTTTTATCCTGTATCTCCTTATCCCACCTAATTAATTTATTTTTCAATTCTCCAGATAAACGGATAAAATCAGGAGAGTCCTTACTGGGCTCTATACGAACAGTAATAACCTTGATCTGGCCTTCTAGCCATTTCTTTTTACGTTGTTTACGTGCGAGTAATAATCGAATCAACTCAAAACCCTTATTGGTGAAAAAGTCATACCATTCTTTGTTAGAGTCCTCATCAGTAAGACCGTCATTAGGTGGTAAATCCCACCTCAGACGCCTAGGGATAATCTTAGCTGTCAAATAATGGTCAAATGACACTATATCCCACCATGTTTTAATTTTCTTATCAAACAGGTATCCTAGTTTCCTAAATGAGGTTTCAAGATCACCTTGATCAGAGGAGCTAGCTGTTTTTGAAAAGATATCTGTGAGGATAACCTCACGGTTTTCTAAATATGAGAAAACTTCCATTCCTGCTGCCAAATAATATTAAAAAATAAAAAAAAATTCTGGAGTATTTTAATTTGTAATTTTTATGGCAATTTTAAAGTCAATTTTATTTATTTATTTTATTGTATTCTATTCTATTTTCATGTAATTCTAGTCTTTATTGTTCTTTTTCCAGATTGTATCTGTAACATGATTATACATTGTAACAGTATTGATTGTTTGCTCATGATGTTGTATCTCTAGTTGTACAGTTATCCATAGCTGATATTGAGTATAGTCTTCTCTGCATATTCACTTAATGTGGCGATTGTGGCTGACGTTTTTCTATTTTAATGATATTCTTACATATTGGCATATAATGAAGAGTGTATTCATGCCATATATGCACCAATTTTATCTAATTTTACTAATAAGGATTATGTTCTAAGACGTGATTAGACTTTTATATTTAATATTTTTCCTTTTGTTTACCGGACTAAGTCTGACTGGTCACTGTTAGTCATACATAACCATTGCTTTTAATAAACCCTTATCTCAGCCTCTATTCTGGAGCATTGGCTCCTCAGATTAGCTGTAGCTGCTGTTGTGGGCGGCGTCTGCATGCTGTTGTGATTGGGGGATATGCTGAGGCTACATATAAATATAGGTCAAGTGGGAAGTTTTAGCGTGTGTTCCCTTAACCCACGCTGAGGAAGTCCCGCCCACGGGATGTAACGCGTACAGGGGAAGGAGCCACGCAGAACGTCACCCACGATCGCTGCAGAGTACAGAGAGACAGTCCTGTACACAAGCTGTTACATGCTGTTATGCTGACACTCGGCTTACAGAGTGTCCTTACATGTGACTGCAACTTTTTATTGCTTGATTAAAAGTTTTTTTCAACCGGAGAGCACTAGATTTTTCCCTTTCCTTTTTCCATATGATGTTATGATTGGTTTAAGCCATTGGGTCTGGATCTAAGGTGTCATTTCCATCCATTCATTTCCTATGGGAGCTGGCTGCTGAAGCTCTGATTACACAGATTAAGCTTTGAGAACTATACGGGTCAAAGTAATGAAGTGAGAGTCCATCTGTCACTGGTGGAGGATATCTTTTGGTGTCATATTTTTCACTTCCATTCTGGAATCCTTTGTCTGCTGGGTCTTGCTGCGGATTGATTGATTTATGGACTTTTTTTTTTTTTTTACACACGGACCTTATTATCACGATTATTTTTTTTCTATGCACTTTTTAGTTCATATACTGGTCACAGTATTTATATTTGTTTATATTTGCGCTGCACTTTTTCTATATATAATAGGTACAAGTCGCCTTGAAGTAGTACAAGAACCTTTTCTGAAATCGGAGCTTCTTCAGTAGTGTGCACTAAGACGGCTCTCATTCACTTTTATGTAATTTGTCAGACTTGGGGTGCCCCCCAGGTCGCGGTAGTGTGAACCAGCTCTTAGGCTACCAATATCAATGTCAGAACGCCATGGACTGCAAACAATACAATTACAATATTGTTTTAAATATACAGTATATCTTAGGTACCAAGAGCATCTCATTTTTCTTCTCTTCCTTTTCTCCTTTTTTCTTAATTTTTTGGACTTACACTTAAATATAGAGTTTAAGATTAAAAAATATCCCAGTATAACAGAAAATTGTGGACATGCAGAACCTGATACATCAGGCACTTGACACGCTATCTAAATACACAGAATGCTGGGCTTGCTGGCTGCACTTTACTGCGACAGATAAATATATAAGGCTTACGTCTCATGATTGACTTTCGAGAGCTGTGGTGGGAAACCGAACATCTCCCACACCTGTTCATTATTTTCCCCCGCTTACACTAACCCTAAATATCCCCCTCTTTTACTCAACCCCTTCTCTCTCCTCTCTCAACTTTCTACGCGATCACGCATGGTGTTACTCAACCCGGTTCTCTTATTCTCTGTCATACCTTCCCCCCATCCTGATCCCTTCCCATATACTATTCCATGCAACTCCCCCACTCTCATGGTTGAATAACCCTATTATACATTGATAGACCTTTTTTGCTTCCTTGTTTCCACTCGCCCATGCCATTAGATGATCACTCTTCGACCCCTTGGTCAATTCTCCTTACTTCCCACTGCCCTTGAGGCGCCATGTACCACACGCATGTTCTCTTTGAAAAGAAAAATGTCTTTGATTCTTTACGATGTTAAGAACGTTTCTAGTGTACACAGTTTATACGATAATTACTTTTCGACAGTTGCCCCCGCAACCTTGCGTGGTAATGCCTATTATAGATGCATTGTGTGCTTTGTTCTGTTACCACTCTGATGACAATTTTTGAATGGGATAAAGAAAAGATATGAGAGTTTTGATTTGATATGCTTTCATGATTGTTTGTACTGTTTATACTACTGGTACTGTTTATACTGTTTTCACTATATTCCTTACACTGTGGCTGCGCCCGCAGATATGCATTTTTTTGACTAACGACAATGCATTATATTTACTGTTCTGTAACCATTCTATTCAATACAAACTTTTGAAACTAAAAAATATCCCAGTATATATTATTTTGGTCAGGAAAAAATGCTGAAATGAAAGGATAAGTTTAGCTTTGAGAGCTTCTGTTTTTAGGGTAGAATATGTAACTTCTGCAGTGGCTGGGCGTCCTGAGCCCTATGTGTGACAGCAGTATTGGGAGAAGTTCCCAGTATAAGCTTGCACTTTTTAAAAGGAGCGTTAGTGTTCCCACAGTGAAATAACCAATAAATGCACATGGTGTTGCACAGCCTATGGTACACAATGTCATAAATTAGCTATAATAATTATCTGAAAAGATAATTATATATAAACTCATTTGTTCAAAAATCAAATAAAGTGATAAAGTGTGCAACCTAAAGAACTTCAGTGCTGGATGTAAAATAAGTGACAAATCTATAGTCTTCAATAGTGATATATAGAGATAGTCCACTTCCTTGATATGAATACATTCATGTATGATGATAAAAAAACAATATAGGGCCAGATTCAGGTAGATGGGAGCATCTTTAATCTGGAGTAACGTTTCTCATTTACGTTACTCTGGTGAAATTTTAGGAGCAAGTGCTGTTATTCATGAAGCACTTGCTCCTAAAGTTGCGGCAGCGTATCGAAAATTAGCCGCCGGAATTCAAATTGGGCGGGTATGGGGCGTGTATTATTTAAACTAGACGCGATCCCGCGGTGAACGTACTGCGCATGCGTCGACTGTCAATGCATCCCAGTGCGCATGCTCACAACTTCCGTCTGCACCACTTCCTTGCAAACGACAGCGCAATGTGTTCCGTTGGGCGTTTAAATGCGCCCATAGATGCGCCATTCCGGCACTAAAGTATATCTTGTTCCCCCTCCCCGCAGTGAAGTTACTTTTGTTCTGAGATGGCTGCTCCCGTTCTCCGCAAACACAGGAGAAAGCTGAACTTTAAAGGCCAGGAGCTGTCAGCCGTCATCTCGGCTATGGAGACCTATGATGTCTTCCTCCATGGCTGTAAAATTTGACAGACAAGCAGGGACAGAAGTGTTGTCCTGCAAGTGGGGGTGCTCAGCTAGCTCTTATCGTCGGTAACGCTGCTGTAGCTGCTCTCCTGCTGACCTGTGGCCGTCTTGAGTAAAGATAAAGCAGCTATTTGTAGAAATAACTTTGCGACGGACGGACGACATATGTGCGGCGCATGTAGCCAGCGTATGGTGCTAATCCATTCGCGAATCGGGAAATCTCCCTCATTTGCATATTTGCAGGGGAAATCAATTGGTGCGACTGATGCGCCAAGCGAAACAATGCGGTGACGATACTCTGGCGTCGGAAAGTTAAGCCGGTCGGGGAAAGCCCGTTTTCTGTCGCATCTAGTTTGGTGGGTACGGCCGCGGAGATACAACGGCGCATCTTGACAGTTACGCGGCGCATATCGAAATACTCCAGCGCAACTCTACCTGAATCTGGCCCATTGTGTGCTTTCACCATCGGTAAACACCTCCCTGCTCACAGAACTCTCACCTCAAATACGTCTTGTTATCAAACTTGATTAATGATGTGGTCATCCTAAAATATTAGCATTCTCCTAATCCTCCCAAATGAACTTGTACAGAAATGGGGTGCTGGTCCCTTTAAGGAACAGATAAACATACTCATCAGCATGTTAGGACAAAGCATTAAGTGCCTCCCATTGTGTAGTATTTATTAAAATTACTCTTACATCAAACATGTATCAAAAACGCATTCCAAGCAGTTAAATACTCAGCATGCATCAGCCTTTGACATCACTTTTGGCCTGGGATGCCCTATGTGTTACGTCACGTAATGGGACTTCTTCAGGGGAACTGGATTGATTGTAGTGAACTCTATTTATATAATATGGACAGGAAATGTGGCATTAGCCATTTTGTTGAAGTTGCCATAAACTGTATGTGGCGGACATTTTTTATGTGACCAAGACCTGTAGTCCATACACTGGAGGACTACGATATCACTCCTTGGTGGTAATTTTGCTGTAGATGTGGCTAGTCGGCTAAAAGCGACAGGCTGCCACCTACTATACAAATAGAACACACAAAAGAATACTTGAATGTGAAATTGCAAGTTGGGGAACAAGATGCTCTGGAAGGGGGTAGGAGGTTTGTTTTGGATCTTTAACTGATAGCAATAACCTTTTCTTTAATTTAAAGGAAATCTGTAAAAAATAAAAAAAAATACTAAATAAGAAAGTAAAGTGGGAGAAGGAGTCAAATGTAGGCACCCAGAAGTAGCCACAATAACCTTTCGTTCTGGTTTATGGTAGCCCAAGTGCCTTGAAAGATGTGTTGACCTGTGCTGTAAATATCAATCCAAGCTTAGTATTTAGAAGTTTGTTCCATCTCCTTCCATTTCCTGTACCTCACTTTTGGTTGTTTAATATGATGCGAAGTAGAAATTAGGAAGGTGTGGACCTAAGTGCCAACTTGTGATGTAAGGTTGTATACTAGAGCACTGTGGTTTTTGAGGTTACCAGGACACTCTAGAAAATAAACAAAGGTATTGTGGTTAGTTATTTATTTAGTTTAATTATTTGGTAGAGGTACACTTTAATTTATATCATAGTTTTCTGTGCAAAAAGAAAGCAATGAATAAAAAAAAAAAAAAAAAAAAAAAAAGCATAATTATCTTTATTTTAATCACAGTAAGCATGAACATTAGGCTGTTTTCATGCACAGGATTTCTCTCTATTTTGTAGCAGAAAATTGATATAATCTTATAGATAAGCATTGGTTTAATACTTGACTCTTCTGTAATCAAAATGATTAGAACACCAATTAAAAAGCATTTAATTTACCTTCTATTTTTAATATTATGAAAAAGATGGCACAATACATAAATTACCATAGAAAGCAGAGCTCAGCAATTTACCAGAGCATAGATGAAATGACTTTGAAGTGTAAATCATATATTACAATAGTTGGTAAATTAAAAATTAATTTACTTTGGTAGTGGGTGCACGAGTAACAAAACAAAATAGATAATGATGTTAAGCATAGGAGATAACACATTTGTAGTTAGCATCCATGCTACTATTCTGCTTTATTGTAGTTTTGTTTTACTTTAAAGTGGACCTATCACCCACAGTAGTAAAAACTGTATAAATTAATTAGCAAAGTAAACAAAAGACTGTTCTACTGAGAGGGAGTAAATAGGATATATATATATATATATATATATATATATATATATATATATATACACACACACACACTATATTACCAAAAGTATTGGAACAACTGCCTGTGCATGCAATGGCATTCCTGTCTTAGTCCGTAAGGTTCAATATTGAATATTCAATATTCAATATTGAATTGGCCCACCCTTTGCAGCTATAACAACTTCAGATCTTCTTGGAAGGCTGTCCACAAGGTTTAGGAGTGTGTCTATGGGAATGTTTGACCATTCTTCCAGAAGCGCATTTGTAAGGTCAGTCACTGATGTGAATGAGAAGGCCTGGTTCGCAGTCTCTGCTCTAATTTATCCCAAAGGTGTTTTATCAGGCTGAGGTCAGGAATCTATGCAGGTCAGTCAAGTTCCTCCACCCCAAACTTGCTCATCCAGGTCTTTATGGACCTTTCTTTGTGCACTGGTGCACAGTCATGTTGGAACAGGAAGGGGCCACCCCCAGGGCTGCTGTTAGAAATCATGGTGCCCGTACAGTCTACCTGATGGGGCCCCCTTTGGCCCTGCCTTTGACTTCACCCTTGACCATGTCCTCAGCCATTCCCCTGGTGCCTCCTCTTACCCCGCCTGCTGTGTGTGTATATATACTAATGTTGATGTTCATAGGACACAGTGAGGATTCTGTTGATACTAGTATCACTCACTGTGTCATGCACTGCTGCCACGCCACTGCTTCCACCGATGGGACTAGTGTTGCTGCTCCCTGTCAGTGTCAGCAGCCTCAAGTTATTCTTGATATCTGTCCTGAGGGAGTGGAGTATGTACACAAAATCACTAGATGCCCTGAACTATAATTTAGCAGAGCAGGTTGCACTGTGGGGTATGTATTTACACCCCGAAAATGATTAAAAAAAACCTGCAATGTTCCAACCTCCTGGGCCCCACAGCTGACCTGATGGGGTCCAGGAAAATATGTTTATACATCCCCAAAGCATGCAGGAGTGTTGGGGATGTATTTTAGTGTAGTGCTACTTGTGTAAGAGGCGCTTGAGTATATTTGGTTCTGTACTCTGCCCTCAACCCCCAGAACAGACTCAGCCCCTCTAACATACCTAGTAATTAAACAATACCATAAACACAACAGTAGTAAATCATATAGAGTATCTTTACTAAAACACGTTTCTTTTTCTTTGTAATAAAACAAACAGTAGTATATAGCCAAGTAATAACTATCTATAACCAACTCTAATTATTGAGCAGTATAGCCCTGACACAAATGCACATTGAATGAATGAATGTATGAATGAATGAATAAATGAAAAACGTATATAGCGTGGCACATGTGAACTAAATCGCCTCTGGGCGCTCGTTGTTCCTGTCTCTCTAGACATCAAAAGAGCAGAGTTTTAATCTGTCTTCTGAAGGTCAGGTGGTTTTCCTCAAACCGAATGCTGGTTGGTAAAGCGTTCCATAGTCTGGGACCTTGGAAGATAAAACCTTCTTTCTCCTTTGGACTTGTATCTGGCTTTGGGTATCTTGACCAGATTTTGGTCGGTGGATCGTAGAACGCGATTGGGATTGTGGGCTTCTATCTTTTTGCATAGATATTGCGGAGCCTTCCCATGGATGCACTTATGAGTCAGACAGAGTGCTTTAAAAGCAATTCTGTCCTTTACTGGCAACCAGTGAAGGGTTATCAACGAAGATGAGATTGATTCCCATGTTTTTTTCCCAGTCACAAGTCTGGGAGCCATATTCTGAACGACTTGCAGACAAGAGATTTGGTACTTTGGGAGTCCGAGGTAAAGGGCATTTGCATAGTCCAGTCTGGAGTTCACAATTGTTCCCACCACAACTGCTATGTCTTCTTTGGCAATAAATAGAGTAAGTCTGTGTAGTAGGCGCAGCAGATGGTGAGATCCGCTGACTACTGACCCTATTTGTGCATCCATTGTCATGTAGGTGTCGAAGATGACCCCGAGACTTTTGACTTTGGAGCTAGGGGTGATGATTTGGCCCAGAATGGGCGGAGGTGTCCAGGTTGTTGACTCTTAAAACTGGCGTGAAACAGAAGAAGTTCTGTTTTTGAACTGTTGAGTTTAAGATAACTCTTAGTCATCCAGTTTTCTATCAAAGAGAGACAATTCTCTAAACTGAGATGATGATCCTTTTTGTTGCAGATGTGAAAATACAGTTGCTTGTCGTCTGTGTATGAATGATAAAGTAGTTGTTGGCTACTGATGATTTCAAAGAGAGGGCGAAGATAGATGTTGAAGAGCACCGATGACAGGGGGGATCCTTAAGGGACTCAGAAGTGAAAGGTCCCAATTTCACTGTTTGTGATCGGTTTTCCAAAAAGGAGGAAAACAATGGTAAATCACCTTCTGCGAATCTGGCTACCTCAGCCAGCCGAGTCAGTAACAGTTTGTGGTCTACGTGTCAAAGGCTGCGCTTAGGTCCAGTAGAACCAGGAGACAGGATTCTCCTTCGTCTGCGGCCTCAAGAGCGTCGTCCCATATTTTGACCAGTGCTGTTTCCGTCCCATGTCCGGGACGGAAACCCGATTGAAATGGATCAAGTAGATTATGGGTATCTAGATGCTGTTGAAGCTGTTGTACCACTACGTTCTCCATTATCTTGGAGAGAACGTTTGAGCTTGTTATGGGATGGCAGTGAGTTGGGTCCTTGGGGTCTAGGGTAGGTTTGTTCAAGATGGTCTGGATTGTGCCCTCTTTCAGCAGAGAGGGTACTATGCCTTCCTTGAATGACTGGTTTATAAGCTGCGTGATAGGTGGTGCCAAGATGTCGGCACATTCCTTCAGCAGTTTAGTGGGGATAATATCATTAGGCGCTGTGCTGTTTCACAAAGTACCGATGACATTTTTAGTGGCATCAACGGAGATGGGTTCCAGAGTGAACTTTGTTGATTGTAGAAAGTTTCTATGGGTGTTGTGTGGTTGATTGAGGGGGGGGGGGGTTGCCGGGGGTATTGTTTAGCCGAATGCTTTCCCGGATTCCCTCAATTTTATTGATGAAGAAATCCGATAATTCATTGCAAAATTCTTGGGTATCTGAATTGTGAATTGTATCTGAATCGTGTACACACGATCAGTCAATCCGATGAGAACGGTCTGATGGATTTTTCCATCAGATAACCAATGAAGCTGACTGATGGTCAGTCGTGCCTACACACCATCGGTTAAAAAAAAAATGATTGTGTCAGAAAGTGGTGACGTAAAACACAAAGATGTGCTGAAAAAAAAATAAGTTCAATGCATCCAAGCATGCGTCAACTTGATTCTGAGCATGCATGGATTTTTAACCGATGGACGTGCCTACAGACGATCGTTTTTTTTCTATTGGTTAGGTATCCATCGGTTAATTTTAACCACTTCCTTACTGGGCATTTATAACCCTTCCTGACCAGGTGAAATTTCAGCTTCTGGCACTGCGTCGCTTTAACTGACAATTGCGCGGTCGTGCGACGTGGCTCCCAAACAAAATTGGCGTCCTTTTTTTCCCACAAATAGAGCTTTCTTTTGGTGGTATTTGATCATCTCTGCGGTTTTTATTTTTTGCGCTATAAACAAAAAAAGAGCGACAATTTTGAAAAAAAGTCAATATTTTTTACTTGTTACTATAATAAATAGCCCATTTTTAAAAAAAATTAAATAAAAAAAATTCTCAGTTTAGGCCGATACGTATTATTCTACATATTTTTGGTAAAAAAAAAAAAAAAAATCGCAATAAGCGACTGGTTTGCACAAAAGTTATAGCGCATACAAAATAGGGGACAGAATTATTATTAATTTTTATAATTTTTTTTTTTACTAGTAATGGCGGCGATCTGCGATTTTTATTGGGACTGCGACGTTATGGTGGACACATCGGACACTTTTGACACATTTTTGGCGCCATTCACATTTATACTGAGATCAGTGCTATAAAAATGCACCGATTACTGTATAAATGTGACTGGCAGTGAAGGGGTTAACACTAGGGGGGCATGGAAGGGGTTAAATGTATTCTGGGTGTGTTCTAACTGTTTGGGGGGAGGGGGGTGACTGGGGGAGGTGACCGATGCTGTGTCCCTATGTACAAGAGACACAGATTGGTCACCTCACTCCCTGACAGGACATGGATCTCTGTGTTTACACACAGAGATCCATGTCTTGTCCCTGTAACCGCCGATTGCGAGTGCCTGGCGGACATCGCGGCCGCCGGGCACGCGCATCGGCATCTCAGGAATGCAGCGGGCACGCCCTGTCAGAGATTCAGGACAGCCCGACGCCTGCAAATATTCGTACGGCCGTCGGGAAGTGGTTAAAACAAGTTTGACTATATTTAACCGATGGATAAATAACCGATTGGGGTCCACACATGATCGGTTTGGTCTGATGAAAATGGTCCATCAGACCGTTCTCATCGGATTGACCGATCGTGTGTACGCAGCATAAGAAATAGTTTGTGCAAGATGGGCTACTGCCCACTCACCAATCCTGCAACACCAGGGATCAACCAGGGAGCGGTGCAGCAGGTCGCTCTCGCTTAGTCTGCTCACCCCAGGGATAGTGAGAGCAGGATGCTCTCTAACGAGTCTGCTCTCCCTAGGGATAGATCAGTTAGGCAGGGTTCTCAGTTGCTGCTACTTGGAAGGCGGACCATACCCTGTGCTACTGTCCGCTCTCCTGGAGACTCACCACTGGCCTTCTCCGGCTTCCTCCGGCTTCCCCTGGCTCATTCACTTGGCTTCCTCCCTACCTAACAGGTAACCCTCAGCTATCCATCCCCCTGGGACCGTTAGCGGGCGTCCTTTTCAGGACAAGCCTCCGATACGGCCTAGTCTCGGCAGCTCACTCCCTCGCCTCCACCCCCGCTTTTTTACCCCCCACCATCCCCATTCGAGGCACCCCCCTACCACCTCCGCGCCGCAATCACCGCCTCTTTGGATGGTCTCTCTGGACATCCGCGCCAGTCTGTGGAGATTCGCGGTGGCCACGCCCTAGGAAAGACCGCGGCTTCACCCGCGGCCTAGCGGCGCACCGCTCTCCCACGCTGGCAATCACCGCCAAAACGGCCCAAAACCCCCCCTACCTCAGAAGGACACCATCCTTTACCGGTCACCAATTCCAGCCCACCCCGGCATCACAGATCTACCAGGCTGACAACCCCCAGCCTGGGTCCTGCTCCTGGTTCGGCGGCCATCTTGGTACACCCAGCAACGAGGGTATCTATCACCCCCACTCGCCCCCTCAATACCCAAACTTTACTTGATCCAGGGTTCGTCCGATCGCCTCTCTAGGGGTCAGGAAGTAATTTTTTTCCCTGCCGCAGCATATTGGCACTGCACGTCAGTTTTTTTTCCTTCCTCTGGATCAAGCTGGAGAGAAAATTTAGCTAATCTTCCCTCCATCACCCTTGATACCCCCCTCGCCCCCCCCCTACCCCGTGTTTGGCAACCATGGTGATTCTGCAATATTCTGCAGAAACCATTTGGAGTCTGAGGCGATTCGCAGCAATACTGCCAGCCACTACCTAAAAAGCCCTAAGAATTGAGCAACTATTGAGAATCGATCGACGATCGACTGTCAGAAATCTCAGCCATTTACCCCAGCCTAAGCACATATCATGTGCTTTGATCAATACAAGATCGGCAGTAAAACACTGTTCAGAAATCCATGATTTCATTCTACAATACAATCTAGACTGCCTCTTCATTACAGAGAGCTGGCTCACAGCCGACTGTAACACCATTCTAGGAGAACTGGTGCCTGAAAACTACCGTATTATAATGGAAAACAGAATAGGGCAAAGAGGAGGAGGCCTGGCGTTGATCCACAAGACTCAACTTGCGATCACTAAACCAGTACTTCAAAACCCTCTTCCATTCATGGAAACCCTTACTCTGCAACTGCAAACTAATGCAAAGGAGACCGTCCACATTCTTCTCTGCTACAGGCCACCCGGCCCAAAATTGCAGCTGCTACCATCATTGACGGAGTTCATCTCCACTTACACCCTCAACAACAAGCACCTTTTGCTGCTCGGGGATTTCAACCTCTGGGCCAACTCCTCACAAGATCCCGTTGCCGACGCCTGTATCGACCATCTGGAAGATTTAGGGCTACAGCAACTAGTATGTGGGCCCACAAATGCTTCAGGCCACACACTTGATCTTATTTTCAGACAAGATCTGGAAATAAAAATCTTTGAAAATGAACCTTTGCCATGGACTGATCACCATGCAATTAATTTCATTATTTCCAGAATCCCCCCGCAACAAAAACACCTAGACCAGTGACAGCACACTGGACTAGATGCCAGAAGAAGCTCCACTCGGAACTCTTTAAAACCACATTAAGGAAAAAAATAAAAACAATTCAGCCGGATCAAACGGTGGTAAAAACCCTGGATGCCATAAACTCAGCCCTACTACAGTCAGCTG
This sequence comes from Rana kukunoris, assembly GCA_029574335.1. Taxonomy (NCBI): domain Eukaryota; kingdom Metazoa; phylum Chordata; class Amphibia; order Anura; family Ranidae; genus Rana; species Rana kukunoris. The sequence continues at coordinate 185,089,148 of CM056050.1, read as the reverse complement.
ACTTAGTAGCGTCGAAGCGTAAAACCCGCATCTGGAAAAACTGCAGCTGGAGCAAGAGCGCAGAAGGGCGGAAGCCACCTGAAAAAGAAGCTATTCAGAAGTAAACCTCTCCATCTACAAGACAATAACAAGAAAATACCATAAAGAGATCTTCAAAGCCAAGAAAAATTATTTTTCCGAGGCCATCAACAGCGCCCTAAACCGCCAAATGATAAATAGTCCCATCCGTGGTGTTGCAGCTGATTCTGTGAAATAGGTGACTTTCCTTAAATAAATGAGCTCACATTGCGCTTAACCTAATAAGGCAATGAAAAAGCTTTGGGTTTGTGTAGCACTCTCGTGGGTCTCCAGTAGGTGTCCCTCTATCCTCTCTGTGAGATGGTGTAGTAATCCTGGTTAGAGTCCAATGTTCCAGGGTATGGAAAGGGAGGTTTTCCAGTGGTGCTCAAATAAGGAAAAATAGTGCCATAGTAAAGTATATAAGGTAATGATAATTTAATGATAAAATAGAAACTTACATCAAAGTTAACACAGTCGAACGAACGATCGGATTACACGTCTAATTCCGGTTCCGGGTCTTACATGTTACGCTGCGTCTCGCAGCTTCATCAGAGATCTCTGTAAGTTTTAGATATGTGCGTTCCCGTTCGTAACAAATGGATTTTCATACGAATTTGTTAGTATTCGTACAATCGTATCAATTCGAACATCCGAATAGCTGAAAGACCCAAAATACGAGAATTACGGAATTACGAATAAGCAAAATAACGAACAAACGAAAATACGAAAGTACGAATGGACAATCTTACTAAAATACGAAACACCGAAAAAGCAAGAGAACAAAAATTACATCTATAACGAACGATTTGCATTCCGCATTTTAAATCCTTTGTCTGTTAGTATTTTCATTCGTATTTTCATTTGTGTGTTTTGTAAATCTGTTTCTTTGTCTGTTCGTAAATTTGTGTACTTGTAAGTTGTAACGTTCTTTCGAATGGGCAGTGTAGTTAGTAAGTGATGTATCTTACTAAATATCTTAGCCAACCAGCTTATCTCTTTTGTGCTGAGTCACCTTGTTCCGACCGTGTGTACGGGGCTTAAGAGAAAGCATATCTTAATATGGATTAGCCGCGTGTTGCTATGTATTTACGAAAGTACAAAATTACGAATCCATTAAACTAAAATTATTATCTAACAAAATTACGAATTTCGAATCAACGAACATAAATTAGACAGAATTACGAATCATTCAGTATAAACGAAAATAAAACTGTTACGAAAATACGAACGGATCTGAAGAGGAAAACTTGCGTCTTACAAAATACGAACTGGTCCTAATAGGAAAACTTGAATCTTACGAAATTATGAATCTTTACGAATCTACGGAACGAGACAAAACGGAACAAAAAAATACGAAAATTTTTGTTGTGCACATGTCTAGTAAGTTTCTATTTTATCATTAAAATCATACCTTATATACTTCACTATGGCACTATTTTTCCTTATTTGAGCACCACTGGAAAACCTCCCTTCCCATACCCTGGAACATTGGACTCTAACCAGGATTACTACACCATCTCACAGAGAGGATAGAGGGACACCTACTGGAGACCCACGAGAGTGCTACACAAACCCAAAGCTTTTTCATTGCCTTATTAGGTTAAGCGCAATGTGAGCTCATTTATTTAAGGAAAGTCACCTATTTCACAGAATCAGCTGCAACACCACGGATGGGACTATTTATCATTTGATATATATGCATTTGCACTTTTTGCATGGATTGCACTTTGTTTTTGACAGACTGTATTTTGACAGCCTCAGTGTTTAATGTATATGCGCTTATCACTTTATTATTCTATCACTGTTGTTTTATCGCATATCACAATTCAGATTGAGCAGCACATACACCCCCCTTTTTCACTTTATTTATTTGGTGGCGCATATACTTCATTAATAAAATCGAGGGAATCCGTGAAAGCATTTAGCAAAACAATTCCCCCCTCAGCCCCCCCCGCAATTTTTCACACAATACCCACAGTAATTCAACACTGTCAGGTAAGTTCACCCTGGAGCCCATCACTATCGGCGCCACAAAAAATATCATTGGAGCTTTGCGTAATGGCACTGCGCCTAATGATATTATTCCCACTAAACTGCTGAAGGAATGCGCCGACATCCTGGCGCCTCCCATCACGCAGCTTATTAACCAGTCCTTCAAGGAAGGCATAGTGCCCTCAAAGTTGAAAGAGGGCATAATCCAACCCATCCTGAAGAAACCCACCCTAGACCCCAAGGACCCACTACACCGCCATCCCATAACAGGCCTAAATGTACTTTCAAAGGTAATGGAAAAAGTAGTGGTACAACAGCTCCAACAGTATCTAGATACCCACAAGCTACTTGATCCATTTCAATCGGGTTTCCGTCCCCGACATGTAAACTCCACACTGGACTATGCAAATGCCCTTTACCTTGGACACCCCAAGTACCAAATCGCTCGTCTGCAAGTCGTTCAGAACACGGCCGCCAGACTTGTGACTGGGAAAAAACCCTGGGAATCAATCTCACCTTCACTGAGAGCCCTTCACTGGCTGCCAGTAGAAGACAGAATTGCTTTTAAAGCACTTAGTCTAATGCATAGATGTATCCATGGGAATGCTCCCCATTATTTATGCAAAAAAATAAAAGCTTACAATCCCAATCGCGTTCTGCGATCCGCCAATCAAAACCTGCTCCAGATTCCGAAAGCCAACTACAAGTCCAAAGGAGAAAGAAGATTCGCGATCCAAGGTCCCCTGTGGCAGCGGTGGCTGGTGGAACGTGTGGAAGAATGGTCAAACATTCTTATAGACACATTTATAAACCTTGTGGACAGCCTTCCCAGAAGAGTTGAAGCTATTATAGCTGCAAAGGGTGAGCCAACTCAATATTTAACCCAACAGGTGAAGACGGGGATGTCATTAATGTTCATGTGCGTGTAAAGGTAGGCACCCCAATACTTTTGGTAATATAGTGTATATATATACACACACACATATATATATATATAAAAAAATATATATATATATATATATACAGTATATATATATATATATATATATATATATATATACACACATATATACAGTATCTTTCAAAAGTGAGTACACCCCCCACATTTGTGTAAATATTTTATTATATATTTTTTATGTGTCAACACTGAAGAAATTACACTTTGCTACAATGTAAAGTAGTGAGTGTACAGCTTGTATAACAGTGTAAATTTGCTGCCCCCTCAAAATAACCTAACACACAGCCATTAATGTCTAAACCACTGGCAACAAAAGTGAGTACATCCCTAAGTGAAAATGTCCAAATTGGGCCCAAAGTGTCAACATTTTGTGCGGCCACCATTATTATTCCAGCACTGCTTTAACCCTCTTGGTCATGGAGTTCACTAAAGCTTCACAGGTTGCCACTGGAGTCCTCTTCCACCCCTCCATGATAACATCATGGAGCTGGTGGATGTTAGAGACCTTGTGCTCCTCCACCTTCCGTTTGAGGATGCCCCAAAAATGCTCAATAGGGTTTAGGTCTGGAGACATGCTTGGCCAGTCCATCACCTTTACCCTCAGCTTCTTTAGGAAGGCAGTGTTCATCTTGGAGGTGTGTTTGCGGTCGTCATGTTGGAATACTGCCCAGCGTCCAAGTCCATGAAGGGAGGTGATTATGCCTGGCTTCAGTGCGTCACAGTATATTCAATGTGGGTGATAGCGCAAGTTGTAAAAACAAATCATAACATACACAATGGATGATATATAAAGTGCACAAAAGTGTACAGTGCCAAACACAAAAAATATATATCAGGGACAAAAATAAGTCCAAAGAAAGTGCAAAAACTTGAATATGTGCACTAATGTTCCATAGTGGTAAAAACAGTGTGAAAGGATGTCCACTGATCAGAGAGATGTAAGGAAAAACACCACCACAGAGCATTCCCCAGATGAAGACCAGTGTTGAGCGGAATACGCCATATTCGATTTCGCGATATTTCACGAATATATAGAAGAATATTCGTGAAATATTCCTTAATATCGAATATTCGTGATATTTTATCAAAAAAAAAATTTAGCTACATTTCGCTAATGCGAATACGAAATTTCGCTAATGCGAATGCGAAATTTCGCTAATGCGAATGCGAAATAGATTGCGAAATTCTCGTCAACACGTGAAAACGGAGATCATTTCCTGGATTACTAAATTAATATGCACTAAACACTAACTCTACTTACACAAACTTATATGACTAAACTAAAGCCAATTTTTTTTTTTTTTTTTTTATACACAAAACACAGAAGGGCAGAGAAAGTATTCGCGAATATTCGTAATACGAATATTCGCATTGCGAATATTCGGCAACATAAAAGGATCGCCTCAGCTACTCGGCCCAGGGTCTCTAATCATACCAGCAATGCTTTTAGACGTAGATGGAGATCACTAGGATGTGATCTGTTTTAAAAATAAATTTGAAATAGCGAATATTCACCGCGATATTCGATTTATTCGCGAATACTCGAATATGCAATATTCGTAACGAATATTCGCAATGCGAATATTCGTGAGCAACACTAATGAAGACACGTGACCCTGTGTCGTAACGCGTAGGGAAGGGAAAGACGTGCAGTGAGTGACGTGCTACAAGCGCTGCGATCACCGTTGTTTACATGCGAGTTTTATTCATTTTACCTGTAAGTGCAATTCCTTATTAAATATTTTTTTTACCAAGGATAAAACATGATTGGAGGCTTTTGTCCTTCCCCCTCCTCTTTTTTCCACTGTCATCTGAGATCTCAGGTACCTATCTTCCCACCTATCCGTGGTGGTGAACAAGACCATCCAGGGAGGTTTCCACACAGAGGATTATCCTATATGCCTGTTTTCACTTGCTGGAGGTGAGAGTTCTGGGAGACCAGACGCGCTGTGTGGTGGTGTTTTTCCTTACATCTCTCTGATCAGTGGACATCCTTTCACACTGTTTTCACCACTATGGAACATTAGTGCACATATTTTTTTTGCACTTTCTTTGGACTTATTTTTGTCCCTGATATATATTTTTTGTGTTTGGCACTGTACACTTTTGTGCACTTTATATTTCACCCATTGTGTATGTTATGATTTGTTTTTACAATTTGCGCTATCACCCACATTGAATTTACGTTATTAGGTGCTGTGTATGCATTTTTGTGTTTGCTGCATATTGTCACTGATTTTTGGATAGACTTATTTAGTAGAGCAGAAGTCCCACTTGATTTACGTCACAGTATATGTTGGCATTCATGGTTCCCTCAATGAACTGTAGCTCCCCAGTTCCGGCAGCACTCATGCAGCCCCAGACCATGACACTCCCACCACCATACTTCACTGTAGGCATGACACACTTGTCTTTGTACTCCTCACCTGGTTGCCGCGACACACACTTGACACCATCTTGACACCATCTTAACCAAATACATTTATCTTGGTCATATCAGACCACAGGACAGGTTCCATTAATCCATGTTCTTAGTCTGCTTGTCTTCAGCAAACTGTTTGCGGGCTTTCTCGTGCATCATCTTTAGAATAGGCTTCCTTCAAATCGCATCCCATGTTACAATGGGAATACTTCATTTACTCTAGAACATTGGGATGCAATTTTCATAAATCTCCATAGATGTATCAAAACAACATCTATCAGAGAATAAGCTATCAAATTGCTCTATAGGTGGTATCTTACAGGCTAAACTTAATACATTTTATTCCTCACTTTCTCCACTCTGCTTCAGGGGATGTCCCACCCAGGGTACGCTACTACATATTTTTTGGGACTGTCCCTATCTAAAGGACACTTGGCACAAGGCCAGCATCGTTGTTGACAAAATCTCCGAAGGATCCCACTTACACCGCAAATATGCCTTTTATTCTCCCCTATTCAAGATATTCCAACATCTAGCACAAGGCTTATTCACACATTTATCACCTCCATTCATTGGGCCATAGCCTTTAATTGGCGCTCCACTTCGGTACCCTGGCCACAGATTCTCAACCGCATGACAAACATCAAACTTTCTGAGAGAATTCATCATACATTATATGATTCTATGCCCCGGTATAAAAAAATGGTCTCTCTGGGATACCACCTTTCTGGTTCAAGATTAACTTGTACTAATCATACCCTTTTCTTCCTGTACAATGTTCACCGTCAATGATACTTGTATACATTCCTATACAATCATTGTTACTTTTTGTACCTTGACCTTTTCTACAGAGGCTTCCTTCTGGGACGACAGCCATGCAGACCAATTTGAAGCAGTGTGCAGTGTGAGCACTGACAGGCTGACCCCCCATCCCTTCAACCTCTGCAGCAATGCTGTTCTGAGTGGAATCTGTCCAGTTAAACCGCTATATGAACTTGGCCAACGTGCTGCAGCCAACGTGCTGCAGCTCAGTTTCAGGGTCTTGGCAATCTTCTTATAGCCTAGGCCATCTTCATGTAGAGCAACAATTATTATTTTTTTCAGATCTTCAGAGAGTTCTTTGCCATAAGGTGCCATGTTGAACTTCCAGTGACCAGTATGAGAGAGTTAGAGAGTTAGAGAGAGAGAGTTAGAGCAATAACACCAAATTTAACACACCTGCTCCCCATTCACACCTGAGACCTTGTAACACTAATAAGTCACATGTGATCGGGGGAGGGAAAATGGCTAATTGGCCCCAATTTTGAAATTTTCACTTAGGGGTGAAGGGTGTACTCACTTTTGTGAGATACTGTGTGTATGTATATATATATATATATATATATATATATATATATATATATATATATATATATATAATATTGTGACAGGGTACACAATTGTATGTACACCAGTGAGAGACTGGAAAAGTCAGCGTTCCCTGTCCTGGAAGGGGTTAAGCCTGGCCAACAGGTAAAACCTCCTCTCTTCCCCTATTAATTAACACTCACCTGGTAAGGAAGTGGGAAGTGAGAGCTCAGTGTGAGAGGTATGCTGAGCTGGACGGACAGGTTGGAAACTGTCTGCATTTAAGGAACAAGGTCTGTCATAGATTTGTTTATTTGGACTGTTATTCTGTTTGTTTTATACTGGAGGCTGGAATAGCCCCCCCAGTACAGTGTAGTGAGGGACACTACTGTCAGTTAGCCTCCTAAATTGGAGTAGGCCATTTTGTTTTGTATTATTTATTTTGAGTGCAATAAAGCCGTATTTATTGCTTAAGATCAGCGACTTTGCTGCATTGCATTACCGCTATTTCTTGCGACTTTGTCACAAGTGGTGTCAGAAGTGGGATATTCGCTGTTGTACCGGTCAAATTTACAGTTACAGTGGCCTTAAAGGTACAGGACCCAGAAAATGGAAGATATTATGAAAGCCCTGTTACACGCTGTCTCTGTGCAGCAAGAGACTAATAGACAAGTAGACAGACAAGCCGCTGCAGCACAACAAGAGATTAGTAGACAGGCAGCTGCCGCAGCTGTAGCGCAACAAGAGATTAGTAGACAGGCAGCTGCCGCAGCTGCAGTACAACAGGAGACCAACAGGCTCCTGACTTTGAAGATTGAAGCTTTGACTGAAGCACAAAAGTCAGACCATGCTGTTCTCAAAGCAACCCTGGATCAGATGACTACCCAAGGGTCTTCTAACCCACCAGCAAGGGGGGTAAGCCAAATACGTGCAAACAGCTGTTTGCAGAAAATGACCCCGGATGATGATGTGGAGACTTACCTACTGGCGTTCGAACGGACCGTCACTCAAAAAGGCTGGGCCCCAGAACAGTGGGCTGGAATCATTGCACCCTTCCTCCTGGGAGAAGCACAGAAAGCCTATTTTGATCTGGATGAGGTGGCTGCTGCAGACTATCCCAAACTGAAAGGAGAGATCCTGGCTCGCTTAGGGGTGACTTCCACAGTGAGGGCCCAGCGTTTCTACAACTGGAGGTTTAAAGAAGGAAAAGCGCCAAGATCCCAGATGTTCGATTTAATTCATCTGGCTCGGAAGTGGCTCAAACCAGAGACTCAAACCCCTGCACAGATTATAGAAGCACTTGTACTGGACCGTTACGTGAGAGAGCTTCCAAATGGCCTCCGGGAGTGGGTCACTCAGGGAAATCCCCTGGACTGTGATAGTATGGTCGCACAAGTGGAGCGGTACCTGTCTACCAAAAATTTGGATCGATCTCTCTCTAGGACGATCGGGAAAATACAGAGACCAGGAGACCGGAGGAGTGGAGTGGAAGCAGACTTCGGATCCGGAGCCCGTTTCTCCAAAACAGACTTTAGAAGTCAAAACCCTGGGAAAGAGGACCACCCTAGGAGAAACTCCATAACTTGTTTTGAGTGTGGCGCCAAAGGACATGTCAGGGCGAGATGCCCCAATCTTCCTGAGCCAATGCAGTGTGGACTAGGGGAAGATTCCTCTGACTTTTGTGGGCTCATTTGTTTAGCAGGCCTGGTAGAAGGGGGACATACCTTCCGAGTACCTGTCCTGCTGGACAAACAAGAGACAGTGGCCCTGGTGGACTCTGGCAGTGCCCTGACTTTGGTAGCCAGTAAATTGGTAAAACCTTGTTGGATTCAGAAGCATAGAACCATGGGGGTATTGTGTATCCATGGGTGTACTGTGCGGTATCCTACTGCCAACATAGAAGTGTCAGTACAGGGCAGTTTGGTAAGGATCGTAGCAGTGGTAGTTCCTCGTCTACCATATCCTTTGATAATAGGAAGGAATTTCCCTAATTTCCACACCCTGTTACAGCCCCCTGTGATGGGAGAACAAAGGGAACCTGAAGTGGAGCAGAGAAATACAGGGGTCCATGAAGTATTTCCCTTTGCTCATCCTGACTTGTATATCTCTAATCCAAAAAGAGGTAAAACAAGACGGGAACGCAGGGAGAGCAAGTTAAGATTTAATAGAGCTGTCCAGGAAGTCCTGTTAAATCAGCGTGGGGAGCAGTCCAGGAGAGGCGGGGCCCCACGACAGACAGAAGATGAGCCAGAGGTTGGTCAACCAGAACCCGCCCCAGAGGCTACCAGTGAAGGCGATGAGGGGGATACAGATATCCTGGATATCTCGGGAAGTGGCTTTGGCCGTGACCAGACAGATGATCCCCTGTTGCAGGAAGCCAGGAGTAATGTTGTAGAGGTTAATGGGGTACCAGTGGAAGGGGTAACAGGAAAGGCTTATCCCTATTTTATCCTTAAAAACGATCTTCTTTACAGAGTAACCTCCGATGAGGGACAAGAGCTTGAACAACTGGTTGTGCCTTCATCATACACCCGAAAAATCCTGGATTACTCTCACTCTCATCTGCTGGGGGGACACTTATGGGTGGAGAAAACCCAAGAACGGGTGCTCAGGAGGTTTTTCTGGCCTGGGGTATATGAGGGGATTAAAAGGTATTGTGCTTCTTGCCCGGAATGCCAGCTGGCATCTCCCAGACCGAAGTTGAGAGCCCCACTCATACCTCTCCCCATAGTTGACGTTCCGTTTGAGATTATTGGCATGGACCTAGTGGGCCCCTTAGAGAAAACAGCTCGGGGGCACCAGTACATCCTTGTCATCGTCGATTATGCCACCAGATACCCTGAGGCCATTCCACTACATAAGGCGAATGCTAAAAGTATTGCAAAAGAGTTGGTTCAGATGTTTACACGGGTCGGGATCCCCAGGACATTGCTCACGGATCAGGGGACACCGTTTGTCTCCCGTATTATGAAAGAGCTATGTCAGCTATTTAATGTACAGACTCTGAGAACGTCAGTATATCACCCCCAGACAGATGGGTTGGTAGAAAGGTTTAACCGGACCCTAAAGGGGATGTTGAGAAAGGTCGTTAGCAGAGATGGGAAGGATTGGGACTTGTTACTTCCTTACCTGTTGTTTGCAGTTCGAGAGATTCCCCAAAGCTTTTCCCCGTTTGAGCTTTTATATGGTAGGCATCCCAGGGGTATACTGGATATCCTAAAGGAAACCTGGGAAGAACAGGGGGTAACGGGGACCAATGTCCTCCAGTATGTTGAAGATATGCGGGTGCGTATGGCTCAGATTGCCCCTCTTGTTCGCCAGCATATGGAGCAGGCGCAGAGTAGGCAGAAGTCCTACTATGACCAGAGGGCCCTAGTGAGACAGTTTGAAAGAGGGGACAGAGTAATGGTTCTAGTACCCACCGCAGAAAGCAAACTTCTAGCACAGTGGCAGGGACCCTATGAGGTGTTGGAAAAAGTGAGCCCAGTAAATTATAAAGTTAGTCAGCCGGGACGCCGGAAGAAGGAGGCCGTGTTCCACATAAACCTTCTTAAGCCATGGAAGACTAGAGAGGACTGCATGGCCGCAGTGGGGGACACCACACCTGGTCCACAGGCACCTAGTCCTTCGGTGACAATCTCTCCAGAGCTGACACCTGAGCAAATAAAAGAAGCTAGAGGCTTGGTTGAGAGGAATAACGATGTTTTCTCCCCCAACCCTGGACAAACCCGAGAGATTACCCATGACATTATTACAGAACCAGGGGTTGTCGTAAGAGTGAAGTCTTACCGCATTCCAGAGGTCAAGAGGGAAGCTGTAAGGGCTGAAATCAGGAAAATGCTTGAGCTTGGAGTGATAGAGGAGTCTCATAGCCAGTGGTGCAGCCCCATTGTTCTAGTGCCCAAACCTGATGATGGGTCCATCAGGTTTTGTAATGACTTCAGGAAGTTAAACGAGGTGTCTAAGTTTGACGCCTACCCCATGCCTAGGGTGGATGAACTAGTAGAGCGATTAGCCAAAGATAGGTTCTTCACCACGTTGGATCTGACAAAGGGTTATTGGCAGATCCCATTGACAAAGCACACCCGAGAGAAGACAGCCTTTGCCACTCCTGATGGCCTATTCCAGTACAGGATCATGCTTTTTGGCCTCCATGGGGCTCCAGCCACTTTTCAAAGGCTAATGGATAAGTTGCTCAGGCCCCACACTGAGTATGCAGCCGCATACTTGGATGATGTGATCATTCATTGCCCGGACTGGGAAAGCCATATGGATAAAGTACAGGCAGTCTTGGACACTCTTAGAAGAGCGGGTCTGACAGCTAACCCCTCTAAATGTGCCTTGGGTCTAGCAGAGGCTAGATACTTGGGTTACCTGGTTGGCAGAGGACTTGTTAAACCACAAATGAACAAGATAGGAGCTATACAGAGCTGGCCCAGACCATTGAGGAAAAAACAAGTCAGAGCTTTCTTGGGGATTGTAGGCTACTATCGGAGGTTTATTCCTCACTTTGCTACGAGGGCTGCTCCGCTCACTGACCTTATTAAAGCCAGAAGTCCAGACACTGTAAAGTGGAACAGCGAGGCTGAGGAAGCCTTTGCTGGTCTGCGGGCAGCGTTTTGTGCCCAACCTGTGCTTGTGGCTCCTGACTTTAGAAAGGAGTTCTTTCTCCAGACCGATGCCTCAGAGGTGGGTCTGGGTGCAGTTTTGTCCCAATATGTGGATGGTGAGGAACACCCTGTGCTATATTTGAGTCAGAAGTTGTTACCTCGAGAACAGCGCTATGCCACAGTGGAAAAATAGTGTTTGGCAATCAAGTGGGCAGTAGAAACACTCCGCTACTATTTGTTGGGCAGGCGGTTTACCCTCGTCACAGACCATGCTCCGTTAAAGTGGATGCACACCAACAGGGACAAGAACGCTCGGGTCACGAGGTGGTTTCTGTCCCTACAGCCCTTTACTTTTGTGGTACGACATAGGGCAGGTCTCCTCCACAATAATGCAGATGCTCTGTCCCGATTGCATGGGTTTGTAGAGGTGGCCGCTTCCCACCCAAGTGTTAAGCTGGGGGGGAGGATGTGTGACAGGGTACACAATTGTATGTACACCAGTGAGAGACTGGAAAAGTCAGCGTTCCCTGCCCTGGAAGGGGTTAAGCCTGGCCAACAGGTAAAACCTCCTCTCTTCCCCTATTAATTAACACTCACCTGGTAAGGAAGTGGGAAGTGAGAGCTCAGTGTGAGAGGTATGCTGAGCTGGACGGACAGGTTGGAAACTGTCTGCATTTAAGGAACAAGGTCTGTCATAGATTTGTTTATTTGGACTGTTATTCTGTTTGTTTTATACTGGAGGCTGGAATAGCCCCTCCAGTACAGTGTAGTGAGGGACACTACTGTCGGTTAGCCTCCTAAATTTTGTTTAGGCCATTTTGTTTTGTATTATTTATTTTGAGTGCAATAAAGCCGTATTTATTGCTTAAGATCAGCGACTTTGCTGCATTGCATTACCGCTATTTCTTCCGACTTTGTCACAATATATATATAAAAAGATATATATATATATATATATATATATATATATATATATATATATATATATATATATATTACAGTGATTAGTCGAGTGCTACCAATGTATATTGTTATATTTTATTTTGAGGGCAGATAATGATCCATAGAGTAATCAAATTGATGGCCTTCCCCTGTCTTCCATGCTATCCTCTTGATTGACTATTTAATATAATAATGGGAGAAAAGAGGGGACAGGTAGGACCCATGGACGACAAGGGGACTCATGGAATATGTCTGTTGTTTTTTTCATAGGTAATAACTTTCTAGGATTATGGGAGGAGGGGCGGGGGGGGGGGGTGACACTCTGTTAAATTTTAGAAAATATCTCCACTATGTAACTGTCGACTTCACATTCAAATTAATTTATTGTGAGTTAACGTTATCAACAAGTTACCTCATGCAATTAGCTAATATGTAGCTAAGCCCCAATGCTGTTATTAGTAGAGAGACATGAAGTCAATATAGTTCTTTCCACAGTGGCACATTTCTTTTTGACCTTTATCCATTTCAAAGAAAGTGTTGTTTAACCCTTGTATATAGAGTTTGTGATCTTCCCAATTTTGGCAGGGAGATTCTCATAAATATTTCTTGGTCCTTGATCACAACCATAAACATGCACACCTAAAGGCATGCCTAGTCAAATCCAGTGCCACTAAGATTTGTGTAATATTGGTTGGTTTTGCTTTTGTGATTGAAGATGGGTTTTGATATTTTAAGGGCTTTTAATTACTTTTGGGTGTTTTACTTTTTGTTCTAAGTGTTTAATTTACTAGTAAAAAAGGGAGAGTATGGCCTCAATTACTTAAATGAAAAAAATGGTTATAATGTACCAGCATCCCGGGATTATTGGAAGAGGGGGGACCATAGGTGAGTGTGTCTTTGCCTCCAGGTTATCACCATGTCTGCTGTTTTTTCCAATGTTTTATTTACAATTGTTTAAATCGTGCTTGTTCTTTTCTACAAATAATGCATATCTATATAGATCCTCCTGAAGAAGCGTTACAACACCGCAAATTTGGTCGAGGTCGCAGATCGGCTTCACGCATCTGACCCATATTGTTTTGTTTTAACAAATACCTGATATTGTGTCCAAATTGTGGGGCCTGTCCCATAGGCTGTGCCAGACTTTATTTTTGTATTGTTTTATATGTAATAAATATACTTTTTTTATCTGATACATGCCTTTTATCAGTACCTTGAAAAACCCACTCAATCAAATTTTGATCAATATAATTTAGATGCATAGTGTCAAGCAGCTTGTTGTCTCTAATTATATGGTCCCCCCTGTTTCATTTACTACAAAAAAAACTTTCAAGAATGGATTTTTTATGAGTGTTATGGTAACCATAACTCATTCATTACACTCTGAGATGGTGAAATGAGGGTATGCTTAGTGACTCACCATATTATGATTTTATACTGTGAACAATGACTGAATTTACTGATAGACAACAACATCTATTGTATGAAGCCGGAGGAAGCGACACACCATTCTCAAGCTGACTTATGCCCCGTACACACGATTGGAATTTCCAATGAAAAAAGTCAGACGGAATTTTTGGGGCGTGTGCCCCATCAGAGTTTTTCCTTCAGAAATTCTGCGGGACTTAGAAAATGAACATGTTCTCTTTTTTTCTGACGGATCGAAAATGCTGTTTGTCTGTATGGAACTCCAACGGAGTAAAAACCATGCATGCTCAGAATCAAATCGACGCATCCTCGGAAGCATTGAACTTAATTTTTCTCGGCTTGTTGTAGTGTTGTACGTCACCGCGTTCTTGGCGGAAGGAATTTGGTGTGACAGTGTGTATGCATGGCAGCTTTATAGTAACATAAAGTATATATTGTGACAGGAAGTCAGGTAAATCTGTGAGTGTTGTCACAGACGGGAGATACATTTCTGCCTTGTTTAGACTATTCACCAATTACTATTAGGTGTCAGCTGCAGAAATAGCCAGAAAGGTTTAGGGCATTGGAAAACCTCAGCTGTTCAGAATGAAGCAAATTAAGGCCTCTATAAGACATCCAAAGGAAGACTACTGATTGCTGCATCCTGAGGCTTTTTGAGTGAAGTAGAGCAGTGACTTCTGAAGAGGTGAAGTGCTTGTTGATATTTCTGTGTGATAAATATCAAAGAGAATTTTTGTTTTCTGCTGTATGACCAGCAGTGTCTGCCCAGCAGTAGGCTGTGCCAGACTCCATAGGTAGGTTCATGTGTTGTGAAGTTAGATGCCCCAAGTGGCAAGGGTTTATTTTATGTTTTGTTTTGTTTATGCTGTTTTGATGCTTGCACATGTATCCAGCAATATGGAAAAATAAACCATATCCTTTGTTTTCAACCATCCTCAACTGCCTTTCTGTACAGTTCAGCGTGTAGTGAACCCATCCAGGGGTTCACACACACCCGCTACCGAGCTAATTCCTCACAATATTTATATATATATGAGTCACACCTGGCACCTGTCAGGGTACCCAACCAGCAGCTGCATTTGACTGAATGCAACAGTTGATTGGCTGATCATTTTCTGCTGGCTTCTTTAAAGTTGAAGGATCTCAGGTGGGAGGTGGCATACAGGATCACCTACTTGGCTCATTTTAGCCTCAATTTATGTACTGTAGTGCATACCCATCAATACCCAAGTCATTTACATTTATTTTACATATCTGTGAAAACAATATCTTTGTGCTAGTTACTACTGAAATGCTTTGTCAATTACTGTATGTTTTGGTGTAAATATCAGAGCTGATTGAATGACTTATTTTGGTTGGAAAGATTACAGGAGAATACACATTTTAAATACTTGTTTTATGAAAGCAATACTTGTGATATATAGTACTTGGTTCACATTATAGAAAAAAAAAATAAGCACAGGCTTATTCATTGTGTATAACTTACAATACCTTCACACTGGTAATTTACACTTTGTAAATAATTTGAATGAACTATGATCTTATCAACAACATGATTTTTTTTACTGGTCAGAAGTGTTTTTTTTTTTCTTTTTTGCTGTCTTTGTATTATACAGTGTGAAACCGTTATAACAGAAGTATAAAATTTTAATCTAAACTACGTAATTTACTTTACAATGTATCCTCAGAATTATGGAACCCCATGAATGCATACAATTATTATTGACACTTTTCTGGGCTGTAAAATCACAGGCTTTAGTGATTAATAGTTTAGACACTGCTGGTTCAATGAATAATATTGAAATTCATGGGCCATACAAGAAGGAGATATTAATGCTTTTCTTCAAAGTAAGGTTTAATGTCTTTGTGAGAATGTAAAGGATTTACCTTCACATCAAATCTATGGCCACCCTTAAATTAAATTGCTTCAAGATAAAAAAAAAAAAAATATTTATAATTTTATTGTATTAAACAAATATTTTTCTTGCAACATATACATAAATGCACAGAAGTGCGCACAATCAGACTTGCAGAGTCATTTTTTTTACACAGATAGCTAAATAGCTAGCTACAAATATTATCAAGAAAACAGAATGGGAGTTTGAAGGTGCAAAAAAATCAATTGAAATAGATTTTTACAAATTTTAAAATGTTATTAAACAAACATTGCCAATTGCCTGTCTATGATTTGCAGGATTTCTAACTCAAGTCAAAAAGAGATATTTCCTTGGGATAGACAAATCATATTTGATCCTTCCCTGACTTTAAGGTATCATCTTGATACTAAACAAAGGAATACTTGTATTCTCAAAGAAAATAGTGCTCGGATGCCACAGACCTTTTGGAAGTTTACCACAAGCATATGAAGTTCACGCCCTGGGAGTGATTTAATTATCAGCCTAATACCATGAGCGGTTTTCCCATCGGGGAAAAAAAACAATGGTTTTCCTGACGAAATTCAGCTCAAGCTTGTCTTGCATACACACGATCACACCAAATTCCGACAACACGTACGACGGCACTATAGGGGAAGTTCCATTCCAAAGGCGCCACCCTTTGGGCTGATTTTGCTAACCTCGTTTTAGTAAAAGTTTTGTGAGAGACGATTCGCGCATTTCCGCCTTCATGCTTTTCAGTCCATAACAGTGTGACGATTGTGCTATCTCCATTACGAACGCTAGTTTTAGCAGAACGAGTGCTACCATCTCATGCTTGATTCTGAGCATGCGTTTTTTTGCACGTTGAAATTGCATACAGATGAAGGGTTTTCCCAATAGGTTTTTTCTTGATGGGGAAAAAAGAGATCCTGCTCTCTTTTTTTCTGGCAGTTTTCCTGTTGGAAAAAGTCCGATGGAGAATACACACGTTCGGGATTCCCGGCCAAATGCTCTCATCGGACTTTTTTCGACGGGAAAACCGATCATGTGTACGGGGCATAACATTTCATACAACTTCTCATCATAACAGGGTGTGATTGCAGGGTTATTGTTCCTCCCTCATTTGCGGCACACTGACACCTCATTGGACCTCCTGGTGGGCCCTGAGGACTTTTTGGAACCTTGATCTCTTTAAGCGCAAATACTATAATAAGGTCCTACAAAATCTCCAGAAGAAGCCACGATTGTGGTGAAACATGCAGAGGCAACTATTCTTTTGTATCGTGACAATAGGGCTTTTCAAGCTCTGGATCTTGGATATTTAAAAAAAAACATTTTTAACAATGTTTGTTTAATAACATTTTCAACTTTGTAAAAATCCATTTTAATTGATTTTTTTTTGCACCTTCAAACTCCCATTATGTTTTCTCAATAATGTTTGAATTCAATTAAGGGAGGTGGTGGTTATATTTAATCCTCCAATCTCAAATATTAAATGTATCTTCTTAAATGGCTATCTATCTAGCTAGCTAAATAAACAGTGTTAAAGCCTAAGTTAACCTAAAACAAAATATAAAAAATGAGCACAAGGTATATTACTTACCTTCGGTGAGATGTGTCTATTGTGCTGCTGTATCTCCCGTTCTCCAAAATGTTCCTCCTCTGATGTCCACCCACCCCTGTAGCTTTCCAAGGGTTAATAGGGCTAAAGGGCTATCACAGGCTTTCATCAAGAGTCCATGACTATGCCTGTCATTTCTGCCTAGCTACTCCATTCACAAAAACCATTACTACAGCTGCCATGAATGAAACAGGTTCTATGAATAGAATGGGCCCATCCTCCATTCATAGATTCTAGCTCACCAATTGTTCATTTTGCTGATTTTTAATGTTTTTTTTGTTTTAGGTAAGTCCTTAATAATCTATATATTTACATTGATATCCATGCAATTTTGTATATATAAACAGACAGAGGTTTTTCTACTTGTTTTTATGTTCCAATAAGAATGCTTTATTATTTTGTCCAGTAGTCCATAATTACTACTAGGGATAAGCATCAGGTTCAACATGAGTTCAACACAAACCATGCCTGTCCAAAGGAATTTATGCCCTATTAAACCACCCAAAGCAATTGCTGTTTTTTCTTTGCGAGTTGATGATGTTTGTAGCATACCTCTGCAAAAAAGACAGGTCCCCGGCCCACTTTTTTGGAAACAAGTGGGCAATTGATGCCATGACCATATTTAGTAAATGATATTACCCAGCAACCCCAGCCCATTTGTTTTCATACAGCAGCCAGATGGGATTCTGCCATTTGCAACAAGAGTAGCAGTGGGTGAACATCATCAAGCAGCGGATGAACATCATCAAGCAGCGGGTCATCATGATTGACGTTGATCTACTTCACATGATGTCATGATTGAGGTTGGATTTATACTGGGGGACATTAGGATTGATTTACTAAAGTCAAATAGGCTGTTCCTGCTGCAAGGGTAAAAACTATTACTGACCCTTTAAACCCCTCCTGCCTGCCCCAGCATCCCTTTAAAAAATTCTAAATGCTCGGGGGCAAAAAGAATCGGTGATCGTGTAGCCACTGTGATTGACTGTCAATGAGCATTATTATTATTTTTATTATTATAATACCATATTAATAATTATGGAACACTTAGCATGTACTAAGTATGCTCTCTACTCAGAAAGCATTAAAGCCCATCCATTTCCCCTGCACATGTGTTATGTGGGTTAAGAATTTTTTTATAGCGTATAGTCCCTCTTAACCCCTTAGTGACTGAGGCTAAAACAAATGTTAATGACTAAACATATGTCAGGAGCCTGTGCGCTCCTGCTCCATCAAAGCTGCTGGTTTTGTTTCTGGCATTCTCCTTGCCTGTCTGTCCACCTGCAATGTGATGGATGTGGTCAGTATCTGGGTTGAGACAATCCTGATTTAAGCCAGCCAAGCATGCAGTTTAATGCTTGTTATAGCATGTGTAATATATGTTCCAGGCTCCCTGTTTGTCTGCCCTGCTCTGCTAGATTGGATTTCCTTGTTGACAACCTTGGACCAGATATCGACTTTTCTCTAAATTCTGCCTGCCTTTTGACTATGGATTGACCCTAACTCTTCCAAACCTTGGCTGCCTTGTACCTGGACTGTCATTGAACCACTCTGCCTGTCTGCCAACTGCAAGAACCTGTTTGCTTTGCTCAGTTCGCACCTGCCCTGGTGTGGTAGCCAGGCATTATAGCATTGTGTAGAGGTCCTGGGGGCAACCTAATACCAGTAGGTCTGCTTGCCTTACGAAAATAGGGCCTGCTAAAGGTGAAGATACAAAATCTAGCTATAGTATCTGATCACCTGAGTTAGGGTTAAGCATGACATTATCGCATGCCTTTAACAAGAAACACTTTCTGTGAAGATGGACTCTACACAGGCTTATTTATTTGCTGAGGAGATTTGCAAACTGACATGCCAAGTCCAGTTACCATTGACCTCAACCTTTGACCCCAACTTTTTTGACACTTGAATGAGTAGGGGTACAATGTATCCCATACATACACATTCACGTGGGAGATCGGGATTTGGGGGCCCCCTTGTCAAAGGGAGCTTCCATATTCTGATAAGCCCCCAGCCCTCATACCCCCACAACCACAGGGCATGGGTTGTGGGGATGAGGCCCTTGTCCCCATCAACAAGGGGACAAGGTGCTTTGGGGGACCTCAAAGCACCCTCCCCATGTTGAGGGCAAGCAGCCTGGAATGGAGGGAGGCACTTGTTCCCCCCCCTTTCCTGGACTGCCAGGAGATTAATAGCAACGCAGCCATTGGCTCCCCCTGCTGTCAATCAAATCAATGATGCAGCCCCCCGGGGGGCTGGGGCCGAGTGATACAGTCGGTGGTTATATCACAGGAGCACGCCCGCAAGCTAACCCCCTTGGGAGAGTGCTTCCCAAGAAGGGGTAAGCTCTTGCGGGGAGGACCTGAGACAGCCGCTGAAGGACCCAAGAAGACCAGGATCGGGGCCACTCTATGCAAAACTAACTGAACAGTGTAGGTAAGTATGACAAATTTGTTATTTAAAAAAAAATACCTTTACAACCTCTTTAAGGCCGCGTACACACGATCGAACATGTCCGCTGAAACTGCTCCGCAGACCAGTTTCAGCAGACATGTTCGATCACGTGTACGGCCTATCGGACAGTTTTCCAGCGGACAAAAGTTTCTAAACATGCTTAGAAACCTGTCCGCTGGAAACCTGTCCGTCGGACAGGTTCGATGGTTAGTACGCCCAACCATCGGACCAAAATCCCGCACATGCGTCAAATTGATTCGACGCTTCCTTGGAAGCATTGAACTTCCTTTTTTCAGCATGCCAGTGTGTTCTACGTCACCGCGTTCTGGTCCGAGGGGATTTTGGTCCGATGGTGTGTACGTATATCAGACCAAAAGACCACTTCAGACACGTCCAATGAAAACGGTCTGTCGGACCTGTTTCTTCGGACATGTCTGATCGTGTGTACGCGGCCTAAGGCTGATGACTTCTGGTAATGGCATTGGTAAACCTATCACTTCCAGGGACAGCAGGAGTACAGTGGAGCTATATGAATTGCAATTTTTCCTGTCATCCTCAAAAATTTGCATAAACAGAATGACCTTCTTCCTTATGTACAGTACTTTTCAAACTTTTTTCTGCATTGTACATGCCCTTCAAGGCTGTCTATCCCCTGTCTTTTATCCTTGAAAAGGGCCAGAACTGATTTCATACCCATAGATTTCAGGGGTTATAGATTAAGGTTTGTATTTTTTAGACTTTACGATGGGCTTAGATGAATAGCACATGAAATAAACTCTGGCTGATTCACTAATCCTTAGTTACAATACCTGTTTAAATATTACGTAATTAAGATTGTATATACCACAATAAGCTGTATGGCATACAGAAAACACTTTCTGCTTTGAAATTTTGCCTCCATATCTATTTTACAAAAAAGATTGCCTGACCATTCTTTATTCTGTTATCAAATCTTCAATTTGTTTTCATTAATCATAGTTTGAACCTTGGTGCATAGGTTTCACAATCAATATTTATATGTATCATGAATATATATGTTGTTACATCTGCTAAACTTTTAAAATGAAGCCTAGAAGCTTATATATCATCTACTCTTACAAGACAGGCATGACAGTATTAAGATGCACATTCAGGATAACACTCTTACTGCTTTGAACACTGTCAAGAACAAAGTGCTTTACAGACTTAAAATAAATCTTGATACTAATCCATTGAATTTCTGACAACATGAGCCCAAGGTTTCTATGCACTTAGCTGAGTAGAGTAGAAGAGCATGTGCATTATTTATGCCCACTAATGGCGTTGCAATGCTCTTTCTGTGAAGCAATGACAGTGCAATCTGCTACTGTGGACAAAGCTGTATATTTTATTGGAGCTGAATTTCTGATGGAGTGACCTATTAAGACCAATTTAGCTTAAATAAATACTGAGATGTATCTAGTGTTTTGTTTATATATTTGACACAGCAAAGTTGAAGAAAACAGCACGTGTAACATTATTAATGTGTTCTGTATGATCCCCCTGTTTTGTACATGGGCACTTTTAAATATTCTAGTAAGGTAATTGAATTGTCAATAGTGTATCATGAAAATTTAATTTTCAAAAGGTAAAAATAAGCAATATTCTTAAACACAGATAGCAGACACTAAGTGGAAGGAATGCATGTTGGTTAAAAGCTCCAAAGCCAACATTTGTGCTGTGCCAATGTTTTGAATTCAAAATATGAAACAAATGTAATGCTAGACCTCAGTGTGATAATGCTGGTGTGATACTTGTATTCACTTTTATTTTTTTTTAAGTAAAGCATGGTAAGCTTAAGCAAGACATAACAAACAATATTATAATTATTGCTCCAAACATAACCTGCCTCTAATCTGGTCCTGTGACCTTAGAACTGTTTGGTAGGTTCCAGATAGGACATCACCTGTAATTCAGAGAAGTCCTCCACCACAGTGTAATGAAGCTGTCTTTTTAGTCACCCATTGGGGTTGATTTAATATTGTTGTCATGCGTCCACCAGGTCTGCACTACCTTGTGGACACATAAATGAACCTGCCACACAGTGCCACGTTAAAGTCGCAAATGTGCTACCTAATCTGGGAGCTTGCCTGCTGGAAAATCCACATCCATTTTTGAGAAATCCCTATCAACATAAACAATGGGAAGATGTTCTTTGATAAATTGATGGAATTCTGCTGACAAGGTGGTAACAAAATATATTCTGTCTAACATTTAGATTTCATACCAGGAGTCCCACTAATTAACTCTTGTCGGTCTCAATTCTGTGCCAGTTTTCTGGCCCTGGAAATATTCCATTCTATATACCCTCTTTTTTTTTCAGAAATCACTCCACACTCGTGGCCAAAAGGCACACGTGTGGAACAATTTCTCTTAGCTCTTATGAACTCACCTTATGGAAATAATGTCCTTGAGTCTATGGTATCACTGGAAGGAAAAAATGTCCCTGTGTTAGTGGTGTCATTGAGAAGAAAAAATGCCTCTGCATTAGTGGTGTCACTGAAAGGAGCAATTATTCCTAGCTCTTATGAACTCACCTAATGTGTATGCATTGGATGACAGGTAGAAGCTAACAACAGTGTATTACCAGCACACTCCTTTCTGTATGTACAGTAAGTGCATTGCTCTGTAACAGTTTTATCTCTGGATGTTATTCTGATATTTTGGTAACATTGCTGTTTAATTATCTATAACAAATGTAGAATTAACTTATGGAGACAAGCAATGGCAGCACCTATATGTATGTTATAGCAGAGTCACTTGGGTTAGTACCAAGGGTACATTTATAAAAAAAATATATTTTCAAAAAATTTCAGACAAGTGAAATCACATATATATCAGCCCCCACAATCTAGTAGCTCAGCATTCCTCTACTCAAAAGTATTTCACAGATTGTCCAGCTGCCTTATTTTTTTAAAATAATTAATCATCGGTAGGGTGGTGTGATGTATTCTGTAAGCTATGGATACCGCCTTGCTGATCCCTCACAGCAACCACAATCTTCATGCATTGAATAAAGACGCAAAGACTCTCAATGACATCAATGGATCCAAAATAAGGCATGTTTAACCACTTCAGCCCCGGAAGAATTTACCCCCTTAATGACCAGAGCATTTTTTTTCAGTCAATGATTTGATTATTAATAAACAAGAAGATTTGTTAACAAGGTAAGAAAAATTACACGTAATGCAAAGACATATACTCCATACACATGAGCATGTGATTTATACAAGAATGCAAAAACCCTCAAAGCCATATCTTTATACATTACAATCTACGACCAGGTAAAGAGGTACAGAGTATTACTAATAATAGATTAAGTTCAGAAAACATGCAACAAGAAGTCATTCCAGTAGTACTAATCAACAAAAAGTTTCATCTAGCCACAAATAAGAGGCTACAGAGGGCACAAGAGCAGGGATCCAGACCCCGGGAGCCCCCAAGGGGAACAAGCGACTCCCAGAGAACCAAGCCCCACGACCCTCCACAGCCTCTGCCAACCATTTCCAAGATAAGTAGTTCGAATACATGTTCTCCGAGCTCCAATGACTAACGAGTATTAGTAGGACAATAGCCAGAAAAGGGGAAGAAAGAAGAGAATAAGAAGCAGACATGGTCTCCAGACCTGCCACCTAATACCAAAGTTATTGTGTGAGGCCATAAACATGGATTCATATGTGATATTCAGATTGGTGGTTCTAATTACCTCCTTAAGGGTAGACAATTCCTCAGACTTCCATCTCCTCATTATTTCTAATCTTGCACTCATCAATATATGTGATATTATACATCTATGAGAACAGGGCACCTCATCAATGCCTAGGGACAAGGTTGCTAGCCCCAAATCAAAGGCCACCTGGGACCCCGTTAGGGGCCCCAGAAGGCCAAATACTTCCCTCCAGAAGAGTTCTAACTTAGGGCATCCCCCCAGTATGTGTATCAAGGACCCTCTAAATCCACACTTCCGCCAGCAAAGAGGAGAACTAAAGCCAGCCAATCTTGTGGGAGTTAGATACCATTGAAGTAATATTTTTTGAGATAGCTCCCACAAATTAGCGCTCCTTGTAGCCCTGTAAGTAGACGCGACAGCACTTTTCCACTGAGATTACGTGTAGGAACAATTCAAATCCAATTCCCAAGTTCTCATAGATGGCGTCTTATCCATTGGGTTTTTTTGGCCAAGTAAATTATAAAAAAGAGATATGCCCTTAATGGACGTATTGGCATTCGACAGGTATAGAAACACCCACCAAGGAACCTCAATGCATGTTTCAAAAGAAGTAGCTAACAGATGTGATACCTGATTATATGCAGAATGATCTATATCATCCAATCCATATTCGATCTAAAGGGACCGAAAGGATATGGTTGCGGGGCCCACCTATAAATCCTCAATCACTGATACCCCTTTAGATTTCCATGTGGTTATGCTCAAGTTAGGAATGGCTAAATGAAGGCTAGTAATAGGGAGATGGATAGTCTTGGGGTTAGAATCCTCTAAGGGTTTGTTTAAATTTTATTCCATGCATGGATGGATGCTAATGTGGTAGGTGACAAATCTGGAGGAGTACTAGACATATTTCTGTAAGAAAGTAAAAAAAGTCGTATAAAGTATAATGAAGGCACTGAGAAGCCTCCAGCTCATGCCACCTGGAGGTGGCCCCTCCCGGAAACCACTGTTTCAGTTGGGCTAAAACAGCAGCTGTATAGTAATCCTTGAGAGAAACAAGCCCCACTCCTCCATTCAATCTGGACTTCAACAGTTTGTGCATAGCACACCTAGCTTTCCGACCTTGCCACAGGTATTTACTAATTTGAGATTGTGCCATAATAAAAAACCTATCCGGAACTGGAACAGGGAGGTTTCTAAACAGGTATATGAATTGAGGTAATATCATCATTTTGAATGCAGCTAAACGTCCTGACCAGGTCAATTCCTTCCAGGAGAGGTCCTGCAACTTGCGGCCAAGATCCTCGAGGAACGGAGTGTAATTAGCAGTGACCAGGTCACCTACTTTGGCAGTCAACATAATTCCTAAGTACTTAATTCCCTCATCCTTCCAGGTAAAGGGATATTAATGCCGCGTACACACGATCACTTTTTGTGATGAAAAAAAATTACATTTTTAAAAATGTAATTTAAAATGATCGTGTGTGGGCAAAACGTCATTTTATGTCTTCTGAAAAATGACCAAAAATAAATTCGAACATGCTCGAATTTTTTATGTCATTTTTCAAAATGTCATTTTTTGTGTCATAAAAAATGATCGTGTGTGGGCAAAACTACATAAAAAATGACGTTTTAAACCCGCACATGCCCAGAAGCAAGTTAGGAGACGGGAGGTAAAACTACCATTCATAATGGAGTAAGCACATTCATCACGCTGTAACAGACAAAAAAGCAGGAATCGTCTTTTACTAACAAGTAACCAGCTAAAAGCAGCCTCAAGGCAAATAGAACTTCCCCTTTAGAGTGCCGTCGTTTTGTTCATCATTTTCCAAAAATGATGGTGTGTACGCAACGTCATTTTTGAAAATGAAGTTTGAAAAATTTAGTTTTTTTTCATGATGAAAAATTAAATTTTTTCTCATCACAAAAAGTGATCGTGTGTACGAGGCATGAGACTTAAGTACGGAACATGTAGCAGGATCAATGCCCAACCCCAGGATGAAGGACTTGCTTTCGGTAACTTTATAGTACGACACACTATTAAATAGTTTCAAAGCCTCAGAAGTCGCGGCAAGGGAGGAGCCCACCTCAGTCATAATCAGGATTATATCATCAGCGAAAAGACTAATGGAGTGCCTTCGACTCCCAACCTTAAACCCCTTGATATCGGGATGTGACCGCACATATATGGCAAAGGGTTCCATCACTAAATTGAATATAAGAGGGGACAAGGGACAACCCTGCCTTGTGCCATTAGATATGGTGAAGGGAGTAGATAAAATACCTGACGTAAAGACTTTAGCAGAAGGCTCAGAATACAAAGCCAGGATAGCAGATAGTATATTGCCCCTACAGCCAAAATATTCCAACGCTCTTGTCAGATATAACCAATGGACCCTGTCGAAGGCCTTTTCTGCGTCCAACGAAAGGAGCAGAGAAGGCCTTTGTTGTACTTGCGCCAAGTGAATGAAATTTATCATTCGGCGAGTGGCATCCGAGATTTGTCTGTGTTTCGTAAAGCCAGTTTGATCCGGGTGAATTAGTAACGGTAGAATGTTTACCAAGCGTAATGCTATAAGTTTTGCATAGATCTTAATGTCAATATTTAATAAAGAAATCGGTCTAAAGTTGGAAGGCTGGGTGGGCTCCTTCCCAGGCTTTGGTAAAGTAATTATTAAGGCTTCTAACATTTCTGGCGGGAAAGAGGCCGAAGCAGCAGCGGAGTGACACACCTGCAGTAAATACGGGGATAAAACTGATTGAAATGCTTTGTAATATTCACTGCTAAAACCGTCTGGTCCCGGAGATTTATTCACGGGAAGCGATTCAATCACCCTGGCTAATTCTCGGTTATCAAACGGTGAATTTAAAGAAAGGAGATGCTCAGATGATAATTTAGGTATATCTAGACTATCTAAGAATTGGTTAATACCCTCTGGGGTAGGCTGAGTAGTGGACGAATCGTCTTTTAGATTATACAAGGAACTGTAATAATCGCTAAAGGCATCTGCTATATTTTGGGGGTGGTATTCCTTCTGATTTGATTTGGGATGGAAAACAAAAGGGATTTTAGACTTGTATCTATGGCCTTTGAGAGTCTGTGCTAACAGTTTACCTGCTTTGTTACCGGTGGAGTAATATGACATCCTAAGTTTTTTATTCATCCTTTCAAAACTATCCAAAAGCAAAATTCGGGGATCATACCTGAGCTTAATCAACTGACTAGATACGGTGGGGGTGGTGTTAGGTTTATTTATCGATACTAGCTTGGCAATTTGATTGGTTAATTCGGTGACTCGCTGCTGCCTATGCCTCTTAAGCCTCGCCCCCAACTGAATACCAATACCACGCATATACGCCTTATGGGCGTTCCACAATACAAAAAGGGCTCCGAACAGAGCCAGCATTATCAGAGAAAAAAAATTGACAAATGATATTTGATCTGGTCCCTCAGATCATGGTGCTGTAAAAGAAAGGTATTAAATCTCCATACAGGACTATGTTGGGAAGGAACAGAATCCTCAACAGTCAAGACCATAGATGCGTGGTCAGACCATGTTATGGTATTTAAATCTACAGACTTGGTCTTCAACAGGACCTGTTGATCCACCAGGAATAGATCAATCTGGGTATAGACTCCGTGTGGTGGTGAAAAATAAGTAAAGTCTTTTTTGGAACCATGCAAACAGCGCCAAGCATCATAGACACCCCGTCGATGTATAAATGGGAGTAAAGCAGGTTGATGACGAGTAGACTTAGAGGTAGAGTCCAGCACAGTATAAGGTGACCCCTCTGCATTGTAAGAATTTTCTTGATCAATTTGTTAAAAAAACGAATCTGGTGGGTGTTAGGAGAGTATGCAGTAGCAATCGTGTAATGAACAGAGTTCACTTTGCATACCAGTATAAGAAACCTACCCAGTGGGTCCTGAAACTGGGTGTGTAGAGAAAAAGCAACTGAGTCTCTTATGGCTATTAATACCCCTTTGGTTTTTGAATCGGCGTTGGCAGTAAACACATGGGGGAAGCATTTATGTGAGCACCTCGGGGGTGCCTTGCTACTAAAATGGGTTTCTTGGATACAAAGAACATCGCCATTGTATGAAAGGGCTTCCTTCCACATAGATTTCTGTTTCACCGGATGGTTCAAGCCTTTAACGTTCATAGAAACTACCTTTAACGGCATAACATACCATCAGGGTGAAATCTAGCGAGGCAAATCCATTCAAGGACTCAAGGGTCGAAGTAACCAAGGCCCATTTTCTCAGAAGTAGTGGAGAGTAGCAGTCAACAGTTACATACTCACAGTTAGAAGTCCAAGGTGGCAAGGACCCAGTATAGACATACCAATGGTGAACATCTTCATTCGATTCTCCGAGGTAGAGTTGTGTTTTCTGAGCCATCCACATCCCAAGGGGGAAAGAAGAAGAAGAAAAATAGTGGAAGTGAAACAAAAACAAACAAAACCAAAGTGTAGAAAAATAAAAATATGAACTCAAACAGCAAAACAGTGCTGCCCAGACCAGGACAGCAGTCATAAAAATCAACAGGTCACTCAGGGCAGAAATCTGCTGCAACAATATTGGGGTATCAAAGTCAATGGTGTCTACTCAATGGCAGACAGGGGATAAAGTAGGAGTAAGAAGATCCAACCCGTACAACATTAAACATGGGACTTTGCATTCTTTGAAGTCACCTGCTTCCATTCTGACTCCACATGATGTGGAGTGCTGGTCATGTCCTGTGCTTCTGCCTCATCAGGGAGGATATCCCACTCCCTGAGAAGATCAATGCCCTTTTCTAAGGATGAAATTGTATAAGTGTGATTGTCCCTGGTGACAGAGAGCTTTGTTGGATAGCCCCAGCGTTAAATAATTTTGTGATTGTGGAGAATTTTAGTGACAGAATTTTAGTTTTTTTCTTTTCTGAAGTGTATACTGAGACAAATCAGCAAAGAACTGTATGTTCTGATATTGCTCCGGGACCTGCTCACGTTTCCTCATGGCGGTCATAAGCTGTTTCTTGACGTGAAAAAAAATGGAAATGTAGCAGTACATCCCTTGGGACCTGATCTGACAAATGGGGTGGCTTTGGCAAGCGGTGTATTCGATCAATAGTAACGTCTATATCAGTGAGATCTGGCAGTATGTTTTTAAACATAGATGCAGCTTAGTGACGCAGGTCAACCTGTAACACTGATTCAGGGACCCCCCTAATTTTCAGGTTGTTCCTCCTGGACCTATCTTCCATGTCCGCTAACTTCGCTCTGATCCACTTGTTGTCAGCTTCTCTGTCCTCATTGGCATCTACTAACTCATTTATGGTAGAAGCGTACTCCTCCATTTTAGATTCTATGTGATTCACTCTGTTCCCCACCTCCTGTATCTCATCAGTTAAACGATGCATACACGTTGCCATATCTGATTGCAAAGTGCTCCTCAATGAGATTAGCATGTCCTTGAGGACAGTGTCCATCACAGGCTAGTTTTGCATGGGGAACAACACAATGCACACTGAATCTGAGGCCTGACTAGCTGACAGGCTTGTGGGCCTACCGAGTCTCTGTCCATCCAGCCTGGGCTTAGATTTTGCCAGACTACAGAAGGATGGCGTAGGTGGGGAGAGGAAGATGCACCGTCCGATGCTTTAGGTAGGGAGCGAGTACCTGCTTTAGCAAGTAGGACCTGAAAAAAGCCTGCTGAGGTGAGAAGGCGTCGGCGCCATCTTGACTCATGCTTCCTCCGGCCGGAGTGAAAAAGTCCATCAGGCGATGTGGTTTCTTGGCCATCTGCCGTTTCCCGGGCATGACGGAGGTGCTGCGAGCTGCAGTGGCACACGTGCCAAGCCACGCCCCCGACCAGAGCATTTTTTGCGATATGGCACTGCGTCACTCTAACTGACAATTGCGAGGTGGTGCAACACTGCACCCAAACAAAATGTATGTCTTTTTTTTCCATAAAAATAGAGAATTCTTTTGATGGTATTTGATCGCCTCTGCGGTCTTTATTTTTTGCGTTATAAATAAAAAAAGACCAAACATTTTGTTTACAAACTATTTTATTGTAGAAAAAGTCAAGGTACAAAAAAAATGCATGTCAGAGCACAAACAAAGCCAGGAAATCCAAGAAATTGTCTGTAGACTGAGATTGAATTGAGGGAAAGATCTGGGAAATGGTACAGAAAAATGTGTGCTGCATTTAAGGTGCTGGTAAAGAACATGTAAAGAAGTGACTTCACAGGTGTGATAAACCTCCACCACCAGATGAAATGGCCTCTCACCTCACAGCAAGGACCCTAAGATAATAAAGGGTCAATCACTCATTCCCTTGTGGGCACTCACAAATAGATCCAGTGGCCGAAATCGAAATAAGTTCAGAAGGAATTCACAGGTCTCATGCGAGCCTGTCAGCTGACATTTAACTTCTAGAAGTTTTTACAGTTAGTCAGGTGATCCAATGAACTTTACAGGATTAACCTCACAGCTTGACAACCCAGCAAAGAGTGCTAGGTTGCTGGGTTGTCAAGCTGTGAGGTTGATCCTGTCAAGTTGTGAGTGCCCACAAGAGAATGCGTGATTGACCCTTTATTATCTTAGGGTCTTTGCTGTGAAGTGAGAGGCCATTTCACCTGGTGGTGGAGGTTTATCGCACCTGTGAAGTTACTTCTTTACATGTTCTTTTCCAGCACCATATTCACTGAAGATCATTCATCACCTGGCCAATACCATCCCTACAATTAAGCATAATGGTCTCAGCATCATGCTGTGGGGATGTTTTTCAGCGGCAGGAAATGGGAGACTAGTTAGGATTGAGGCAAAGATTAATTCATCAATGTATAGAGACATCCTTGGTAAAAAACCTGCTCCAGCATTCTGGACTTCAGACTGGAGCAAAGGTTCATTTTCCAACAGGACAATGACCCTAAACACACAGCCAAGATAACAAAAGAGTGGCTACAGGACAACTATGTGAATGTCCTTGAGTGGCCCAGCCAGAGCCTAGACTTGAACATGATTAAACATCACTGGAGAGATCTGAAAATGTCTGTGCACCAATTCTCCCCATCCAACCTGATGGAGCTTCAGAGGTTGGGAGAAACTGTCCAAAAATAGGTGTGCCAAGCTTGTAGCATAATACTCAAAAAGATCTAAGGCTGTAATTTGTGCCAACGGTGCTTCAACAAAGTATTGAGCAAATATTGTGAATACTTATGCCGTATACACACGGCCGTTTTTAATGTCATTGAAAAAAATAAGTTTTTCTCAACGTGATTCTTGTCAAGCCTGCATTGCATACACATACGATTGTGAAAAAAATGCTTGAGCAAAGCGCGGTGACGTACAACACGTACAACGGCACTATAAAGGGGAAGTTCCATTCAGATGGCGCCAACCTTTGGGCTGCTTTTGCTGATTTTGTGTTAGTAAAAGTTTGGTGAGAGATGATTCACGCTTTTCAGTCTTTGCACTTTTCAGTCTGTTACAGCGTGACGAATGTGCTATCTCCATTACAAATGCTAGTTTTACCAGAACGAGTGCTCCCGTCTCATAACTTGCTTCTAAAGCATGCACGTTTTCTTCCCATCGTTAAAGCCTACACACGACCGTTTTTCACAACCATAAAAATGACAACGTGAAAAACAACGAGAAAAATAGAGCATGTTCTAAATTTTTAATGCCCATTTTTCGCGTAGAGAAAATTGCTCTGGAGCCTACACACAATAGTTTTTAATGACCAATTAAAAAAATTGCATTTTTTGCGTCATAAATAAAAAAACCTGTGATTTATTTTTTATTTTTTAATAATTTTACAAAGATTTTAAACAAACTTCTTTCATGTTTGAAAGAAATTGGGGCTCAGTACGACCATGATGTGACCCCCGTTGTTTGTCTTACTCAGTACAGCGCCGGAGACCCCTCTTTGGGAATGAATGTACGCATAGGCAAATTCAGAGAGAGATCTAATGATATATCTTTATTCATGGCTTTATATAACATTACTTCAAGTATATTAAGCATCATAATGCATAATACTGGTCATTTAAACAGGTGCAAAGATAACATGTCAGAGTACATCAATACGATTATTTGAAGACATGCTTCTCATAACAATATACTGAAATGTGTCACTTAAGACAGAATCCTGTCTACAAAATATAAAACAATAAGATAAGCTTTAAAAGGTCAATAATATAGAAATCAAGGAACATAGCTTGTTCCAAAACAAAACAGTTACTGAGATATTAGTGAGAGAGAAACAGTATTCAACAAATATATGACTTGAATAAGTATACATAAAATGGATACTTATTCTAAAATGGAGTCACAATGGTTCATATCCTTTCAACGTTGTCATTATAAGGCATTGTTTGTAGAATGTTGAGGAAAATAATGAATTTAATCCATTTTGGAATAAGGCTGTTGTGGCAAACCTAGCCACTTCTGGAATGCTGGACGTTAAATGTCAAAAGGTTGTCTGTATTATATGCTATGTATTCTGCTGGGTCTTATGTTGGCATAGTAATTTGTATGCTGGCAGCCGTAAGCCACTAGCATTCAAGTACTTTGTTTTATGTTGCCCAATCGGTGTTCGGCAGTTTTAAACCGAACTCCCACAACACATAACCCCAGACCCCAGCTATCAACCGACTTTTCCCTCGTGCAGCAATGCCTGATGGGAGAATTATCCAAAAGTTCCCCATGTGGTCCTTACTGTAATACCCCTGCTAAATCTGTTTGGCTGTTTGGAAACCCCTTGCATGGGGAATTATATAAATATGAAAGCCTGTGAATAAAAAGTCAGTTGACTCTCAGAGCTGTGTTTCGTCCGGTTACTGGGGGGGATTTGGGACATTGCCTTACTTTTCAACGCTGACTGTGGATTTACCCTGGTTACCAGCGGAGATCGTGGAGTTTAATATTGTACTCCACTACAATTGGTGGCAAACAACGGGATCCAACATTACACCTGATAAGCGCAATTCATGCAATGTGAACTACCAATGTGAACTACCGATGTAAATGGAGACGGATTATTCTACGCTAAAGCGGCAGACATTAAAGGAACTGCTAGAAGCCAGGGGTAAGGTAGCCAGAAACAAATCCAAAGCTGTACTAACTGCCGAGCTGATGAAGGGAGACAGAGCCCGCAGCGCTACACCACCAGCAGCCATGAAAGAAACCCGCTACCAGAGAGAAATGAGGACCAGGCTGGAATTTTTGCCACAGCCTATATCAGATGCCATGCTGCACATGGTAATGGCGAATGTGCAGGAGTACGTGATGGCACACAGTCCGCAGCATACACAGTTTCGAGCAGAATCCACTACTGGGTAACTCTACAACCAGGTAAAACCCCAAATTCCCTATCATGCCTTTAAAATGTTTTGCGAGAAGGATGAGATTAATGGGTATTTACAGGATTTTGAGAGACTGTGTGATTTACATGAATTGGAACGGACGGTATGGGTCCCATTGCTAGCAGGCAAGCTGGTCGGTCGGGCAGCAGAAGCATATCGCGCTGTACCCAGTGAGGACAGCAAGGATTATGATAAAGTTAAGCGAGCGATATTAGAGAGATATGCCATTACTCCAGAGGCATACCGGCGCAAGTTTAGAAACCTGCGCAAACCAGAGAAGGATTCACATGCTGATTGGGCACACAAGCTGGACCAAGCTTCCCAAGGGTGGATACAAGCCAGCCAAGCCACTACTATGGAGTAATTGCGACAGTTAATGCTGTTGGAGCAATTCTTCAACGGTTTGTCCCCCAGAGGCACAAGAATGGGTGCGAGACAGGAAACCTCTCACCCTAACCGAAGCGGCTCGATTAGCGGATCAGCATTTTGATGCAAGGAGACATCATGGGCCCCTAACCAAGAGTTATCCTCGACCCGCGGGACCACCCAGTACTCTACCACCCCCCGCTCTCACAGCCTCCCCTTTTCGTCAATTCCAAGGGACTTTACCACCACCCTCCAGATATAACGGACATGCCAACATCCAATGCCACACCTGCAAACAGTGGGGACATATGGCACGCGAGTGCACCCAAAACCGGGGCAGAACTGCCTGGAACCAAGGCCGACCGAACCCGGCACCAAGGGCTGCTGCCCATCATTATCAACGGGAGCCGGCCACTCAAGAGATGTTGAGCATTCCAGCGGAAGAACCCCTGGGAATCTTGCATGAGGTGATGACAGTCCGAGCCATGGATAACCAGCAGCATAATCGACAGCCAGTGACCTTGGAGGGGAAAGAAGTCCAGGGGCTTCAGGATTCAGGAGCTACTTTAACCTTGATAGCACCCCATTTGGTCCCTGACTTGGCACACACTGGTGGATCCGTGGCAGTACCAGTGGCAGGGGGAGCAGTGTACCGACTACCCACTGCCAAAGTACATTTGGATTGGGGTGTGGGAGGGGGGACGGTAGAAGTGGGCCTCATGCAAAATTTACCAGCAGATGTTGTGCTGGGAAATGACTTGGGCCAGATGACCTCTGCTTTTGTACCCCAGGCCCCATACCAGGAAGCCCATCCAGTGACCACACGGCAACAGGCTCACACCACGGTTCCACCGACACACTCTGAGGCTCCGGTAAGAGACCATGACCCCCACACGACACGTATGTCCTGGGATACCCCGACTAAGTTTGAGGCCGAGATGAGGTCAGACCCCACGCTACAGGTATACAGGGAAAGGGTACACGCTGACCAGGCTGGGCTAGAGGGGGAGCGGTACACCTGGGAGAAAGGGCTACTTTACCGCATTGCTGAAAGAGGAGTGGGAGTGTCTGCCACAGTAACGACTAAACAGTTAGCGGTTCCCCAGAAGTATAGGCAAGAACTGCTTCGGATTGCCCATGACATTCCCCTGTCTGGGCATCTGGGGATGACACGTACCCGATACAGGTTGACCCACGCTTTCTTCTGGCCAGGGATCTCCAAGCATGTGAGGCAATACTGCACCTCCTGTGACATTTGCCAGCGAGTAGGCAAGCGAGGTGACCGCCACAAAGCCAAGTTATGTCCTCTTCCCATTATTGAAGAACCCTTCAGTAGGGTGGCCGTAGATTTAGTGGGGCCCTTACCAAAACCCAGTCCCTCCAGGAAAAGATATATTTTAACTGTAGTGGACTATGCCACCCGGTACCCCGAGGCTATAGCCCTCACCAACATTAATGCCGAAACTGTGGCAGAGGCCTTAATGAAAATATTTTCCAGGGTGGGGTTTCCCCAAGAAATCATATCCGATAGAGGCACCCAGTTCACCGCCGAGGTAACCCAACAACTATGGAAGATATGTGGCATTAACCTCCCTGGCGGTATGATTCTTTCAGATTTTAGGTGCTGAAAGCGGTACCATTATTTGCAAGGGAATTTGGCGTTTTATACTGTAGGCTTGTAATTCTTAGGAATAACTCACTGAAATCTATCAAAACAAGAGTCTAATAGGCATCCCGGGTATGATTTTTTTTTTTTTTTTTTATTAAAAATTATAATATAATAAATAATTATAAAAAAATATAACAAATAATAATATAATTATAGTAAAAATTATTCAATAATGTAATCAAATCAAAATCACTGAAATTTGCTCAGTTGCAGAATTTTTGCTGTCATTATTTATTTATTTTTTATGACGAATTTCCCCATAAATCGCTATCGCTAAATTCTGCAAGTGATTCTGATTTATTATCGCAGTTTCTTAGCTGCTCTAAAACAATTTTTGCCATAAAGGGACACTTTTGGTTGCTATGGGCAATCTATAGTTTGCAGGGAGAAAGAACAGTTTTTATTATATAAAAGGACATGTAGTGTACAGGGCAGACCACTAGGGACATGGGGGGTGTGTATTTTTTACATACAGTACTGTAATCTATAAGATTACAGTGTACTGTATGTATAGTGTTTGTTTACATTTTTGAATTTGTCGCCGTTTCCCCCCCCCTGCGTCGCGACGCTCGCAGGGAAGGGAATCGGAGGTACACACAGCATCAGGCGGACATCCGGCCGCCGTGTACTGCGGGGATTCATCGCTGGATCGCAGAGAAAAGGTAAGAAAACTCTTTTCTGCATCCAGCGAGGCAAGCCCGTGTGTAGCACGGGGTTACCGATCGTAGCTTGAAAATCTCACCCCGTGCCACACACGGGAATACCGCCAGGGAGGTTAAGCCAATAGTAAATTTGGGGTACCACCCCCAGTCCAATGGTCTATGCGAAAGGTTTAATGGTACACTGAAGCAGATGCTCCGTACATTTGGAGAGGCTCATAAAGACTGGGGGCGCTTTCTACCCCATCTGCGTTTCGCTTATAGAGAGGTACCCCAAGAGTCAACAGGGTTTTCCCCTTTTGAATTACTGTTTGGGAGAAGGGTGCGAGGGCCACTAGACCTAATTAGAGAGCATTGGGAGGGGGAGAGTACCCCAGACGGAACCCCTATTGTATCCTACGTACTGGAGTTCAGGGACCGTCTGGAGGCGCTAACCCAGGCTGTGCACACCAACCTCCGGGCGGCCCAACAACGTCAGCGCCGCTGGTACGATAGGGGAGCCAGAGACCGCAGCTTTCAGGTGGGACAAAAGGTTTTGATTTTAAAACCGGTCCACACAGACAAGCTGCAGGCCATCTGGCAAGGCCCATACCAGGTGGTGGAACAGAGATGTGACACCACCTATGTGATTGGCCCCTGCTCAGGGGTAGGGGAGAGACGCATGCTCCATGTGAATATGCTCAAACCATACCATGAGAGGATAGAGGACGTGGCCGCCATATGCGCTTCCGCCTCGGAGGATCAGGAGAATCTGCCACTACCTGACCTCTTAGAACAGGAGGGACAGACGGAGCCCTCCAAGGGGGTTCAGCTGGGGGAGCGGCTAAGCCCTCAGGAGCGTGCCCAGGTACAAGAGCTGATTGTAGCTAAAGGGGCTACCTTCTCCAATTTACCTGGGTACACTCCGCTGGCCACTCACCGAGTCGAGACCCTGGGACAGCTACCTATGCGGCAAACCCCATATGGTGTCCCTGAAGCAGTCAGGACGCATATGAAGACTGAGATTGACGAGATTTTGCAGCTGGGGGTTATTGAACCTTCCGATAGCCCCTGGGCATCGCTAGTAGTGCTGGTACCAAAGAAGGACGGCACAACACGTTTCTGTGTCGACAGGGATACTGGCAGATTCCACTGGCTGAGGAGGCCATCCCCAAGTCAGCGTTTGTCACCCCGTTTGGCCTGTATCAATTTTGGGTCATGCCATTCGGGATGAAGAACGCTCCGGCAACTTTTCAGCGGATGGTCGATCGGTTATTGGACGGATTCCAGGAATACGGATGTGCCTATTTAGACGACATCGCCATATTTAGCCAGACCTGGGCAGAACACCTACAACACATAGGGGCCATTCTAGATCGTATTGGAGAGGCAGGGTTAACACTGAAACCCAGCAAGTGTCATATAGGGATGGCCGAAGTGCAGTACTTGGGCCACCGGGTGGGGAGCGGGCGACAGAAACCCGAACCAGCTAAAGTTGAAGCCGTAGCTAAATGGCCCACCCCCAGGACGAAAACCTAAGTGCTAGCGTTTCTAGGTACCGCGGGGTACTATAGAAAATTTGTACCCAATTATAGTGCCCTGGCCAAACATTTTAACTAACTTGACACGCAAGAACCTGCCCCGACAGGTTGTCTGGGCCCCAGAGTGTGATCAGGCATTCCAACAACTAAAGACTGCTCTAACTAATGCCCCTGTACTTGCTGCTCCTGATCCAACTAAAAGATTTCTTGTCCACACAGACACTTTAATGTTTGGATTGGGAGCAGTGCTGAGCCAAGTGGGAGCCAATGGCGGAGAACACCCCGCAGCTTACCTGAGCCGAAAGTTATTGCCACGAGAAGTAAGCTATGCCGCCATTGAGAAGGAATGCCTGGCCATGGTGTGGGCCCTCAAAAAGTTGCAGCCTTATTTGTATGGACAAACTTTTTCGCTACTCACAGATCACAACCCGTTGGTGTGGCTAAACCGTGTGGCGGGAGACAATGCCCGGCTGCTGAGCTGGAGTTTGGCGCTGCAGCCGTTTGACTTTACAATCCACTACCGACCAGGGAAGCAAAACGGTAACGCCGACGGGTTATCTAGACAAACTGAACTTGAAAAGTGATCTGTGAGTACTTCCCCGGACATCCCCAAGCCGATCCGTTGGGATCAGACTGTGTATGCCGGCTTGGTTCTGGGGGAGCATTGTGGCAAACCTAGCCACTTCTGGAACGCTGGACGTTACATGTCAAAAGGTTGTCTGTAATATATGCTATGTATTCTGCTGGGTCTTATGTGGGTATAGTAATTTGTATGCTGGCAGCCGTAAGCCACTAGCATTCAAGTACTTTGTTTTATGTTGCCCAATCGGTGTTCGGCAGTTTTAAACCAAACTCCCACAACACATAACCCCAGACCCCAGCTATCAACCGACTTTTCCCTCGTGCAGCAATGCCTGATGGGAGAATTATCCAAAATGTTAAGTTCCCCATGTGGTCCTCACTGTATTACCCCTGCTAAATCTGTTTGGCTGTTTGGAAACCCCTTGCATGGGGAATTATATAAATATGGAAGCCTGTGAATAAAAAGTCAATTGACTCTCAGAGCTGTGTTTCGTCCGGTTACTGGGGGGGATTTGGGACATTGCCTTACTTTTCAACGCTGACTGTGGATTTACCCTGGTTACCAGCGGAGATCGTGGAGTTTAATATTGTACTCCGCTACAGCTGTAATATAACAAAATAAAAAAAGTAAGGCACTGTGAATAATTTCCAGGATGCACTCTATATTGTAATTGTCCACATATAATATTACAACAAATGCAGAAAAAAATGCAGTGTTTAAAAAAGAATTAAAAACTAAAGTTTCCCCTCTCCTGTCTGGTGCGGGGAGGTCTCTATGATAGACTTCGGACCTCCTACCTTGGAGAAAATTCTTCTAACAGGTAAATTACATAATATTTAGTGTATTGTTAAGCTATTTAGACAATTTGCCACCTCAGACTACTACTTTGCTCTGTCATGTCTTGTATCGCGCTTCCCACTCTGTATCTTGATATTGCCTCTCAGACTTTGTGTTGTAAAAGTTACTCTGTACAGTACTTTATTACTAGAAAATAAAATATTTTGAAAGTAAAAACTAAAGTTTCCTTTCCCAAACTTGCATATGTCAGACTAAGTGATGTTAGTATTGAAAAAGCATCATTCCATCTTCCATCAGGCAATTGTGTGCCAAACACAATGGCCCAGATTCAAGTACATCTGCGCATTATTGGACCGGCGTAGCGCACCGCCTTTACGTTAGACTTGCGCAATTTTGCCGCGTAATCACCCTTATCTCGTAGCTTTTGCGCAGGAAATTGCGCATACGTAACGTTTTTCCAGAGGCGTAAGGAGGAGTAATACAAATTGGGAAGGACGTGGGCGTGTTACATTGAAATGAGCCGTGACCCCATGCAAATGAAGGGCCGGCCGGCTCGCGCATGCGCGCTTGAACGAGACCATGTCAGCTCCGATGTGCGCATGCTCACAACTCGGGAGCGGCGCAATCAGTGAAATTGGAAATGGACTAGGGCAACGTTGTGAACTACGCAAACAGCATAAATAGACACACACAAACGCACTTCCTTTGCAAAAGTACATCCCTTTGTCCCTTCCCATTTAACAAAGTGCTTTTGTTCTTGTTGTTCGTTGCGGTGTGTTTTGTAGTTGTCAGATTAGTGTTCTGTGTGATCAAGTGGTTGTTAGTAGATTTTTGAAAGTGGTTTTTGATAAGTGTTTGAGAGACTGTTTGTTTGATTGATATATTTCTTTTTGTTTCTTTTTCTGCTGTATTTTTGTTTTGTTTTTTGGGGACTGTTTCTTGCTGAGTCGTTTTCTCTCTGTGTGTGTGTTGTTTTGTGATTGGTTGGGCTTGTTTGTGTGCGTGAATTTTGTTGACTGGGACTGTTTTTTTTTGGAAGGATGAGTGACAGAAAACGCAAGCTGAATTTTACAGTTGTGGAAAAACAGATTCTTGCCCGGGCCATTAGCGAGTATGGGTGTTACCTCCACGGCCCAGAGAGTGCCAACACCACCCCGGCCAGGAGGAGGGAGATATTGGATAGGATCACTGACCAGGTGAATTCAGCGGGGCAGGGGGAGACACGGACCAGGTCTGGGATTGACAAAAAAATCAATGACCTCCGGCGTCTGGTCAAAAAGAAGTTGGCCAGAATGCATGCCCATGCCAGGGGCACAGGAGGGGGCCCACCATGCCGTATTAGCCTGACAGCGGAGGAGCGTGCGGTGGCCCTGACCTTTCATCGGCATGAAGTTGAGGGCCTGCCCGGCTTTGACTCAAGTCCGGAGCCCGTGGTGCCAGGTAAGTTTTTTTTTTTTAATATCAGGTGTGTAGCATGTGTGGGGGAGGGGGTGAAAGGGAATATGTGGCAAGTGTGTGGATCCTCCAACCTGTGAATGTTTTGTGTCATCCACAGATGTGCAGGAGGGTGCAGGGCCATCTGGCCTGACCGCACCAACCCCAGGACAGCAGCCTAATGAGGCCCCCCCAACAAGGCCGGAGTCCGCGGAGGAGGTTCAACAGGAGCAGGACAATCATGAGGAGCATGACAATCATGAGGAGGAGGAGAATCATGAGGAGGAGGAGTCCATGTCAGGCACTGGACGTTTGGGTTTTGAGGACTCCTCCCCTCTGGCTGCCAGCAGGCAGGCCTCCCTAAGGGGGAGTCCCCCCCCCCTCCTCCCCCAACATGGCTCCCCTCACAAGGGCCTCCCCTTCTCCCCGGCCACAAGCATCAGCTGGAGGCAGGATGTCATCCCAGACCACCAGGGGGTTGGCCGATCTCCTGCCCGCCACCCTGAGAAGGGACCAGTTCCTCCAGACCCGCCATCTGGGACAGGTCAGCCAGACATTGGTGCGGATGGAGGAGAGCCTGTCCTCCATCAAGGATACGCTGGGGAAACTGGACTCCCACTCCCGGGCTTTCACAACCTGCCTAAATGAACTGCAGACGACATCAGCAGGCGTTGGGCAGGATGTGAGGGCCCTTACTCTGGCTATCCAGGCCAACACGGCAACAGTTGGTGCTGCCCTGGACAGAATTGCCGTGCCCTTGGAGGGCAGGCCACCAGGTGGGCAGAGATCAGGGGCTGATCCTCCTTCCCCGGTTTTACCCCTCCCCCATGAGTCTCCCCTGAGAAGCCGGGGCCGTGGCCGGGGGCACCCCAGGCGTGGCTCACGCAGAGGGCAGTAATTTGTTTTTCCCACAATTTTTTTTTTTTCCAATATTTTTTTTTTTTTTTGTCTTTTTTTTTTTTTTTTTTGCTGGAAATTTTTTGATTTTGCAGGTCATTTTTTTTTTTGGGGTTGTGAATGCTGTGTGAATGTGGGGGTGACATTCCTGCCGGAAAAGGGGTGTCACCCTCTATTTTGGTGGAGAAGGGTTCCCCAGGACCAGGGAGAAGTGATCCTCAGGTCCGTGTGAATGGTGTATGAATGTACAGTGACATAATTGGAGCCTTGGCGTGGCGTTGCTGCTCACAAGTCCTGCATGGTGGACTGGTGCCAATCCAATTTGATGAGGATGTGGGGTGTGTGTGCTAGGGACCACAGTGTTGTGCATGCATGCATTCTCATTGTGCCATGATTAATGTGTATGTTTAACGTGCAAAGATGCCCAATGTGAGCTGTCTCCTGGCTGCTCTTCCCTCAGAAGACGGGGTAACCTCGGTTAGGGGGGGATTGTCTGGTTCAGGGGTCAGGTCATCACGTAGGTCAATCTGCAGACCCTTTCTTTCTGCAAAGTTGTGCAGCATGCAACATGCACCGATGATCTGGCACACGAAGTTTGGGGAGTACAAGAGGGTAGCCCCAGACTTATCCAGGCATCGGAAACGTGACTTTAGGATGCCAAAGGTGCGCTCCACCACTGCTTGTGTTTGGGCATGTGCTTGATTGTATCTTTCCTCTCCTGGGGTTTGGGGGTTCCGGATAGGAGTCATGAGATGGGGTCCCAGTGGATATGCAGAGTCACCTGTAAGGGAAAAGACAGGAGGATGTTAGTCATGCATGTGCCCCTTGTGATGTGCATCATGGGAGGGGATAGTCATGCCTGCCACCCATGTCACTCACCAACCAGCCAGGTGTCCCCATACACGTTCTGATCGAATTCCAATCGGATGTGGCATTGATTGTATATGTAGCTGTCATGGCTGGACCCTGGGTGTTTGGCACGGACGTGCCATATGAGGCCTTGGGCATCGACTATCACCTGTACATTGATGGAATGCCAATGCTTCCGATTGCGGTACATGTGCTCTGTCTCCTGGGGGGGCTGGAGTGCCACATGTGTGCAATCAATGGCCCCCACAGTGCGTGGGAATCTGGCAATTCTGTAGAAATCTGTCATTGCCTTCAGTCGCAGCTCCTCAGTGGTGGGTTTGATGATTTGGTTGGCCATGCGTCTGAGTATTGCAGGGACAACCTGGTGCACACATCTGCTCATGGAGGATTGTGACATCCCAGCCACCACTCCACTTGTTCTTTGAAAAGAGCCACTGGCAAGGAAATGGAGTGTTGCCAGGACCTTGACCAGTGGCTGCACTGCATGTGAGCGTTGTGTTGGGCTGGTGATGTCCTCTTGCAGGGTTGTGGTTAATTCCAGGATGACATGAGGGGTGAATCTGAAGATGCGATACACCTCAGAATCACTCATGCCAAACAGGTCTATGCGGGTACGGTATATCCTCTCCCATGCCATCCTCCGTGCCATCCTCCGTGCCCTCCTCCTTCTTTGTTCATCTAAAGTCAGTAGTATAGCTATGCGCGACGATGCCCCTGGCATGTTGGCATACAGATTGTTGTGCAACACGTGTGACTGCTGAGCTGCTCACTAACAGTGTTGCTTTATCTAACAAGTAGACTTTTTATCTTTTTTTAGACCAGCTTTTATCAGCTCTAATTTTAGACAGGACATTTTGCTGTTGCGCACACTGCGTCGCCTGCGCTGCCCCAACGTTGTTTTGTGGATCCCCGTAAGTCCCTCATTAGCATATTTGACTAGCAAATCAATGGTGTGTCTATCGCACTTTTGCGCGG
The DNA here is from genome assembly GCA_029574335.1 of Rana kukunoris. Classification (NCBI taxonomy): domain Eukaryota; kingdom Metazoa; phylum Chordata; class Amphibia; order Anura; family Ranidae; genus Rana; species Rana kukunoris. Next base: position 185,046,622 of record CM056050.1, on the reverse strand, counting down.
AAGGATGCGCCAGTCTAACGAAATTACGCGGTATCTCGTTCTGGGGATGCCGCGCAACGAAACGCACGCGCACATTTAGACTTACGCACGCGCATCTCCTGTTGCGCAGGCGTAATCGCTCTGTGAATCTGGGCCAATGTTTCTTTTGGACGAACTGTGACAGTTTGTGGCAGTTTGTATTTTGGGTGATTTGCAGGTAGGTGTTTTTCACAAGTCATTTTTTTTAATATTGCTAACAAGTAGTAACACATTTGTATGTGTTATACAACTGTTATACAAAGTTGTTCTAAATAAAATTAGTTGTACACCATTGCATGCTTCTTTATGTTAATCTATATCTCTTTTGACATGGGGGGGGGGGGGGTTTGAGATTTGTTGTAAGGAGTTTTTTTTGTGTGTGTACGTGTGGGGGGGGGGGATATGATGGACAGACACTTAAAAAAAATTTCCCCTATGATTTACGTTCACTCTCTCCTGAGATTCCACATTGTAAGCTGAGGATAGGAAGCTATGGACCTGTATTATTTCTTCCAGAGTGTTCTTGTTTCCTTTAAAATTCACATGCATAACAAGCTAAATGAAATGCTTAACTGTGTTTTAATTACCTTGAAATACAGAAGGGATTTGTAGTGCATCAAATTGTAATTGTTTGTTGTTTATTGTTATTTTTTTGGTTTCAAACACTGGAAATGCTTGCAAAACAATCCTGCTTGTAACAGTTTCCAGGAATGTATTTAGGAATGTATTTAGGACATACCCACCTCTTTTGGTAATCAATCATAATTTTGATTAAGAAAATGCTAAGTGTGTATTTCTTTTAAAATAATATTAATAATGTATATCATTTCATGGCCTTGTTTATTAAAGTGAGCAGTTATTTTAAATCCAACAATTTTTATTGAAGTTTAAAGGATAAGTTCACCTTTAAAATGTCACATATTACACCCATATTACAGATGCACAAGATGATCTTCTCTAACTCACTCTCCGCCGCCCGGCTGCATCATTAATTCAAAGTGTTCTGTGCATGTGAAAACTACAAGTACAGACAGTCTTTGTGGATGTCAGCTTGTAGCTCTCAACTTATTACCAGGGTGCTATTGAGTTTCCTGTCATTCAGTAACTACCTTTCGGTATCAGAGGTTTGGGCAAACAATTACACAGACAGTCTGCAGGACCAAGGCATTACACTCATGATCTGCAGATTGTGGGAGCAATGATTTACAGACTCCCTAGAAAAAAATTAAATAAATGCATATGTTTTTACCTAAAATAATGTGCATTTAATTTTTGTAAAGTTGAATTTATCATTTAACAAATTCCGTACCGTAGGACATCATATGACGTCCTGGGCCTCAGTGAGGGATATCTGAATGATACCTGCAGCTACAGGCATCATTCGGATATCCTTTTTTTCAGGGGCGATTCTACGTGCCATAACACCAATCATAGCGGCAGTTCCGCCGCTTGATTGTTCTTACAGGCGGCGGGAGGAGACATCCCCCCGCCGCCATCCGATGCTTCTCTGGGCTCTCCCGTGCCATCGGAGGCCCAGAGAACGAATTGGCCGCCGCCGAATGAAGAGCATAGAGATTTCCGGTGACCATCTCAATGAGTGTCGGAGGCCCAGGTGCAACGTTATGACGTCATGCCCGGGTACCCGGAAGTAAACAAAGCTGCAATCGCAGCTGAAAGCATGAGATCGTAAATTTCTTTCCCGATCTTATGCATTCCAGCCTGGAGGAGAGATGTGGGGTCTTATTGACCTACCTTCAAAGCAAGCTTGGTGCCGCATTCCCTTCGAGGGCTCCTCTCACTTTGGCAATAAACTTGATAATGCCATTTCCCGCGCCACAGGTGGTAAGTCGGGGTTCCTCCCTCAGGATAGGCGTTTGCAAAATCAGAAACGCACCTTTTCCAGAGCACAGAATACAGACCGTGCAAGGGAAGCACGCAGCTACAGGCCTGGTCGTGAATGAATTTTCAAGGTCCTGGAAATCCAGACAGTCTTCTTTTAAAAAGCAAACTAAGAGTACTCCATCTAATCAGGAGTCTACCAAGTCTTTTTGGAATTGGGCCCACCCAAGCATATCAGGTGCGGGCTCGCCTTCTCCACTTTAGGCATGTGTGGGCGGCCTCAATTCTAGATTTTTGGACCATCAAGACGGTCTCTTTAGGCCACACCTGGGTCTTCAACAGCACCCCAGGCTCAGATTCATGCCTACAAATCTTCCATGTACAAAAGAAAATAAACAAATCCTTTTAGCTTATGTAAGCTCTTAATTAACTCAAGGCGCAGCCATTACCAGAGGACAAACGAGGTAAAGGCATGTACTCCCCTTTGTTAATGGTACAGAAAAAGAACGGTACCTGGAGACCAGTAATAGTCTTGACTCATCTCAACCGATTTATTCGGGAAGAAAAGTTCAAAATGGAGTCACTATTGACAATCCAGCAGTCAGTCCATCCAGGAGATTGGTTAGTGTCAATAGGCCTGAAAGACGCGTACTTCCATGTTCCAGTAGCGACAGACTATCAAAACTACCTCCGCTTTGCGGTAGGCGATCAACACTTACAGTTCACCTGCCTACCATTTGGTCTCACGACATTACCTCGGGTGTTCTCCAAGGTTCTGTTTGCCGTGGTGGCTCTCCTTCGGGTGAAAGGAGTTCGTCTTCATCACTACCTAGATGATCTCTTACTTCTAGCTCAAGACAGAAGTCAACTCCTGGAACACAGAGACCTACAGTGGGTGACCGTGATATTGTGTCAATCTCGCTCCCTTTCTCAGCGAGATTGACCACCTGCGAGCCCCATCGCAGGAGCCAGCGCCGAGCCAGCTTGCCGCGATAGGGACAATGCCGTCAGAGAAGCGACGGGGATCCGACTTGGATTCCAGCCAATTCTACACGCGGCATTTGGTATGAATCCTGAGGGGGAACTGCACGCCAAATTTTAAATAAAAATCTGGCATGGGTTCCCCCCACAGGAGCCATACCAGGCCCTTAGGTCTGCTATGGATTGTAAGGAGAACCCCCTACGCCGAAAAAATGGCGTGGGGGTCCCCCCACAGTCCATACCAGACCCGTATCCAAAGCACGCCGCCTGGCCGGTCAGAAATGGGGGTGGGGACGGGTGAGCGCCCCCCCCCTCCTGAGCCGTACAAGGCCGCATGCCCTCAACATGGGGGGGTCAGGTGCTCTGGGGCAGGGGGGCGCACTGCAGCCCCCCCACCCCAGAGCACCCTGTCCCCATGTTGATAAGGACAGGGCCTCTTCTCGACAACCCTGGCCGTATTCATTCATTCACTTAGGGTGAGGGGCCGGTATCTGGGGGCCCCCTTATTAAAGGGGGCTCCCAGATTTCGATAAGCCCCTAGCCCGCAGACCCCGACAACCAACGGCCAGGGTTGTCGGGAAGAGGCCCTGTCCTTATCAACATGGGGACAGGGTGCTCTGGGGTGGGGGGGCCGCAGTGCGCCCCCCTGCCCCAGAGCACCTGACCCCCCCATGTTGAGGGCATGCGGCCTGGTATGGCTCAGGAGGTGGGGGGCGCTGTGATGTAAAACACAACGACATGCTGAAATAAATGAAGTTCAATCCTTCCAAGCATGCGTCGTCTTGAGCATGCGTGGATTTTTAACCGATGGTTCGTGCCTACTAACGATCGGTGTTGACCCATCGGTTAGGAATCCATCAGTTACATTTAAAGCAAGTTGGCATTTTTTTAACCAATGTTTAAATAACCGATGGTGATGAAAACAGTCCATCAGACCATTCTCATCGGTTTAACCGATCGTGCGTACGCGGCCTTAGTCATGGGACACTGAACGAGTGTTCGCTGTGCGGTGTATTGCTCTATTTTTTGAGATTCATGTGAGAGCGATAAGGAAGTTTTACTATTTCTACTAGTAATAATATTAGAATAGGTGTATTTGGACAATTTCCAGGACATACAAAGTACTCCAGTCCTTGAGGTATTTAAAAGAAAAAGGTTGGTTGTATGTAGTTGGGTACTGACATTTGGAGATAATACTGTGGGATCATTATCATTAAAATAACAGGTATACATGTAAACTAGTATTTATTTAAGATTTTATTTTTCTGGTGTATATTTTTACTTTATTTTATTTTGATTCCCTATATTATTTAGCTATATTAATTTCTGTAATATATCAAATTTTGTAGATTCTGCCCCCACATACTTCATGATTACCAGCACAGTCCAATAGCTTCACAGTAATCTGGCGGGGCTGACTCCTACCAGATGCATGAACCCTTGGGAGTTAGCCATATTTTTGTGGGCATCTGATGTATGGTATATGAGGTCTCCTTGGAACACCATAAACTAGATGAGTGTAAATTCATAAAATTGACTGTTGCGAATGTAATGAATTAAATAATCTTGAATGCAGATTTGTACTACTGATGTGTACTCTGTTTTGTATGATCAGATACAAGGATAGATGGATGCGGGACCCTGACGACGCAAAATTGCAAAACATGTTGGTTTCCAGCATCAGTATTATCTAGTCATTTTGTAATCAGCATTCAGCAATGGCCTAAGTGGTTTTATGATAATGTAATTTTATCTATATTTTGTATTTTTCTATACTTGTGTGTTGTATATGCTCACCTAGTCACAGACATACTGGGCCAGATTCACAAAGCACTTAAGCCGGCATTTCAGGAGATGCGCCTGCGTATCTATGCGCCTGCGTATCTATGTGCCGTATCCACAAAACGATATACGCCAGAAATCTACAAATTTTCGACCGACGTAATTTCGATAGACCGGCGCATCGTGCGCGCAAAAAATGCACTAGACACACCATTGATTTGCTAGGCAAATATGCAATTGAGGGAGATACGGCGATCCACAAAAGTAAGTTTGTGCGGCGCAGGCTACGCGATGTGCGCATCAGTTGCACGTCCTGTCTAAAATTAGTCCATATAAAAGCAGGCTTTAAATTAGACAATCCGTCTACATGTCAGCTAAAGCAATACCGTTAGGGACGAGCTGAGCAGCCACACTTGCAGGACAACAATCTGTATGCCAACATGCCATAGCTATACTACTGACTTTGGATGAGCGCAGAAGGAGGAGGGCACGGAGGAGGGCACGGGAGAGGATACACCGCACTCGCATAGACCTCTTTGGCATGAGTAATTCTGAGGTGTCTCGCATCTTCAGATTCACCCCTGCTGCCATCATGGAATTAACCACAACTCTGCAGGAGGACATCACCAGCCCAACACACTGCTCACATGCAGTGCAGCCACTGGTCAAGGTCCTGGCAACACTTCATTTCATTGCCAGTGGCTCTTTTCAGTGTACAAGTGGAGTGGTGGCTGGGATGTCACAATCCTCCATGAGCAGATGTGTGCACCAGGTTATCCCTGCAATCCTCAGACGCATGGCCAACCAAATCATCAAACCCACCCAGGAGGACCTGCTGCTGAAGGCAATGACAGATTTCTACACAATTGCCAGATTCCCACGCACTGTGGGGGCCATTGATTGCACACATGTGGCACTCCAGCCCCCCGTGAGACAGAGCACATATACCGCAATCGGAAGCACTGGCATTCCATCAACGTACAGGTGATAGTCGATGCCAAATGCCTCATATGGCACGTCCGTGCCAAACACCCCGGATCCAGCCACGACAGCTACATATACAATCATAGCCCCATCCCAACGGAATTCGAACAGAACATGTATGGGGACAGCTGGCTGGTTGGTGAGTGACATGGGAGTCAGGCATGACTGCCCCCCCCATGATGCAGAAATCACAAGGGGCACATGCACTACTAACATCCTCCTGTCTTTTCCCTTCCAGGTGACTCTGCATATGCACTGGGACCCCATCTCATGACTCCTATCTGGAACCCCCAAACCCCAGGAGAGTAAAGATACAATGAAGCACACGCCAAAACCCGTGCAGTTGTGGAGCGCACCTTTGGCCTCCTGAAGTCACGTTGCCTGGATAAGTCTGGGGGTACCCTGTTGTATTCCCCAAACTTTGTATGCCAGATCATCAGTGCATGTTGCATGCTGCACAACTTCGCAGTGAGAAAGGGCCTGGAGATTGACATACGTGATGACCTGACCCCCGAACCAGACAATCCCCCTTTACCGAGGCTACCCGTCTTCTGAGGGAAGAGCAGCCAGGAGACAGCTCACATTGGGCATCTTTGCACGTTAAGCACACACATTAATCATGGCACAATGAGAATGCATGCATGCACACCACTGTGGTCCCTAGATCACACACACCACATTATCATCACATTGGATTAGCACAAGCCCACCATGCAGGACTTGTGAGCAGCAACGCCACGCCACGGCTCCAATTATGTCACTGTACATTCATACACCATTCACACGGACCTGGGGATCACTTCTCCCTGGTCCTGGGGAACCCTTCTCCACCACAAATGAGGATGACACCACTTTTCCATCAGGAAGGCCACCCCCACATTCAAAAATAATTCACAAACCAAAAAAAATAAAAAAAAATTGCCCAGCACCCCAAAAAAATGACCAGCAAAAAAATAAAAAAAATCAGAAAAAAAACTACCGCCGCTGGCATGACCCACGCCTGGGGCGCCCACGGCCACGGCCCCGGCTTCTCAGGGACAACTCATGGGGGGGTAATCCGGGGAAGGAGGAGCATCCCCTGGTTTCTGCCCACCTTAGCGGCCTGCCCTCCAAGGCCACGGCAATTCTGGTCAGGCCAGCATTGATTGTTTCCGTATTGGCCTGGATAGCCTGGGTGAGGGCCCGCACATCCTGACCGAGGGCCTGCACATCCTGACCAATGCCTTCTGTGGTAGCCTGCTGTTCATTTAGGCAATTGATCAGAGCCAGGGAGTTGCAGGCCATATCCCCAACTGTATCCTTTATGGAGGACAGGCTCTCCTCCATCCGCCCCAAAGTCTGGCTGACCTGTCCCAGATGGCGGGTCTGAAGGGCCTGGTCCCTTCTCAGGTTGGCGGGCAGAAACTCGGCCACCCCCTAGTTTTGTGGGTTGCCTTCCTGCCTCCAGATGAGGCTTGTGGCCGGGGAGAAGGGGAGCCCCTTGGGAGGGGAGCCCTGTTGGGGGAGGAGTGGGAGGGGCTACCCCTGATGGGAGGCCTGGCTGCTGCCAGCCAAAGGGGAAGACTCCTCCAAAACAAACAAGCCATTCCCTGACAAGCCCTCCTCCTCCAACTCAAACTCCTCCTCCTCAACCTCCTCCGAGGACTCCGGCCTTGTCTGGGGGTCTTCATCAGGCTGTTGTCCCGGGGATGGTGCGGTCAGGCCAGATGGCCCAGCACCCTCCTGCACATCTGTGGATGACACAAAACATTCACAGGTTGGAGGATCCACACACTTGCCACATATTCCCTCCCCCCCACACATGCTACACACCAGATAGAAAAAAATAATAAAAAACATACCTGTCCTCACGGCCTCCTGACTGTAGTCAAAGCCAGGCAGCCCCTCCACTTGCTGCCTGTTAAAGGTCTGGGCCACCACACGCTCCTCCTCAGTCAGCCTAACAGGGCATGGTGGGCCCCCTCCAGTGCCCTTGGCATGGGCTGCAATCTTGCCCAGCTTCCCACGGACCACACGCCGGAGATCATTAATCTTCTTTTGGATCCCCTGGCGTGTCCGGTTCTCCCCCCCAACGAGTTTACCTCATCTGCGATGGCCTGCAATATCTCAGCCTTCCTGGCCGGGGTGGTGTTGGCACTCTCTGGGCCGTGCAGGAAACGGCCATATTGGGTAATGGCCCTGGCAAGAATTGCCTTCTCCCGCAATGAATAATTTAATTTTCGCTTCCTCTCAGTCATGTTCTCACAAACTCGAACCAAAACAATCACCAAAAATCACTCAACAAAAATCACTCACCCAAAAATTATCAAAAACAGTCACCAAACAACACTCTGAAAACCACTATCCAAAACACTATACAAAACAGTCACCAAATATCACAAAGACAAGTCACAAACCAACTAACGTGAACAAACAACAGAACAAAAGCACCTTGCTGTAGGAAGGGGAACAATTGGATGTACTTTTGCAAAGGAAGAGCGTTTCTCTCTGTCTATTTAAGCACTGTGCGGAGCTCACTAAGTTGACCCTACCTAGTTCCAATTTCACTGATTGCGCCGTGCCGAGTTGTGAGCATGCGCAGAGAGGTGCTGACCATAGTCTGCTTCATGTGCGCATGCGCAATCCGGCTGGCCCTTCATTTGCATGGGGTCACGGCTCATTTCAATGGAACACGCCCACGTCCTTCCCAATTTGAATTACACTGCCTTACACCTCGGAAATTGCGTTACACCAGCGCAAATTTCTGTGCAAATACTACAAGGATACGGTACTTGCGCCTCTACATTGCGCCGGTCTAACGTAAAGGAGGTGCGCTACGCCGGTCAATATATGCGCCAATGTACGTGAATCTGGCCCACTATCTCCACAAAGTGCTATTCTATACTGAGTAAGCAATTGCTTGCTCAGTTTTCCCCTTTTTCTAGTAATAATATTAATAACATTATGTGCCGGGTTAATTAATCTAATAAGCAATGTAATCACAGTTATTTTGAATTTGTTTTCCAAACATGGTAAAATGATCATTAAATTTAACCATGAAGTGCAATTGAAATTAGGGTATGAGATTGCGATTTTCACTTGAGTATTCATTTCAGATATGATGTTAACATTTTTATTATTGTTTTGATATATGGTAGATATATTTTATTTGTTTAGACAACTTGGTTGGAAATGGAATAAACGGTATTGGGAAAATCTGTAACATGGGGTTACTTTAACCACTTAACCACCAGCCGCCGTCAAATAACGGCAGCAAGGTGGTTGCTTAACTCTGGGATCACGTTATATAACGTGATCCCAGAATCGCGCTCCTGCGCGCCCCCTGGGACGTGCACCCGGGAATGTCCGTGATCACGGATCGCGGTAAATTGCCGCTGATAGCGGCCGTTTACCACGTGATCGCTCCGTCCAATGACGGAGCGATCACATGTAAACAAACCGGCGTCATTTGATGCAGGTTCCTCCCTCCTCTCTTTGTTCCGAGCGGCACAGTGTGAGAGGGGGAGCGTGGATGGCAGCAGCACTGTGGGATGGATCTGTGAATATTGCAGTCACAGATCCATCCATCCCTGCTCAGCCATCCCTGTATTAACCCCTGCAATACTCTTCCTTCCCTGCGCAATACTCTGCAATACCCCCTGCGCAATACTCTGCAATACCCCCTGCGCAATACTCTGCAATACTCTGCAATACCCCCTGCACCATACTCTGCAATACCCCCTGTGCCATACTCTGCAATACCCCCCGCGCCATACTCTGCAATACCCCCCGCGCCATACTCTGCAATACCCCCCGGCGCAATACTCTGCAATACCCCCTGCGCAATACTCTGCAATACCCCCCGGCGCAATACTCTGCAATACTTCCACGCAATACTCTGCAGTACCCCCGCACAATACTCTGCAGTACCCCCGCACAATACTCTGCAGTACCCCTGCACAATACTCTGCAGTACCCCCGCACAATACTTGACCACTGGGCACTTAAACCCCCTTAATAACCAGACCAATTTTCGGTGCTCTCACAGTTTGAATGACAATAACTCAGTCATACAACACTGTAACCAAATGACATTTTTGTCCTTTTTTTCCCACAAATAGAGCTTTCTTTTGGTGGTATTTGATCACCTCTGCGGTTTTTATTTTTTCCGCTATAAATGAAAAAAGAAAAACATTTTTGTAAAAAAAAAAATGTTTCTTCATTTCTATTATAAAATTTTGCAAAAAAGTCATTTTCTTCATAAATTTGGCCTAAAATGTATACTGCTACATATTTTTGGTAATAAAACAAAAAAAATTGGATATTATTTAGTCTGGGTGAAAGTTATAGGGTCTACAAGCTATGGTACCAATTATTTGTGGGGAAAAAAAGGACAAAAATGTCATTTGGTTACAGTGTTGTATGACTGAGTTATTGTCATTCAAACTGTGAGAGCACCGAAAATTGGTCTGGTTATTAAGGGGGTTTAAGTGCCCAGTGGTCAAGTGGTTAAGTTAAGATGATGTGGTTATTCTACAGCTGCCATAACACTTAACAGAGCCTAAATAGATGGGATACATAACTTTACTATGAAATTAAATCAAAAGATTTGATAATAACTTGATGTTTGTTCCACGATAAATAATACAATACAATTATAACCAAGTCCACACACCCTGTTAGGATAGAAGCCATCTGCAGCCAGTTGTGTTATAGTTTTTCATTTGGCTGATGATTTTCTTTTTCTTTTATTTACAGATTGTTGGTACTTTTTGTTTTTTATTTATTTTTATTTTTTAATCCAAAGCAGAATGTTTGGATTGTGAAATGATATGCTTTTGATCAATAAAACCTTGGATTTACAGACATCTCTGCATAACCCCATGCTATTGTTATAATATATTATGTTGTGACATCAGGCAAATATGTAAGACAGGAACTAAGGGCTTGTGTTATCTTGCTAAAACTAACAACAGAGTAACCAAATAGAAAAGATTGTCTTTTTGTTTTAGAGTTCTAACACAAAAAGCATGATAGAAAAAAACAAGTCATTGAGATATATTCCATGCAAGCTGGACCCAGTAATCATTGCTTCATCTAACTGTATCAGAGCAGTAGGTGCTGCTAGACAAAGTTACAGACATTATTTTGGTTAATTATTTAACTTTAACAACGTAAAGTCCTGACACTTTCACCCCCTCCCAATCAAGGGCAAGTTTCATCTTTCAGCGCTGTCACACTGTGAGTGACAATTGCTCAGGCATGCAACACTGTACCCAAATGCAGACTATAGAGCTGTCCAGCATCTCAGATAGCTCAGTGGGAGTCAATGCCAGACACAGAAGAGGTCCCAGGTTAAAGCCCAGTACTCCCCTCCTCTCAGGACCATCTAGGGCTTGGCTTGTGAGGAAACCTCTGGTGGAATACTCTTGTTAATCTAGGGGAGTAAACCTTCTCCTCAGTCAAACACCACATCGTCATAAGCATCCATACCACATTTACTAATAATCGAGTTAATAAACTTTACCCTATTCCTTTTGGGCATTTTTGCTTTAGAAGTTCCTGCCTGGGAGATTCTCCTCACTTTCAAGGCTTTTTCAAATACCACCAGATCCTGCTTACAGACTATGGTGCCATTTGAGGCATACGTGCAGTCAGGTGGTAGAACTTCCTTGGCAGGACAGGAAGTACTGATGGTATCAGGAACAGGTGTTTTCTCAGGAGGTAGCGAAGGGGTCTCTGGAGCAGGAGGTGGTTCTTTGGCAGGACAGGGTAAAGTTACTGCATTTGCCACTGTGGAGCATGGAACTATGGAAAAGATTTTGGCCATTTTTATGGCATTTTCTATAACAATGTGATGGACAGATCTGAGACTTTTGATACTTTTTTGGGGGGTCATTAGCATTTCTGCATCGATCAGTGCTATAAAAATGCACTAATTACTGTGTAAATGTCACTGTCAGGGAAGGGGTTAACATTAGCGGTGCTCAAGGGGTTAAATATGTGTTCCCTCTGCATGTTCTAACTGTGTGGGGAAGTGAGTGACTAGGTGAGAAGCCCTATAATTTTTCCTACTTCGTAGGAAGAAACAATAGCGCACCTCTCCTCTGACAGCACAGGGATTTGTGTGTTAACACACACCATTGGTTGTGCTGGCACTTGTGCACGCGAACGTGCGTGGCCGGTGGTGATCACACACACACACAGTGCCTTGAAAAAGTATTTATACTCTCTTGACATTTTCCACATTTTGTCATGTTACAACCAAAAATGTAAATGTATTTTATTGGAATTGTATGTGATAGACAAACAAAAAAGTGCCAGGTTAGGGTGGCATAGTGCCAGGTTAGGTGATATACAGTAGTGTCAGGTTAGGTGATATACAGTAGTGCCAGATTAGGATGGTAGTGCCAGGTTAGGTGAGATACAGTAGTGCCAGGTTATGGTGGTAGTACCAGGTTACGTGATCTACAGTAGTGCCTGGTTAGGTGATATACAGTAGTGTCAGGTTAGGATGGTAGTGCTCGGTTAGGTGATATACAGTAGTGCCAGGTTAGGGTGGTATAGTGCCAGGTTAGGGTGGTATAGTGCCAGGTTAGGTGATATACAGTAGTATTAAACTAGGTGATATACAGTAGTGCCAGGTTAGGGTGGTATAGTGCCAGTTCAGGGTGGTATAGTGCCAGGTTAGGGTGGTATAGTGCCAGGTGAGAGTAGCATATTGCCAGGTTAGGTGAGAGTGCCAGGTAGGGTGGTATAGTGCCTGGTTGGTCGTGATGGTCAGGAGTCGGGACATTGACATCATGCAGCCCTGCATCTTACTGCTGTTCTGTGTGCACTTCTACACACATTACAGGTTGGAGATGTCGTTTTGCACACACACAGGGGTGGGTTTAAGGGTGGAAGTGCTGCTGCTCGAGCTGGCTAGGTCTACCGTCTGTCATTATGACAAGCAGGAGGCCCTGACTGCAAACTTTGAACAGGATATGGACGAATGGATGATCGGCACGACAATTACAGATTCTCTGTGTGTCTTTCCTTCCAGCAGCTGAGAGCTTACAAAAGGAGGAGGAAGACACACAGAGAGAATCGCTCTGTAATTGCCATGGCGATTGTTTTAAATTGGGGGGGGGGCACATTAGGGGCACAGCTGTGCAACGACTCTGCTATTCTTCCCATGGACAGCAACTTCTTCCCGCTGCCCACCCGTGTACACTGCACGGCCACGGAGCGGAGAGTGATCGCCCACCCTGCAGGGAGAACATTGGGATGTGCCAGAGGGGGGAGTCACCTGACCCACACACTAAAACACTTTCCCAGACCTTTTGGGGAGAGGAGAGCACCGACTGTGTGCTCTGCTGGGGGTCATCTCTGAGCAGTGTGTAGACTGCCAGCCACTCACCACTGCCCATGCCACTTGCCATATCTGCCATACCTTGGATACACCACTGGAGACCTAAACAACATAAGAATGTTAATTTGAGAAAATAAAAAACAACCTTAAAGACACACCTAGATTTTAGAGGAGGAAAACAAGAAAGAAAATATTACAAACAAAATGGTGTAATAAAATATTTACCAGTGCCCGTGAAATGCAGCCTGACAAAATAGCTGAAGCTCTGTCAGATTGGATGGAGAGAGTCTGTGAACAGCAATTTTCAAGTCTTGCCATAGATTCTCAATTGGATTTAGGTCTGGACTTTGACTGGGTCATTCTAACACATGAATATGCTTTGATCCAAACCATTACATTGTAGCTCTGGCTGTATGTTTAGGATTGTTGGCCTGCTGAAAGATGAACCTCTGCCCCAGTCCCAAGTCTTTTGCAGACTCTAACAGGTTTTCTTCTAAGGTTGTCCTGTATTTGGCTCCATCCATCTTCAAACAGACTCTGATCAGCTTCCCTATCCCAGTTAAAGAAAAGCATCCCCACAACATAATGCTGCCACCACCATGGGGATGGCATGTTCAGGGTGGATGTGCAGTGTTAGTTTTCTGCCACGCATTTTGCTTTGAGACCAAAAGTTAAACTTTGGTCTCATCTGACCAGAGCACCTTCTTCCACGTGTTTGCTGTATCCCTCATATGGCTTCTCGCAAACTGCAAATGGGACTTCTTTTGGCTTTCTTTCAACATTGGCTTTCTTCTTGCCACATTTCAATAAAGACCATATTTGTGGAGTGCACAACTAATAATTGTCCTGTGGACAGATTCTCCCACCTGAGCTGTAGATCTCTGCAGCTCCTTTAGAGTTACCATGGGCCTCTTGGCTGCTTCTCTGATTAATGTTGTCATGCCTGTCATTTTAGGTGGATGGCCATGTCTTGGTAGGTTTGCAGTTGTGCCATACTCTTTCCATTTTCCGATGGTGGATTGGACAGTGCTACGTGAGATGTTCAAAGCGTGGGATTTTTTTTATATTATCTAATGCTGCTTTAAACTTCTCCATAAAGTTAACCCTGACCTGTCTGGTGTGTTCCTTGGCCTTCATGATACTCTAACAAAGCTCTGGGAGCTTCACAGTACATCTGTATGTATTTATTATTTATTAAATTACACACAGGTGGACTCTATTTACTAATTAGGTGACTTCTGAAGGCAATTGGTTCCACTAGATTTTAGTTAGGGGTATCAGAGTAATAGGAGCTGAATACAAATGCACTTGTTATGGTCACTAGCAATCTTTTATACAAGTATTTAGGGTCACAGAACTTTCCAAACTACATATGGAATAGTATGTGTACTAAGCCAACCAACAGTATCCAGTGTGTTTCTACAAGTCAAATGTCCTGGAAACCCAGGAAGAAGGATGTCTACTTCAGAAACTGCAAGCAGTACCCTTCCCCCATGTCCTACTGGTCTGATGCCAAACGGGGAATCGTGAGTGTGCATTTAGGTTTCACAGGGTCATATCATGACATGCTCCATTACACAGCTAAAAATAAAAAATAAACTTTCACCATGACTAAACCCATCAACATACAGTATATATGCATGTACAGATATACTTTGAATTCTTTGTCTCTTTTTGCTTTCCATTCTAGGGCAAAACTGTGATTCAAGAGACATATAAATCCACCAATGTAACTGATACGTAAAAATTCTAAATACCAAACCAATCACTGTGAAACTGATAAATATACCATGTGACCTTTAAACATATTAATTGATTAAATAAGAAAGAGCAAAAGTGCAACAAACAGTCCTTAACTGCAGTCCTTAAAACTCAAAGTGAATGCCTATACAAATGGAGTATTTATATTCTGTGACACAAATTATTTTTAAAAAGTGACTTCAATAAAGTTCTTCAGTGCCTATGGTGCCAATTTACCTCTCTGTGCAATGCTCACTCATCTTAATATTTGACCTAAACAAATAGGTCACTTGCTCTTTATCTGATAGAGACGGTGGCTCCACCTCCAACTGTTCGCAGCTACTTCCTGGGCGGGGGTCCCTTTAGATACCAATCCTCGCTGCCTTCAGTGTAGATGTAGCTCAAAAGAAAGTAAGATATCTCATAATGAAACCCAGTTTTTGCCAGATAAAAATGTTTTATTAATCACTAATATACACTCACAATGGATTAACCATCTAGAGCAGTATTCCCAAAACAAATATAGAGTCTCACCACACTTTTGGTTTTCGCATCAGGATGGAACTGATAGGGGACAGCGGAGTATATTGCAGTTCAGTTGTGATGTTCAAATGCTTGATTGCTGAGAAATTTAGTTTATTATATCAAATGCCGCCAATATTGCTTTTCTTTGAGAATATTTCCTTAAAACATCAGTTCAACAGCATCCATAGACAGTATTGCATTTTTTAATAATATTTGGAATGCGCATATCAGATAATGCTGAGTTATAAAAGTTGCAAAAGATGGCCTTCTCTGTTGGAGGTCACCATTAAGTTTTTTTTATTGTGGAAGCTCTTCAATTGCAGATGAAACTTCAGCCCCCCTTTCACAGTATATACTCTGTATTGTATTGCCTGTATTGTATGTAAAAAAAACTCTAGACGAGCATCCCTCGTATTAAGGAATTTTTGATCAAATAATGTTTTCTTGTTTAAAATGTAAAGTCTACACACGATCAAACCAAAATCCCCGCCGGCAGACAGCGCAGTGACGTGGCGGTGACGTTGACACCACCATGTCACCGCACCAGGAAGTAAAACACTTCTGCGCATGCGTCGAATCCATTCGACGCATGTGCAGGCAGATATGTCTGCTGGTTAGCGTACTAACCAGCAGACATATCGTTCCGACGGGTTCCCAGCAGACAGATTTTAAAGCAGGCTTTAAAATCTGTCTGCTGGACAAATCCGTTGGCTCGCCCGTACACGCGATTGAATCTGTCTGCTGAGACGGTCTGTCAGACCGTTTTCAGCAGATAGATTTGATTGTGTGTACGCGGCCTATATGTATATTTCACAGAGTCCTGGTTGCGAATGGCCGAGACAAGTCTTGCTGTTAATGCTTGTTTCTTTTTCTCTGTACAAAGTGTGTTACCTGTAGACTTCATTACCTAACTTTACAAGACATCTAAGATGTGCTTAGCAAGTAACTTAATGAAGCACACTCCTTCTGTTGCAATGATGCTGCTTCACTGCATCAAATGAGCATCGTTTAATACTACAATAAATGATAAATATTTCACTTTCAATGCAGGGAAAACAGTTTTAAAATGAAAATACAAAGTTTATAAGTACTTTAAACAAAGAGCATTAAGGTTTAAAATGTTACAATTTAAGATAAAAACAAGAATTAATGTTTGAAATTAGAGGAGCACAATTAAACTGATAGGGGTCCTAAGGTATAAAGATAATTACATTTTTCTAATCTTACTAAACAAGACAAATTACCTGCAGGCCCTCTTATAAAAGATGAAATCTTCATAATAAGTGAATTAATCAAGCAGCAGCTTGCTACTGCACATGCATTTATAACCAAAATGATTCAAAGACTTATTTTATGGAGAAATTAATGGAAACAGGCTTTTCATTCTTTTGCATCAATTGAAAACCTCAGCAACCAGCTGCCCACTTGTCAAGAAAACAGAAAGAAACTGGAAACAAAGATAAATAAAAACACCTTTTTCATGGCACTTTTGAAGAGAAAAAGCAGCTCCCATTTACAGCAGCCATCTGTTTGTTATTTAATATGGTTGAATTACATGCTGTAATGAGTTTGCTTCTGCATCACTCATTGCAATGAAACACAAGTTCACTCTCATAATGTGCTGCAGTTTTTAAAAGCTAATCATTTAATTGGACACAATAGTCAGTGACAAATGGAGATGTAAAAACTCAGCCAGCTGTAGAGTGAATATGTAATCATTGTGAAATCATATTATTTTACACGCTTGAAGACTCCTTAATATAGTATCTGATGTTTATTAACATTGTGCACTTTAAACAAGCTTTGTAACACAATAGCACATAGCATATTAATTTGCTTACATTTTCAATGAAAGGACATGCCTTTTCCTTAACACTCTATATTAGAAAGTCAACTGAGTTGCTAATAAAGTTAGCATTGTATGTTTTATATATATCATAAAGGTTAATACTTGCTCTACAGTGTTGCATTTTTCAAATTTGATTATTTTTTTTCTTTTAAAGAGAATGCTGGAACTTCTTGTTTCAGTGATCTACTGTTGCCTTTATCACCATACGTTTGCCACAATCCAAAATTATTATCTAAACTGCTATAGCCTTTCACAAACTTTTTACCCTGGAGGAACCCTATACAATAATGTTGAGCTTCCAGGGAACCCCTGCAAAAAATATTAAATATAAAAGCTCTTTAACATTACTGTGATGTAAATTGTAGATATGGGAATACAATAAATCATAAAGTATTTGGCATACCTAGTGTATCTGGTGTATCTGACACCCAGTGAGTGTATATTCTTACAACATCTCCTGCTTTATATGACAACACTATTTTCAATAATAATTATTAGATAATCATGGGCAAAACACAAGCTGTGAAATGTGTTCTCTAATGCTGCGTACACACGATCGGTTTGTCTGATAAACGGTCTGATGAACCGTTTTCATCAGACGAGCCGATCGTGTGTGGGACCCATCGGTTTTTTACCCATCAGTGAAAAAACTAGGAGCTTGTTTTAAAATTATCTGATGGTAAAACAAACGATAGAAAAAATGATCGTCTGTGGGCACGTCCATCGGTTAAAAAACCACGCATGCTCATCAAGTCGATGCATGCTTGGAAGCATTGAACTTCATTTTTCTCAGCACGTCTTGTGTTTTACGTCACTGCGTTCTGACACAATCGTTTTTTTAACTGATGGTGTGTAGGCAATACTGATAAAAGTCAGCTTTTTCAGATATCTGATGAAAAAAATCCATCAGACCCTTTTCATCGGATGAACCGATCGTGTGTACAGGGCATTAGACTTGTGTTCACAGGAGAATTACCCCCATACACTAGTTGTCAGTGTAGTGCCCCTTACATTGGCAATCAGTTGTAAATGTCCCCCTTTTGATGGTGAGCACAGGTTAGAGATCAATCCAGCACTATGGAAGGAGCAACCTCTTGAGAAAAACTGAGGATTCCACAGAACCCTGGCTAATCTAAACCATCCAGCTATAAAACAATTGCTGCATATTACTGTGCTAAAAAGTCCATACTTCTTATCTCTTTTTTTGTACATATTATAATTTGATAATTAAACAACTACCTCAGTGTGCATTCTATTTATGGTCCACTCTTTGCCTGTGGAATGTACTCATCTAATGGATGTACAGTACTTTTTGAATTCCAACCTGACAGGTATGCTCTGTATAAGATATTTTGCTTTTTTAAAGAATAACCATGCCCTGTACACAAAAGGCATATGTAATACAATAACTGCTATTTGTACAGTCAGGTGATAATTTGGCAATTCATGGGTTAATGAAACATATTACATTTGGAAAAAATACAGGAAGAACGTTTCAGTCTGGCAAGATGGAAACTTTTGGTAGGCTCCCTGTTGATTCCCATTTTGCATATCAGAGATATTCACATTTCTACAAACCATAGCTGTGCACCCTTATGGAATGTGATTTTACATACTGTATGTACATTTAAGCCAGAAAGTCAGCTTGCTATAGTTTTCCCAATGAGGAACCAGGTTTGTACTTGTTTAGGCACACTTTTCCATGTGTCTGTGTATATGCTACATATGTATATTCTCCTAAGGAAACTCTTGGGGGCATATTTATGAAGCAGTTGACTTTCACCTATCATTCACTGGTCAATCGATCACTGCCATTTAAAACACTATTACCTGGAAGATTCACATGCATTAAATGCTTGTTAAATATCAGAATCACTGCTTTAGAAATATGTCTCTTAATGTTGAAAAGCATAGTCCATAATATGTAAGAATGTAATAAATTTCCTCACATTCATGAAAAAATTGCATTTATGATTTGTTTACATAAAGACCTGTAGTGCATTGAAATCATGACTAGTGTTGGGCAAGCAGTTTGGACCAAGCATTTGTTTGGCCCGAACATTGGCTGTCCACATCTTCCATGAACACCCGAATTTACAAGCGCTTGGTGGAATATTCTCCCACAGAGTGCCTCATAATGCACTGCGCTGGTCATCATGTGCAAGGCTTTGCCTAATTAGGGCACATAGCACTATCAAAGCTCTGATTTAACAAAGTCATGATTACTTTGCCCAATCATGGCTCAGTGCTCATAGTCCCAACCCTCACTATAAAAAATTCCTTCCTACAGGAACATTTTGAAGTGTGTTGTTGGAGATAAATATAGTAGGGCTCAGTGATAGCTAGATAGTGTGTTATTGTGACTCTAGTGTAGTGTTAGTGTAGTGTGAGTATAGTGTGAGTATAGAGTAGTGTAGTATGAGTACAGTGTGTCAGTGTAATGTGAGTATAGTGTAGTGTGAGTATAGTGTATCAGTGCATGGTGGGTATAGTGTAGTGTGAGTGTATTACAGTGTTTAACAGCATTACATTACGTTTAGTGCTGTATACAGTGCTGTATACACATTTTTCTTGGTTACTGTGTCTATTTATTTTTGTTTCATGCCTGCCTCCTTTTTTTACTGCAACACTGGTGTTTCCCTTTTTTTTTATTTTTTTTTTTATAGTTTTTCCATTTCTGTCAGTGACAGTCCTCAATTTAAAGTGTACCGAACACCACTTTCCTGTCACTTTTCAGTCAATAAAGTGTATTCAATCACCCATATCTATTAAGTTTGGGTAATAATCCATCCATCATGTTTGGGAGGCCAACAAGGAGAGGCAGATGTTTCCATGCCACAATAAGGGCGCCAGCAGCATCTGGCGGTGAACTTTGTCTGTACTCAGGCAGGGCATCAAAGGTGAACTTTGTCTGTACTCAGGCAGGGCACCTCTGTCTCTGTTTAGTGATGTTGTACGTGCTATCCAGCCACAGCATGCAGAGGAGGTGGTGGATTGGCTTACTATACTCCATCGTCCTCATCCTCTTTCACCCAAGCTGACATTCGTTCGCAGTCCACTGCAGCTACCAGCATGGCCTATTTTGCCTCCTTGTCCACAGCTACTCATGCCATAGCATCACCATCATGCATGGAAGAGTCAGCTAAATTATTTAAACACAGCATCAGCCACTTGCTTCTTGCAGATCCACAGGTATTACTTGATTTTGATTTTGGTTCTGGGGTTGAGGAAGGGAGTAACATGAGCCTACAGAGAGGGGAGAACATGGATAAACAACACATTGGCAGTCATGTTCCCCAGCCACAGCGTATTGCCATGTTGGCTCCAGTGATGATGAGGATGGAGGGGGATGATGATAAGGTCCCTGACATGGCTTGGGTGCCGGATAGAGCAAAAGAGAAAAGTGAGTTGGAGGCATAGCCCCGACTAGACAGGATGTCCTCCAGAGGCAGTTCTTATGGAACAGTAGAGGGCAGTCATCCTAATCCATCAGATTGTAGAGCTTTTATCTCCCATCCCACTTCCAACAGCTCAGCTGTGTGGGGCTTTTTTTTAGCACATATGCAGCCTATCGCACTGTTACAATTTTAAATCTCTGCCGCAAGCAGATACAAAAATGCCAAAAAAACTAAATTTGGGTACCACATGCTTTAACCTCCCACCACTCAGCCCGTCAGCAAGAGCAGATGACAGCCACACAAAAAGGGACACATGGACACATTTCTTCTCCTCTTTCCTCATCTTTCATCTTTACCCCCGCTATATCTCATGATGACTGGGATGATGTTATAGCAAACAGTGTCACAGGTCCTTGCAACAAGTCTTCCAGCAGCACACCACCAGCTGTAGAGTATAGCAGGCAAATTTTAGCTGCCCCAGTTGCTGCAGCATAAAAAAAAACAGCCACTGCGACCCACATGCCCAGTGTCTAAATTCCAGCTTGTCCAAATTGTTGGCTTTACAACTCCTGCCTTTCCATCTGGTGGATTCTCCCCTCTTACGTGAATGTGCAGAATGTGCTGTACCAACAATGGCAGGTTCCCAGTCGCTATATCTTTTCACGTAAGACCATTCCAGCTCTGTATCATAACGTGGAAGGCAATGTTGCTGCCATGTCTCCATACAGGTGGTGGTGATGATGTGAGATCTGTCAGCTTCACCCCCTCCTCCTCCTCAATGCTCTCTCCTGCTGAATTGTCGAGTAAACCACCAGTACCCCCTAAGCATTCAAGGGGCTATTCAATGAGTCAGGCTAAAAGATGCCTTGCAGTGCTTCAGCTGTACTATCCAAGGGACAGGAGCCACACTGGAAAATAGATTCTTTCAGCTCTGCAGGGTCAGGCCCAAAGGTGGTTACCACCATGGCAGCTTGAGCCAGGAATGATGGTGTGCGATAATGTCAATAACCTGTCCACCCTTCGACAGGGAAGATTGACACATGTGCCACGAGTTTCAATATCTTCTAAGGCAGGCCAAACGAGTCTGTAGCCATTTCAGGTGGTCATAAACAGCCAGTGTTCGATTGGCTGACATTTTGCGGAAATTCCTCCTGCCCATAAACTGCCTGATTTGCGACATGCTGTCACGTACCTGGTGGGTGAGCCTGACGTGTGGAGGAAGGCCTCTCATACGGCTCCGACTCGAGGCCCGCTGATGGTGAGACAGCTGGCTCTGGAGCACGGCTGGGTAAGAGTACCTAGAATCAGTCCTGAAGTCTGTGCAGGTAGTAGCCAAAAACCCATGGTCAGGATGCCAGACTTGGCTGGTAGCAAACGGTGAGATGGCAGATAGGCTGGCAGACTTGACAGGTGGCTGGCTAGGATGCACAGCAGGAAGCAGGGTCAGACGAGCCGGGTAGACAACAGACAGGTGGATCAGGTATAACAGCAGGCAGGAGTGTAGTCAGGTCACAGGCAGGCTTTTGGCAACAAATGGGCAGATCAGGTACAGAACAGCAGGTAGGAGTGTAGGTGGGCCACAGGCAGGTTTCGGCAACAGACAGGCAGATCATGTACAGAAAAGCAGGCAGGAGCGTAGTCAGGGAGTAAGCTGGAAAGGTATCAGGGGTCACACAGGTATCAAGATTTCAGGTAAACTGAGGGGGCGAGGCTTGCACGCGATAATAATGCCGCTTAAGCGCAGAGCTCTAAAAGAGAACCGGGGGTTTTAGCGGCAAAATTATCTTAATAACTATCATTACCGGATGAAAACACTTTTTCAATTTCAAACGTCACTTATGTCAAACCTTTCCATTATGATGAATAACTTTTCAATGGAAATTAAAGGTCTGGGAGACAGGGGAGTCCATATTGAAAACAAAATGGATGAACACTCTGATACTATGACGACCTTATAGACGCATATAAGGACCAAATGGAAGACAATATGTGGGTCAGAGCTAAACTCGCAGACCTAGAGGATCGCTCAAGAAGAATTAATATTAAATTGAGGGGAGTCCCTGAATCTGTGTCCCCTAATGACTTACATAAGTTTGCGGATGATTTAATTGCTAATATGTTACCTGAAAGTTCCCAAATTAAACGTATGATAGATCGTATTCACTGCATACCCAAACCCAAACACCTAGATGCCTCTGTTCCTAGGGATGTCCTTATGAAGATTAATTTCTTCCCTACTAAGGAGAAACTACTAACGAAGGCTAGATTCCTGACAGTGCTGCCTGAACTGTATAAAGATATTCACCTATATGCTGACCTTTCACGGCATACTTTGGATTTGAGAAGACAGCTGAAAACAACTACTAAAGCTTTAAATAATCACAGAATTCAATATAAATGGAAACACCCTGCCACACTGATAATTACCAACAATGGAACAACTACAGTCGTGTCAAAACCTCAGGAGGGCCTACAACATCTCCATTCTTGGGGTATAGTTCCTGAACTCTCTTCTGAAGAAAGGAACGATATGGAGAGGTCAAGATTCGGGAGCAATACACGTGAAGAGTACCGTCTGCCTTGTTTTGTTTGGTTTCTTGTTTTAATTTTGTTTTTGTTTTAGTTTTTATTTATTTAGCTATTACATTAAACCCGATTGGAATCGTTTTTTTGGTCGCACTTGTTACCAAGACTTTCTACAGCTTTCAAGTGTTCTTCACCCACGGTGATCATCTTAATTTGTGAGTATTAATACAAATACAACCCACATCACACCACAATGTCCATTCATTTTCTTAGGCTTAAACCAGGGATCCTCAAACTACGGCCCTTCAGCTGTTGTGGAACTACACATCCCATGAAGCATTGCAAAACTCTGAGGCCGCGTACACACGAGGGGATATGTCCGCTGAAAACGGTCCGATGGACCGTTTCAGCAGACATCTCCGCTCGTGTGTATGGGCTAGCGGACAGATTTCTCCACCCGACAGATTTCAAAGCAAGCTTTGAAATCTATCCGGTGGGAATCTGTCCGCCCGACATGTCTGCTGGTTAGTACACTTACCAGCAGACATGTCGTCCCCCACCGCCGCCGCGCCGCTGCCGAATGGATTCGGCGCATGCGCGGAAGTGTTTTACTTCCTGGTGCGGTGACGTGGCGGTGACGCGGCGGCGTCAACGTCACCGCCGCGTCACCGCGCCGTCCGGCGGCGGGGAATTTGATCCGATGGTGTGTACACGCCATCGGATCAAACTCCCGATCGGACATATCCGATGGAAATGGTCCGCGGACCGTTTTCATCGGATATGTCCGATCGTGTGTATGGGGCCTGACATTCACAGACATGACTAAGCATGATGGGAATTGTAGTTCCTGAACAGCTGGAGGGCCGTAGTTTGAGGACCCCTGGCTTAAACCATCCAGCTAAGAGGGCTTCTTTGTGGAAAACAGCATTGTCTAATGGATGTGACGTACTTTGCATACAGGAAACGCACTTTGCTCAAGATGGTGCTCCACAGTGCCAACATAAATCCTTTCCTCATATATTTAAAGCCAATTACTCCCGTGTGCACCTTGGACAATGTCGCATACACGATAGTAAATGTTTATGCACCAAATAGACAAATTAAATTCCATAAAACTACTCTGAACAAAAGAAATGACATACAGAATGGCCATCTTTTAAATATGTGGGGACTTCAATCTGGTACCAGATATTGTAATTGATTCATCTTCCAGCGCTAAAAGAATTGCTTGTCCTCTGACAGCTTATTTTTCAGAAAATTATTTATATGATATATGGAGGTGTTATCACGCGGCTGAGAGGGACTATACGTTCCATTCCCCACGTCACAACACATACTCTCGTATGGACTTATTTTTATCGGACAAATGGTTGCTACAAAATGTACTTGATACCTGCATTCATAATATTAGCTGGTCGGATCACGCCTCAGTTAGTGTTAAATACATACTCTCATCAAAAATCGTACCTTTGGCGTATCAATAATTATCTTTTACAACAACCAAAAAACATACAACATATATCTCAAAAACTTGATGAGTTATTTTCTGATAATAAAGGATCTGTATCTGACCCGGCAATACTATGGAATGCTCAAAAGTCTTACGTACACAGTCTTTTTATACAACTGAGATCACAGACAAAAAGGAGAAGGAGCACTAAATTAGATTAAATAACCAAAAGATTGAATGACATTGATCTAAAAAACAAGACTAACCCATCACCCACTCTTCAATCCCAACTTTTCAAATTAAGACATGAGTTACGCTCTATGCTCATAGAGTCTTATGATATTAGACTTAGGAAATTGAAAGCAAATTCCTATGTCACAAATAACAAAGCAGGAAAACTTATAGCAAACCGTATTAAAGGACACAGACAAAAGACTAGAATCCCTCATCTTAATGACCCTATAACTAATACCAAAATAATTAACCCTCAAGCCATAGCTGATGAGTTTAGTTCATTCTACAGTAAACTGTACAACCTTAGTAAAGATAGTAATATTCACCAACCTTCTGTTGGAGAGATCCAATCTTTTCTTTCTCATATTGATTTGCTCAAACTGTCGGAGGACTATTTTAAACTACTGAATGCCCCTTTTACTAATGTTGAACTATTTAATACCATTGACTCTTTACCCAATGCCAAAGCTCCTGGTCCAGATGGATTCACTGGTGAATACATCAAACTATTTAAAACATTACTAGTGCCCCATATGAAAGAAATGTACAACCATGCTGCTTCCTCATCTTCTTTTCCAGATGAAATGCTGTCTGCACTCATAATCACACTTCCTAAACCGGGAAAGGATCCTACCTACCCCCCGAACTTCCGACCCATATCCTTACTCAACATAGATCTAAAAATATATGCCAAAGTAATTGAAAATAGACTTGTCGACATACTCCCCAGCCTTATAAACATAGATCAGACTGGATTCACCAGAGGACGTCAAACGTCTGATGCGACTAGAAGAATAATCAATGTTATCCATAATGTAAATACAGTATAACTGGAACGCCTTCTCTGCTCCTATCTTTGGATGCAGAGAAGGCGTTCGATAGGATTAATTGGACCTATTTATCGCTTACTCTTCAGAAATTTGGATTTGATGGACTTATCCTTAAAGCCATACTAGCCCTCTACTTTAATCCCAGTGCACAAGTTTGTACTTCTAACCTGTTATCTAGACCGTTTAACATATCCAATGGCACCCGACAGGGTTGCCCACTGTCCCACCTAATCTTTAAATTAATGATGGAACCTTTAGCAGAACATATCAGATCTAATTCCAAGATATCAAATGTTACTAAAGGATCCCGTGTCCACAAAATCAGCTTATTCGCTGATGATATCATATTAATGTTGACGTCTCCGTTCACGTCCCTGCTAGAAATCCAAAAAATATTGGTTCGGAGAGATCTCATTTTACAAGGTGAATACCTCCAAATCATCTATCCTAGATATTGGTATTGATGCTGTAACAAACAGTCTACTTCAACACCACTTCCCTTACACTTGGGCAGATACTAGCATCCCATACCTAGGCATTCATTTGACCAGATCCACTAAATCCTTATTTATACACAATTATATTCCCCTAAGAAAAAGATTGCAAACAGATTTTCTAAAATTGGGGAAACACACATTTTCTTGGTGGGGCAGGCTATCTGCATTCAAAATGATCCACTTGCCTCAAGTTCTATACTTATTTAAGTGTCTACCCATTCCAGTCCCTATTCACTTTTTCAAATCTCTACAGTCACTTCTATCCAGATTTATTTGGCAAGGGAAAAAATCCAAATGTGCCCACTATAAACTAATTAAACATAGAATGTGGGGGGGAGTAGGTTACATAGACTTCCAAGATTACTTCTATGCCTCCAGTATGACACAAATGAGGGAATGTTTTCTATCTTCTCCGGCGACAACATGGGGCTTGATTGAATCTACCTATAGCAAAAAAGGGCCAACTAATATGTGGCTGTATGGAGCACAAATAGGGTTTTGAATCTCCACACATTTACCACCCACAATGAAAATATCCATTTCAACATGGCTTATGTTTTTTAAAGCTACAGAATCCTCTGATCCCAAAATTAAAGTAAATATTCCTTTTCGAGTTTTGCGTCTCATAATGAATCCAGTTCCCCTGGACTTCTGGAGCGCACAAGGTTTTAAATTTATACATAACCTCTATGATAAGGAAATAATTAAAACATTTCAAGTTAGCCAATCTGAATTTAATCTGCCTCAAGAGAGCTATTTTCATTATACACAAATTGTACGCTGCTTACATAATTTAATTTAACTACCACCACTCTATACATTCACGCATCTGCATGGTCCTTTTTGACATCACAAGATCAAAAGAAAAAGGGTATTACCCTTTTTTACAATATGCTTCAACAAAAGAGGGATTTTGCAGAGGTATTCAATTTTTGAGTCCTCTGGGTCACTAAGGATCACATGATCCATAACAAACTCCTCCCAGCCACGAACATCTTGGATTTCTGGGGACTGAAAACGATCCCTTGAATACTGCTGCTGAGTGTTATCCTCTATGTCCATGCTGACACAATCCTCCTCCTCCTCTTCTTCTTCTTCCTGTGTGTTAGCTGAAAAGTTGCATCGTCCTCCAAGCAGTAGGTACTATCTTCCACCAATCACCATACTTAAAATCCTACCACAATGACCATCACTATTCTTTGCTTAAATGCCAAGGGCCCTAATCATTCAGTCAAATGTGCCTCACTATGAAAGACAGCTTCGGACCACAAATGTGATGTCCTGTGCGTCCAATTTCACTCAGGATGCACAACCTGTCTGTCACTAAATTTAAACAGAACACTGAGTGTGTGTACCTTACTGTTGCTGTTCTTATCTTCACACACTAATCCAGTGTGAGGAGGAGATCAGTTAATGAGTTACACATCTGCAATTTACTACTGTGCCCAGATTGCCCCCTAAATAAAGAGTACCTGTCATCTAGTAACTGCCACCTCACCAGAGTACACACCATCAGAGTACCCGCCACCAGAGTACCCACCACCAGAGTACCCACCACCAGAGTACCCGCCACCAGAGTACCCGCCACCAGAGTACCTGCCACCTCACCAGAGTAGCCGCCGCCAGAGTACCTGCCACCTCGCCAGAGTACCCGCCACCAGAGCACCCACCACCAGAATACCCGCCACCTCACCAGAGTACCCGCCACCAGAGTAATCGCCACCTCACCAGAGTAGCTGCCACCAGAGTACCTGCCACCAGAGTACCTGCCACCTCACCACCTGCCACCAGAGTACCTTCCACCTTACCAGAGTTCCTCCCACCTCACCAGAGTTCCTGCCATCTCACCACCTGCCACAAGAGTACCTGCCACCTCCCCAGAGTAACTGTCACCTCACCACCTGGCACCAGAGTACCCACCACCAGTGTACCTGCCACCTCACCAGAGTACCTGCCACCAGAGTACCCACCACCTTGCCATCTGCCACCAGAGTACGGACCATCAGAGTACCTGCCACAAGAGTACCCGCCACCTCACCAGAGTACCTGCCAGAAACCAGTACCTTGTTGAGAAATGAGATGTGTAATTTATGCTTGTAGAATGCCTGATGGTGCTACTTCAATGTTGGGCCTCTGTATGTGGCCAGGCTGTGTAAAAGTCTCACACATGTGGTATCGCCATACTCGGGAGGATTAGCAGAATGTATTTCAGGGTGTCATTGCAAGCATGCATGTGCTGTGTAAGACCTTGTACACACGAGGCAATCCATTTGTTCAAATCGGTCGGACCGACAGATTTGAACAAATCTGTCTGCTTGGATTTTGGTTTGCTCGCGTGTACACACGAGCAAACCAAAATCTCAGCCAGCAGACAGCGCGCTTACACGTCGGTGACGTGGCGGTGACGTTGACGCCGCCACGTCACCGCACCAGGAAGTAAAACACTTCCGAGCATGCGTCAAAACTATTCGGCACGTGTGCGAGAAGACATGTCTGCTGGTTAGCGTACTAACCAGCAGACATGTCGGGCAGACGGGTACCCAGCCGACAGATTGGTAAGCATGCTTTCCAATCTGTCGGGTGGCCAAATCCGTCGGCTCGCCCGTACACACGGTCGAATCTGTTTGCTGGGACGGTCGGGCCGACCGTTTCCAGCAGACAGATTTGATCGTGTGTACGAGGCCTAAGAGAAATAACTTGTTGTTATGACAATTTTGTGGAAGAAAAAATGTTTTTCCCCAAGAATTGTGTGAAAAAATTACACGTTCAAAAAAACTCACCATACCTTGGAATGTCTGCTTTCCAAAAAGGGGTAATTTGGGGGGTACAACAAGTAAATTTTGCGCAAAAATCATAGAAAAATATATATATATCCCAACAGCGTGATATAAACCAGGGTCCAATAAAAGGTCCAAGTAAAAATTATTATTAAAAATAAAATAAAAATAAAAATAAAAATAAAAACAGTTCAGGCTGTTTAGAATAAATTGTTATTAAGTTGATGGAGATATACACTCAGGGCTGCCATCAGTGGGGAACAGAAACCAAGTTCCAAATCTAGAAGGGCAAACAAGGAGAGAGGCGCCTCTGGGTGTAGTATGTTAAACAAATTTAATCACAAAGCCAAAGATAAGAAAACCACTCACATTTTGGTGGTGATATACAGGCATATCAAAGTTTCTCCAGAAGGGAGGGGTGGCTGTCATCTGGTGCGCTCGTTCATCCACTTTGTGTCCACTGGTGTAGCGCTGTGTGGTGAGGAGTCAGTCCTGTTTCCCTTGATGTTTTGAGTGGGTGCAATGGATGAGACAGTCCTCAAAGAGCACAGCGCCGTGCAGCAGGAACAGCGGGCGATGGATGGTGACGTCACCAGGCAAGCGACGCGTTTCCGAATGCTAAGGCAGAGAATGACACGACTGCCGCATTCCTTTCTCAAGCTGATGGCGGTGAGGCGGGGAGCTAGTAGTAACAAGACAGGTGGAGGGAGGAGACCAATGATTGGTTGCGGCCAGAGAGGTGGGAGGGGATTTGCGGGAAAGTACGTTCACGGAATGGATTGATAACACATCAATAGTGTAATAGCTGACACAAACGAAAATACAAGACAACAAAAAAACAACAAAACGAGGATAATATGGAATCATGGACTTGGGGCTAGAAATTTAGAAGTATTGGAATGGTCTTAATGGACTTAATTTTAGGAATAAGTGAAAAGAAAGAGAAAGAAAGAAATAATAAGTGATAAAAACTCATAATTAATAATAAATGAAAAATAGTAAGTAATAATGATTTGCCCCATAGCTTGTAGACTCTATGGGCCAGATTCTCAAAAAATGGCGGATCTGGCGGCGTAGCGTATCGTATCGCATTTACACTACGCCTACGCAAATTACTGGAGCAAGTGCCGTATTCTGAAAGCACTTGCTCCATAATTTTTGGCGGCGTAGCGTAAATGCGGCGTCGCAAGGCCGCGTAATTCAAATAGTGAAGGAGGGGGCATGCTGTATTTAAATTAAGCTTGCCCCCCGTCAAACTAAGTGCGCATGCGCCGGCCGGGAAAAAAGCCCAGCTTACGTCGGAAAGCGTTTTTGAAACCGACGTCAAAACGACGTGATCGTCACTTACGCAATTCCCAATTCGCGAACGACTTAGTAAAGCGACGTAACCAACGGAAAAAGACGACGCTGACCCGACGCCATACTTAACATGGCAACGACGGAACTTCGGAAACATACCCCTCATATAGCAGGGGTAACCTTACACGTACGCAACCTACGTAAACTACGTCGCCGCGTTGCAAAAACTTTCGGGAATCGGCGTATTAGGCTCATTTGCATAGGCAAATGAGAAAACAACGTACAGGCCACCTAGCGGCCGGCGTTGTCATTACATCTAAGATCCAAAGGTGTAATTGCTTTACACCTGTCAGATCTTTAGTGTATCTATGCGTAAGTGATTCTAAGAATCACTCGCATAGATTCCCATTGAAAAAAACTGCGATACGACGGTGTATCTGAGATACACCGTCGTATCTCAGCTGAGAATCTGGCCCTATAACTTTCACAGAGACCAAATAATATACACTTTTTTTATTATTTTTTACTAAAGATATGTAGCAGTATACATTTTGGCCCAAATTTATGAAGAAAAATTACTTATTTACAAAATTTTAGACTAGAAACTAAAAAAAGTGTTTTTTTTTTCAAAAATTTCTCTTTTTTCGCTTATATTGCAAAAAAATAAAAAGCCCAGCGGTGAATACCACCAAAAGAAAGCTCTGTTTGTGAGAAAAAATAAAATAAAAATTTGGTTTGGGTACAGTGCAGCATGACTGAGTAATTGTCATTCAAAGTATGAGGCCTCGTACACACGATCAAATCTGTCTGCTGGAATTGGTCTGCTAGACCGTTTCAGCAGACAGATTCGATCGTGTGTACGGGCGAGCCGACAGATTTGGCCACCCGACAGATTGGAAAGCATGCTTACCAATCTGTCGGCTGGGAACCCGTCCGCCCGACATGTCTGCTGGTTAGTACGCTAACCAGCAGACATGTCTTCTCGCACACGCGCCGAATGGTTTCGACGCATGCGCGGAAGTGTTTTACTTCCTGGTGCGGTGACGTGGCGGCGTCAACGTCACCGCCACGTCACCGACACGTCAGCGCGCTGTCTGCTGGCGGGGATTTTGGTTTGCTCGTGTGTACACGCGAGCAAACCAAAATCCAAGCAAACAGATTTGTTCAAATTGGTCGGTCCGACCGATTTGAACAAATGGATTGCCTCGTGTGTACGAGGCCTGAGAGTGCTGAAAGCTAAAAATTGGTCTGGGAAGGAATGGTGTATAAAAGGCCTGTATTGAATTGGTTAATCTAATATTTCACAGCAGGGCCTGTTCCTGTGCCCACCAAGAGTAACTGTGAGGGCTTACAGTGTTGTGGCAACACGAACACCTAAGGCCCAAATTTCTGCAGAGTATATAGGGCAGGCCCCTATTTTCAAACATCAAACTTACAAACGACTCCTACTTGCAAACGGAAGGAGAGAACAGGAAGTGAGAGGAAATCTATCCCTAGGAAGGGAAATTCTCTCCTGTGATGCCGCGTACACAAGATCATTTTTTGTGATGAAAAAAAACATCATTTCAAACTTCATTTTTCAAAACGACGTTGCGTACACACCATCGTTTTTCTACAAAGCTCTAGCAAAGCGTGGTGACGTACACCACGTTCGACGGCACTCTTTTCCATTGAAGCTCCGTCTCATAACTTCTGAGCATGCGCGGGTTTAAAAACGTTGTTTTCAACATGGTTTTGCCCACACACCATCACTTTTTATGACACAAAAACCAACGTTTTGAAAAACGACACAAAAAATTCAAGCATGTTGAAATTTTTTTTTGGTCGTTTTTTTTTAAGACAAAAAACAAAGTTTTGCCCACACACGATCAATTTAAAGTTTTTAAAAAATTTCGTTTTTTTTCATCGCAAAAAATGATCGTGTGTACGCGGCATCAGAGTTAATATGGTAAAAACGTGTCTCCTTTCCACTTATGCTTCATAATCACCAATCCTTGTTTCACAAAAAAAACAACAATTGTCATTGGGACAGAAAGTGAGGCGAAATGTTCTGAACAGGTGAACAGACAGCAAAACAAATGTTACAGTGGTGATAACCTTTCCCCATGTTTTCCAAAAAGCTTAAAAATAGATTTTTTGGCTGGAGCTACACTTTAAAAATGTACCTGGGTCAAATTACAAACAGATTCTATCTAAGAACAAACCTACAGTCCCTGTCTTGTTTGCACCGCCTGTATACTGCTGTTCAGACTATATAATGGGGGCCCCACACCTTTCTTTTTTTTAAATGTGGGTGCGGGGTTCCCCTTAATATCCATACAAGACCTAGAGGGGCTGGTAATGGGCTGGGGGGGGGGTACCCATGCCGTTTTTCTCAATGATTTTCATCCATATTCCCAGGACCAGACAATACATTAAAGCCGCAAGTATTTTTAAATGACTTTTATTCCTTTAGAATTGTCATTTTGTGCAAGGACTGTTCTAAATACTGGAAATACATGCCACTTCACAGGCATACTATAGACACCCCCCCCCCGGGACAATGTCTAAAGGAATATATCCCTTTAATTTTTTCACTTTAAGCATCATTAAAATCACTGCTCCCGAAAAAAACTGAAGTTTTTAAAACTTTTTTTTCATTGATACATTGTACCTTTTTAGGACAATAACTTGCACATTAGCCTTTAAAATTCACACTTTTTAATTTCTCATGTTCGAGTCCCATAGACTTTAACAGGGTTCAAAAGTTTGTGCAAACTTTTGGTCGGTTCGGGGTGTTCGGCTCATCCCTACTCATAAGATGTTTTCAACACTGGATTATTTCTTTGTATCTGCCCTACTTTTGGCAAATGTGGTATCTTCTGATCTGGGCTAGATAACCTGGTCTGACCATGTTCTATTGTCTCTAGACCTCTCCCTTTCAAAAGCCTTCCCCAAAAAATTCCACTGGGCATTTAACGGATCCCTCCTTTCTAGGCTTAACACCAAGGAGAAGCTCTCTGAAGCACTGATTGAATTGTTTCAGCTTAATATTGGTTCTGTGGAAGTGGCGTCTGTCCTTGTGGTAGGCCCACTAAGCCTTTTTTCAAGAGCATTGTATATCGGCAGGCTCTCATTTGAACAGTGATACCGATGGCCAAAAAACATCTCTCCTCACCAAATTATGCTCTGCTGAGTATCGTCTTTTGTGCTCCACCACGGTGGCTTGCCTCCATGTAGTGACATTACTATGCAAGCAACTTAAATTCATATCTGAGTCTGCTACTGCCAAATCATTACTCTGGGTGAAACAAAAGTATTACAAATACTCTAATAAGCCCCAAAGAATGTGGGTGACTAGGCTGAACCCTTGCCCCTTTCACACTTTCCCTTATTTCCCACTTCAGCCTAATGGTACGCCTACACATTGCCCTCAGCCCATGGCTCAGATTTGTGGGGACATTTATAGTAAACTTTACAAATGCTTAACCCCAACTAACCATCCACCATTTAAACAGGAGGCATTTGACTCTTTCCTGCAAGAAATTCATTTACCAAAGCTATCTTCTTCTCACCTGAAAAAATTAAACGCTCTATTAGAGGTGCCATCTTCTATTATTAAGCTGCTGCCTAACCACAAGTCCACGGGCCACGGTGGGCTTTCTTATTCGTACTTAAAAACCTACTTACATGTACTGGTACCTCATATGTTATCCCCTTTCAATTCCCTCCTTGAAGGCAGGGTTCCCCATTCATCCTTCACACACTCCTTCATCTCGGTCATACTAAAACCGGGCAAGGACCCATCCCTCCCTGATAATTATAGACCAATAGCTCTCTTAAGTTCAGATAGCAAGATTTTTACGAAAATCCTTGCCACCCGTCTGTCCCAACTGTTTTCTAAACTGAGTGACAAGGACCAAGTGGGTTTTGTACCAGTCAGGCACGCAGGAGACAATACTAGGCGTACCATTGACCTAATAGACATGGTAAATAGAGTCTGTCTCCCTGCACTGATCTTAAGTTTAGATGCCCAAAAAGCATTCGACTGATTGAGCTGGCCTTATATGTTTTCAACTCTGACTCTTTTTCTTCCAAGGCTCCTTTATTTCTGCTCTACAGACTCTTTACTCCAATCCCTCCTCCCAGGTCCGAATGTCTTCTCTTCTGTCTCAGACCTTTCAGATGTCCAATGGCACCAGACAGGGATGCCCAATATCATGACTTCTTTTTATTCTTTGTTTAGAACCAACCTTTAGCTGCTGCCATCCATGCACATCCAGACATCTGGGGGATCCCTATGTGCCAGAGGGAATACAAACTTTCATTATTTGCGCATGATGTTTTGCTAACTCTAACCCACCCTCATCCTTTCCTCCCATCCCTACACACCTTACTATTCCAATTTAGTTTCTTATCTGGGTAAAACATTACTGTAAGGCCGCGTACACATGACCAAATACATCTGTTCAAATCGGTCTGGCAGACCGATTTGAACAGATTTGTCTGTTGGGATGTATTGGTTTGATGGTGTACACACCATCAAACCAAAATCCCCACCGGCAGACAGCGCGGTGACGTGGCGGTGACGTTGACGCCGCCACGTCACCGCATCAGGAAGTAAAACACTTACGCGCATGCTTTGAATCCATTCAACGCATGTGCGAGCAGATATGTCTGCTGGTTAGCGTACTAACCAGCAGACATGTCGGATGGACGGATTCCCAGCAGACAGGTTTTAAAGCATGCTTTAAAATTTGTCGGCTGGCCAAATCTGTCTGTCCGCCCGTACACACGATCGAATATGTCTGCTGAAACGGTCTGGCAGACCGTTTCCAGCAGACAGATTTGATCGTGTGTATGCGGCCTAACAATCTATGG
Organism: Rana kukunoris; assembly: GCA_029574335.1. Lineage (NCBI taxonomy): Eukaryota > Metazoa > Chordata > Amphibia > Anura > Ranidae > Rana > Rana kukunoris. Next base: position 185,011,700 of record CM056050.1, on the reverse strand, counting down.
CAACAATTGAGAATTGCTGTTCACAGACGCCCTCCATCCGATCTGACAGAGTTTGAGTCATTTTGAAAAGAATAATGGGCAAACATGTCACTCTAGATGTGCAAAGCTGGTAGAGACATACTCAAAAATACTTGCAACCATAATTGCAGAAAAGGGTGGTTCTACAAAGTATCAATTTAGGGGGGCTAAATATAAATGTACGTCACGCTTTTCAGATATTTATTTGTAAAAAAAAAAAATCATTTATCAATTTACTTACACTTCACAATTATGTTCCACTTTGTGTTTTTCTATCACAAAAAAATTGGAAAATGTCAATGGATATGAATACTTTTTCAAGGCACTCTATATATATATATAAATAAGGGTTCAAAAATTCCCTCTCATCCTCTGGATCTAACTTGGCCTGTCCTTATTAATACATTACTAATGTGCACTCTCCACATCCCACTACTGTTCTGTTTCCCCCACCAACAGTCTGATCACTTATCTGCCACTACAATTATGAATTTAGCAACAAAGTCAAAGAATAAACAAATGCTTTTCCCAATGGCCCAAAATGATTAACAAGATTTGCTCCCCTCAAAATTGAGCGCAGGTCTGTTCAATCACTATTACCCAACAGGTGGCACACTTCTTTGCGATGTCTCCAGCTCAAACCCAACAATTGCTTTGTTGTCTTAGGTAGTAATTATAGTTTCTTTGTTACTCTACTTTGATTGTAAGTGTTCACAAAGGGGAATTATATTTGGTCAAAAGAAGGTCAATCCTCCTGTGGGAAGGTTGACCGTACTGCCTTTAAAAGGTTGCTAACATGCTTGGTGAAGAATAAGAATGACAAAATTGGGATCATACATGCAATAATGTTAAAGGCGGCAACAATGACTGGCCTGTTGTGGCTGATCACGTTTCTCACACTTGCTAGTGGAAAGATACCAGCAGCTCACCTGCATTGTGCTTTTGTGTTCTCTGTTTCCTAATGTAAAACATGATATAGAAATTCTTCATTTTTCATGTAGTGTATGTATGAAAACAGTTAGGGCTTGACAATGTTGGTTCCTTGGGTAGGGATTAGTATTATGTGAATAAACTGGAGGACAAGCATCTGCTCCCAGAACACCACTTTTCTATTTATAGAGATGCATGTTACTCTGGTTGCCACCTCATTTAATCAACTTCACAAAAAACAGGTTTAAAGTGCTGTGAAAAGCATGTGCTATATTTATTCTTCACATAACTGGTGTGGGGTATACCATGCTACACAGTGACATATCAAGAAACATGAGAACCTAGTCTAAGTACAGTGTTTCTAAATATTTAACTGCAAATTGTGTTTTTTTATCAAGGCACAGAGCACTACATATGCTGGTGAAAGAAGCTAAATAAGAAGCTAAATATGGGCCGGAAAGATACTGGAGACCTAAAGCTGGCATTATTGTGATGTAATGTAATGTTACAGCCCTACACCCCCCACCCCCCCCCCTCTTGTTGCTGGACACATAGACAATGGAGAGTGGACTGCAGACGTCTCTCCGCAGGGGGTGTGTATTGAGAAGCCAGGCTGCCTGCTTACCATAATCTCATTAAGTATCTCTAAACTGTTTCAATGTCCAAATGTTCTGTTGCCATTTATTGTTCCTTGTCCCCCTCCCCTCATAGACAAGGCAAAGGGGAGTGTCCCTAACTGTGTGTAAAACTGTATAGTTTGGATTTTAATAAACAGTTAAGCTCTGGTTGTGTAACCCTCAACATGTGTGGATTGTCTCGTGATTGAGGGGTTAAGGGCTGGTTATGGTGAATCGCCAGGCTGCGGGTTCGTTTGGAGGACAGGAGACACAGGTCTGGCGGATGTGCCCACCTGGGGTGTCTGAGATCCGTCACAGTACCCATACAACATTAATTTTAGTTTTATTTATGACATGGCCCTTGGAAGATGAAGAATTAATTAATCAAAAAATATCTTCAAAGGTACAATTGTATCTATACACTTCTCAAATGATTTTATAAATACTTCTCTCAGCAAAATTATACAGTAAACAAAATATTAATATATCACACAAATCACCCTGTTACAGTTGTGAAAAGTGACTAATATAACACAAAGTCCATAAACTTGATCCACTATAGATAATTCAGTGCAGTATTTTTTTCATCCACCACACGAGTGTGCCAGTGATTCCTCTCCTGTCAGATAACACACTCACCAACTGGATATGCCTTGTACTATCGTGTTTGGCAAAAAAGTTGTGAAAAACCTCAGAGAAAGGGTTAATAAACTCTCCAAAATCCGACCATGTATGTGCAGGATCTCTTCACATGTAAATAATAAAGAGTGCACTAAGGCCGCGTACACACTTTCAAATCTGTCTGCTGGAAACGGTCGGCCCGACCGTCCCAGCAGACAGATTAGATCGTGTGTACGGGCGAGCCGACGGATTTGGCCAGCAGACAGATTTGAAAGTATGCTTTCAAATCTGTCGGCTGGGAACCCGTCCGCCCGACATGTCTGCTGGTTAGTACGCTAACCAGCAGGCATGTCTTCTCGCACATGCGTCGAATGGATTCGACGCATGCGCGGAAGTGATTTACTTCCTGGTTCGGTGACGTGGCGGCGTCAACGTCACCGCCACGTAACCGCGCCGTCTGCCGGCGGGGATTTTGGTTTGATCGTGTGTACACGATCAAACCAATCTGTCCCCAGCAGACAGATGTGTCTGCTCGTGTGTATGGGGCCTAATAGTGTAATAACGTAAAACCAGTTTTAATAAACACTGTGCAAACGTCAATCAATAAACTCACACAAATCTCCTTAAAAAAGAGCAACAGATGCTTCAGCAAACACTTCCATTAGGCGCCTTATTTTGTACACTATGGGCCAGATTCAGGTAGATGGGCGCTTCTTTACTTTGGAGCAACGTTTCTCATTTACGTTACTCCGCCGACACTTTCGGCGCAAGTACTGTTATTCACATAGCAGTTGCGCGTAAACTTGCGCCAGAGTAACGATAATGCGCTGGGTAACCCGACGCAAGTGGAAGTGGGTGTGATCATATGTAAATGATGGGCGGAGCCCAGCGCAGAGGCTTACGTTCAGCGCATCATCCACGGAGCATGCGCAGTAAGTGAGGCTCCACTAGCCCCCTTGTGCGCATGCTCACAACTTCCGTCGGCACCACTTCACGGGAAACGTCAGCGCAATGTGTTCCGTTGCACGTATAAAAGCGCTAGCGGAAACGCCATTCCGGCGCAAAAGTATATCCGTTTCCCCCCACCCCAGGGAAGATACTTTTGCACTGAAATGGCTGCTCCCGCTACCCCCAAAGAGAGGAGGAACCTCAACTTTAATGTCCAGAAGGTCTCTGTGATCATCTCGGCTATGGAGACGTTTAATGATTCCCTCCACGGGAAAAAAAGCAGGAAGACCAGCCGGGAGAGGAAGCAGGGCATCCTGGAGACCATTGCTGCCAGGGTCAATGTGCTAGGGTACTCCACCCGGACTGCAGGCGACATTCAAAAAAAAATAAACGACCTGTGGCGCAAGGTCCGTGGCAAGGTGGCCACCATTAGGAGCCATGAGAGGGGCACAGGTGGTGGTCCACCATGTCCGGTCAGCCTGACCACGGAGGAGGAGGTGGTCGCCCGCTGCCTGGACAGGGAGCAGTTGGAGGGGGTCCCTGGCTATGACTCCGTAGAGGAAGGCTCCAGGACAGGTAAGTGATTTTTACCCCCTTTTTGGTGTGTTGCATGTGGGGGGGGAGGGTACATGTGCCAAGTGTGTGGGACCACCAACATGTGTCTGCTTTGTGTCATCCACAGATGACGGAGCTGGGCCATCATCGCTTACCGGCCAGTCCACCCCAACCTCCCAACGGGATGCTGATGATGAGGCCCTGGGTGCTGGAGACACCGAGGTATAGGAGGAGAGTGCCCACACCACTTCAGCAGAGGTGGTTGAGGAGGAGCCTGTCCCTGAGCAGGACTTTATTTTAATGTTGGAGGAGTCCTCCTCCTCTGCAGGGCCCTCTGTCATCCCCTCCCCCATCCTAGGTAGCCCCTCAAGGGCGACTCCATCCCCACAGGGACAACCTTCTTCTGCCCCCAGGAAGGCGACCCGGAAGACCAGGGGGGTGTCTGATATGGTCCAGGACCAGGTAGTGTTTGACCACGCCAGACAGACCCAGCAAATGGGGGAGATTGCTGGCCACTTAGACCGGGTCGCAGACAGCCTGGGCTCCATGTCACAGCTGCCCAGTCGTGTGCAGGACGTTGTGACCAGCCTGGGGGAGGTGCAGGCTGATGTCCGGCACCTGACAGCAGCTGTCCGAGACAACACAGCTGCCATCCGGGAAGAGGGGAGGCAGCGGCAACGTGACCAGCGGCATCAGATCACCTGCCAGCTGAGGATGCAGGCCCAGACAAACCTGTATCTCAGCCGTATTGCTGTGGCATTGGAGGGCAGGCAGCCAACAGCTCCCAGGAGTGGCCCACCCGGGGATCAGCCTCCTCCAGATGCCCCCCCACCCCCACCACCACCCACTCCCTACAGGCAGCTGAGGAGCCCGAGAGTGCCCCCAAGGAGGAGCCCCCGTCATCCCAGATGAGGGTTTTTTGATTTTTTGGTTGTTATATTTTTTTTTTATACTCAGGATATGAGTTTTTGTTTATTTTTGAATATTTATTTTATACTCAGGATATGAGTTTTTGTTTATTTTTTAATATTTATTTTATACTCAAGATATGAGTTTTTGTTTATTTTTTAATATTTATTTTATACTCAGGATATGAGTTTTTGTTTATTTTTGTTCTCAGGTTATGAGATATTTTTTGTATTTTTTACTGCACACGGTCAGGAGTGCAGGGGACAGTGTGAATGGTGTGTGAATGTGAGGGGGTGGCACTCCTGCCAGTAAGGGGTGTCACCCTCGGCCGTGGTGGTGAAGTTAACCCCACGGCTGTATGAATGACGTGTGAAAGGTGTATGAATGGACAGTGACATCATTGGGGCCTTGACGCTGGCGTTGCTGCTCCCAAGTCCTACATCCTGGACTTGGGCTAATCCAATGCGATGTGCATGTGGTGTGTGTGATCTAGGGACATCAGTAGTGTACACGCGTGCATTCTCTGTGTGATAAATGTTTTGGTTTATTGTCCAAAGATGCCTACGGCGAGGACCCTCCTGACTGCTCTTCCATCAGCAGACTGGGTCTCCTCTGGCAGGTGGGGACTGTGTGGGTCGGGGGTCAGGTCATCACGTATGTCAATCTGCAGGCCTTTTCTCATAGCAAAGTTGTGCAGAATGCAACATGCACCGATGATCTGACACACAAAGGTAGGGGAATACAATAGTGTCCCCCCAGACTTATCCAGACAGCGGAAACGGGACTTCAGGAGCCCAAATGTTTGCTCCACCACTGCACGGGTTTTGATGTGTGCTTCATTGTATTTTCTCTCTCCTCTGGTTTGGGGGTTCCGGAAAGGAGTCATGAGATGGGGTCCCAGTGCATATGCAGAGTCACCTGTAAGGGAAAAGACAGGAGAATGTTAGTCATGCATGTGCCACTTCTGATGTGCATCACGGGAGGGGATAGTCATGCCTGCCACCCATGTCACTCACCAACCAGCCAGCTGTCCCCATACATGTTCTGCTCAAATTCTGCTGGGATGGGACTCTGACGGTATATGAAGCTGTCATGGCTGGACCCGGGGTGTTTGGCACGGACGTGCCATATGAGGCGTTGGGCATCGGCTATCACCTGTACGTTGATGGAATGCCAATGCTTCCGATTGCGGTATATGTGCTCTGTGGCACTGGGGGGCTGTAGGGCCACATGTGTGCAATCAATTGCCCGGATGGTGCGTGGGAATCTGGCAATGCTGTAGAAATCTGTCATTGCCTTCAGCCGCAGCTCCTCAGTGGTGGGTCTGATGAACTGGTTGGACATGCGTCTGAGGATTGCGGGGACAACCTGGTGCACACATCTGCTTATGGTGGACTGTGACATCCCAGCCACCACTCCACTTGTACGCTGGAATGATCCACTGGCAAGGAAATGAAGTGTTGCCAGGACCTTGACCAGTGGCTGCACTGCTTGTGAGCGGGGTGTCTTGCTGGTGATGTCACCCTGCAGGGTTGTGGTTAGTTCAAGGATTGCATCAGGGCTGAATCTGAAGAGGCTATACACCTCCTCATCCCCATGCCAAAAAGGCTCATGCGCGTGTGCGGTATATCCTCTCACGTGCCCGCCTCCTTCGTTCCGGGGGACCCAGTACTAGTGCTAGGACCACGACTGCCCCTGGCATGTTGGCACACAGAGGTGTTGTCCTTGCAAGTGTGGTTGTTCAGCTTGCTAGTTTCGTCGGTAACGCTGCTGCTGGAGCTGCTCTCCTGCTGACCTGTGGCCGTCTGGAGTAAAGATAAAGCAGCTATTTGTAGAAATAACTTTGCGCCGGACAGACGAGATACGCGCGGCGCATGTAGCCAGCGTATGGTGCTAATCCGTTCGCGAATCGGGAAATCTCCCTCATTTGCATATTTGCAGGGGAAATCAATAGGCGTGACTGATGCGCCAAGCGAAATTATGCGCTGACGAGACTCTGGCGTCGGAAAGTTAAGCCGATCGGAAATGGCCCGTTTTCTGTCGCATCTAGTTTGGTGGGTACGGGCACATAGAAACGACGGCGCATAATCACAGTTACGCGGCGCATATCGAAATACTCAAGCGCAAGTGTTGCTGAATCTGGCCCTATTTGTTTTGATAGAGTTTAAAATACTATTCACATTCTTTAAGTTTAAAATGGCAGCTTCACTAAATTAATATTTATTTATCTATCTGTAATCACAGTGGTGGGAACCCAAGTGTGGCAGGTGTGCTTGGTAACTATCAGTTTTATCTATACACTGTGGCCCGGATTCACATACATCAGCGCATCTTTATGCCGCTGTAGCGTATCTTCTTTACGCTACGCCGATGCAACGCAGAGAGGGAAGCATGGCATTTACAAAGCAAATGCTCCCAACGTTGCGCCGGTGTAGCGTATAGTCGTAGGCGTAAGACAGCATAAGTGGAAGTGGGCTGGAAGTGGGCGTGATACATTTTAATGTAGCGTGACCCCATGCAAATGATGGGCTGAGCTTCAGACAAGTACTTAAAATGAACTGCGCATGCGTCGTACCTTGGACGTATCCCAGTGCGCATGCTCACAATCATGTTGAAACAACTGGCTAAGATACGTCGAATCACTGCCTACGACGTGAATGTAACCTATGCCCAGCCCTATTCACGTACTACGTAAACTACGTCAATTTCTACGGCGTTCGTTCCCTGGTCCATACCTTTGCATGAGTTGCACCTCCAATATGGAGAATATTTTTACGCCGGACGTAAACCTTACGCAAATCACTTAAAACATGTGCCGGGCGCAAGTACTCCCTCATTTGCATATTTGCATCGAAAATCAATGGGAGTGCCAAAAGCATCCAGCGTAACTATGCGCCGACTATACGCCGGCATAGGCAAGTTACGTCGGTCGGATGAAGCCTATTTTTCAACGTATCTAGCTTTGTGGGTCGGCACATAGATACAACGGCGCACATTTGTACTTACATCGGCGTGGAGATACGTCGGCGTAAGTGTTTTGTGAATCCGATCTGTAAGTACAAAGATTAGAATTGACCAGATAGATCCTTTAACAAATCAAGAACCACCTTTCACTAGCAGCCCACATGACTAGGCTAAAGCTGTCTTGTAATGGCCATACAAGAATGACTAGCAGGACCACCAGCAATACAGTCACAAAAATCCTGAACATGCTGCTGCAAAGCCCCGAGACCCAAACAGAACACATATCATTCTGGAAAAACGCTATCCATGTAAATAGCTTATTAAAAATAGTAGTTAGCTTAGGAAAGAGGTGACGCTGTGCTGACGTCAGCTATTTTCCCTGCACATTACTGTATATTTTGTGAATTTTTACAACAATACAAGGGTATGTTTATAAATGCAATGATGTTTGTGTTTTTTAATGCCTCAAATTTTCAAAATTAGCAATATTAAGTCCTGCTTCACATGTAACAAAAACTTTTGGGAACTACTACTTTATACTGTACACACTACTTGACTGCTTCAAGTACAGTATGTCTTCTTGAAACAAGTATTTAAATGTCAGTGCTCTTAGCATTTAATGATTAGAGATGAAAAGTGTTATATATTACCTAATACTGTATTCCAAATTAAGCTTATTGAAGAAATGTGTATTGCATTTACACAAAAATGTAGTATATTATATATAATAAGTGAGAAGTTGCAGCTAAAATGATTATAGACTAAAATAGAAACTTTGTATGGCATCTAAGAGAACTAACAATGTGACAATGAATTCCACAAAGAAGAACTTGTTTTGTCAAATGTACAGCTTACTAAAAATGGATATACTGTACCTCTGGGCATGAAAACAGGCTTTTGGGTTATCTCCACTTGCCAGTTGCATTACAACCATGTTATTTCTATGTTATGTACCAGATGTTAAAATATTAAAATGCATGTCATTTATAAAATCCTATATCTGATCTGGAAAACAATTCATATTTCAATTCTATTTTCTAGTAAATGAACGATATGTCCTTAATTTACCAACTAATATCTATACCTATCATGGGTTGTAAACAAAATGCATTTAAGTATGATTTCTTAACTCCAACTGCAAAGTGAATGCACATAATTTAAATCTTATTTATTTGTTAACCTGCTGGAAGACTTGAATCATGAAGAAAAATTAGGTGAGCATCTCCCTGAGGTACAACAACCATGGATGTTGGGTTTCATTTCAGGCATAAACAGATGGCTCAACAACAGATACAATTTTTAAATAAATAGCAATGCACACGGGGATATTATTTTTTAAGAATGCAAATGTAATCATATTAACTGTTAGTGAGGTTATAGCTACATGGATTATGATTAATGTAAAATGTTATTTAAAACAGAGTATTATAGATGAGTGCTATAAATCATATTACTGGTTACAGTAACAATAAAGTTGTACTTATGAACATTATTTTTGTTAAAGTAAGGCATATACGGTAAATCTGTGTTTCTGCTAATGTAACTGCATTACATAATATAAAGTGTGTTTTATGAGAAAATAGAACTGATGGGTATTGTAGTGTACTACCTACTATGCTGTACAGAACACTTTGATAAATACCAAAGCAATTGCATATGGCACTGTTGTTTTCTGTGTGAGACTGGAAGTATTTTGTGGTAAGCAGATAATTCCAACATTTAAGGGGTTAATTATTAATCAGGTTAAAGTTTTAAGTTAAAGTTACAAGTTAGGGCTAGATTTTAGTGCTATAAGTGTTAACATTTATGTTTAAGGTTCATTGTTAGGGGTTAATTTGAACAGTTGTGTAGGGGGTTAAAGCTATGGCAAGGTTAATGATTAAGCTATTGTGTAGTAGAGGAAACTTTGAAAAGTTATTAGGTAGATAGATTGGGCTCCATTGCTTTTGGTTTGAGACCAGTAGTGTTTGAAACTGATCCTATAAGTCCAGCATTTTAGCAATATGTTAGGGAATAGGATAGGGATAATCTGTAACTTAGGAGAATGTTGACACCAGTCTGATTCAGGCACAAGGAAAGCATTTGCCCAGTATTATCTTCTATGTGATCACTTGCAGGGAAAAGCAACACATTCATAATAACTTCCTTTACAGCCTCACATTGTACTCATCACAACAGGCTCCTAGTAGAGCAATACGTTCAGCGGGACAAACATGGGTAACCAGAGTTGTAGTTTACCAATATTTTGAAGTCTGTATGCGGCAGCACTTATTAGCCCAGTGCCCTACAGCTCCCAGCACTGAATAGAATAGCAGGGGAACATATTAAAGGTAAATGCTAGAGAGGAATGGATAGTCAAAGCACAGGATTTATTTAAAGAAGAGTTTCAGGCATGGCAAATTTTTACATTAGTCAAATCTAACTACGCATATACCATAAGCTGGCAAATGCCCCTGAAAACTGGAAATCATGAAAGTAGACACTATATCAGAGATCTCCCCTTCCAGGTCCCATGCTGAGCGTCAGGTCATATGCATTGTGAACACAGGAGTTGGCATGAGGGCTATTCAGATAAATCTTTGTATTTTTTTAATTAATGCAAAGCATTCGCTGTGTGGATGAGGTGGGGGGGGCATGGTAGTGACAAAACACTGCCCACCTCGTCCAAGGAAGTAGGTGCCGATTCTGGATGATGCAAAGATAACAAAGATGGGACTAATCTCCTGGGGAGAAAGGAAGATATTATCAGAAGGAATACAGTGATCTATAGGATGCTGGTTCAAAACTACATTTCAAAACTAAAATATACAGCACTTTTTAAAATTTTCAAAATTTATTTTTTAATTATTTACCTAAAATTGTATTACATATTTTAAAAAATAAATATTTTTTTATGGGTACGTTAGCATGCCCTAACTGCACAATTTTTTTTAGATTTTGGGCAATCACTTATTTTTACTTTATGATTGTTTTCTTCAAGCCTGATATTTATATACAGGATGTATATTTTTTAGCAAGCTAAACTATTTACCCCCTTCTGCTACATTGTATTATTATGTATCTGCAGTTTTTATTTTTATTTGTTCAAACCACTAGGAGTTCTTCACAATTTAATGTGATCACAGAAGTTGTCTCCAAGTATTGTTAGGCCACGTACACACGAGGAGACATATCCGATGAAAACGGTGTGGTGACATGGTGGTGACGTTGACGCCGCCACATCACCGAACAAGGAAGTAAAATACTTCCACGCATGCGTCGAATCCATTCGACGCATGCGGGAGATTTCGGTCCCCTGGTTAGGCGTACTAACCAGCGGACATGTCCGACAGACGGCTTTCCAGCAGACAAGTTTTAAAGCATGCTGTTTCAGCAGATATATTCGATCGTGTGTACGCGGCCTAATGCCGCGTACACACGATCACTTTTTGTGATGAAAAAAACAATGTTTTATCTCATGAAAAAAAAAAAAACAACGTTTTTCAAACTTCATTTTCTAAAACGACATTGCGTACACACCATCGTTTTTCCAAAAAACTCTAGCAATGCGCGGTGATGTCCATCACGTACGACGGGACTATAAAGGGTAATTTCAATGCAGAAGACGGCCTCTTTTGCTGATATCGTGTTGCTGCGTGTTAGTAAAAGTTTGGTGAGAGACAATTCGCGCTTTTCAGTCTTCGTGCTTTAAGGATCGTTTTCTGTCGTACAGTTTGTGCTTTTGGGTTCGTATCTGTGTTACAGTGCTTGTTTTCAAATCGTATCTGTTTTGGCAGTGCGTTCTTGTTTGCACGTTCCTGTTTTGCAGGTCGTTCTTCAGTCAGTTTTTTTTAGTCCGATCTGATTTGACGACTGTTTTCTAGCCATGTTGCGGGTACGTTCTCGTCGCCGAGAGCGTGCTGTGCATCTTGTTAGGATGTGTGCTGCATCCCGGCTCCGGTCCTTGAGGAGGGCGAGAAGGACTTTGTGGGCCAAGGACTGGTTTCTTCTCAGGAACCAGTTCTCTCATATGCCCCTGCTGCGGGAGATCCAAGAAAATAACCCTGATGATTTCAGGATTTTTTTTCAGATGTCTGACCCCGTATTCCAGCAGCTTTTGGCTTCGGTGTCACCTTATATCACCAGGCAGGACACTGTTATGCGGGAAGCCATCACTGCTGAGCAGCGGCTAGTTGGTACCTTGCGGTACCTGGCAACAGGGAGAAGTCTTCAGGACTTGAAGTTCTCTACGGGCATCTCCCCTTAGGCTCTGGGCCTCATAATCCCGGAGACCTGTTCTGCCATAATCCAGGTTTTGCAGGAGGACTATATTAAGGTAAGTGGTGTCCTTTAAATGCACAAACTATGTTTCTTTTTGCATGTCTCTTATTTTTTTTAAAAACAGTCCCTAATTAACCTGTTTGTAATAATATGCTGGGAATGTTCCCTTTGTCTCCATGCATGTTGTATTCCTTTTTTATTTGGTCTTACATGCATCTTTGGTATAGCCAACCTGTCCCTTTTTTCTTTTTAATGGCCAAACCCACCTAGCCTAGTCCCTATATCCCCCTTGATTTGTGTCCTCTATTGTAGTGCTGTATTTTTTGTCCCTATATCCCCCTGGATTTTTGTCCTCTATTGTAGTGATGTATGCCTAGTCCCTATATCCCCCTTGATTTTTGTCCTTTATTGTAGTGCTGTATTTTTTGTCCCTATATCCCCCTTGATTTTTGTCCTCTATTGTAGTGCTGTATGCCTAGTCCCTATATCCCCCTTGATTTGTGTCCTCTATTGATTCCTTATTATTTAGGATTTTTTTAAGAATACTTGAACTTAACGATCTTCTTTTTTTAGGATCCAAGAATGTTTTGTAATATGTTTGTTTGAATATTTGTATGTTTGTTTGAATATTTGTATTTTTTTATCTACAGTTCCCCACCACGCCACAGGAATGGCAGACTGTGGCAGCGGACTTATTTCAGCGATGGAATTTTCCAAACTGTGGAGGAGCTATTGATGGCAAGCACGTCCGCATCGTGCCACCACCCCATTCCGGATCTTATTATTTCAATTACAAGGGGTTCCACAGCGTCGTGCTGATGGTGGTGGTGTCTGCCAATTACCAATTCCTGTACCTTGACGTTGGGAAAAATGGGCGGATGTCGGACGGTGGGGTCTTTGCCGAGACCGAGTTTGCCCAACGGCTTCAGTCGGAGCACCTGGGATTGCCACCCGCGGAGGAGAACGAAGCGGGGCTTCCTTTTGTTTTCATCGCAGATGAGTCGTTTGGCTTGGGTCCCCACCTCATGAGGCCATTTCCCCAACGTGCCCTCACCCCTGAGAGGAGGGTGTTTAATTATAGGCTGGCCAGAGCCAGAAGAGTGGTAGAAAATGCGTTTGGCATCATGGCCAGCCGATTCCGCTTGTTTTTAACAGCCATAAACATGGCAGAATATAAATGGAATTACATTATTTCTTTTTTTTTTTTAAATATATTTTTATTGGAAGATTTTCAAATACAATAGAAAAAAAAAAAGAAGAAGAAAACTGGTACATTGAATACAATAAGACCATACCGCAGATGGTCAGTAGTCAAACAAAAGATGAACAGAGAAGAATCGCATAATACATGCAGAAACAGACATTTTGGTAATATTAAGAATACATATGCAACGTGAGATGGCAGAATGTAGCCTGAGCTAGTTATTCCACAACGTGAAGTCTTAAAACCTACAGACCGAGAGGTCCTGCTAGCAGGCAGCTTGTGCGCGAAACACTCTGGATTATCTAAGGCATCCTTCAAAGGGTAAGGGATAAGGGGTGGTCGACAAGCAGCAAAGCTGTGAGTAGGGTCATGGTGGGACCAATTAGTTATGAGAACCAAGGGTACAATCCCCATACCCGCCCACCCCTCAAGGGAGCACACTGTGAGCGGGATAGGGAGTCCCAAGTAGCGAACATAACCCTGCGCAAGCAAGGCTCCGATTGGTGAGCGATTCTGTGGTCCCAAGAGAGAGAAAAAAAAAAATAAAAAAAAAAGGGGGGGGGTGTAAGACAGAATGAGAGCTGTTCATTGGGTGGGTATTTAGATAGGATGGGGGGGCCGTAATTGAGGATCTCATTCAGGTAACTGATATATCGCGGGTGTCACCAGCCTGGGAATTCCGGGATTCCCTGTAGTGCGTCCAGCAGGCCCAGGTTACCCCCACCTCAATGGGATGCATTGGGTAGCTGCATTAATGAGCTGTAGCATGAGTGAGTTTTTGTATGTTCTCTTGAGACAGGACGTGTGATGTAGGAGATATTGCGGCGGGGTAAAATCGGGGGAGAAGGTGGTGATCTGGACAATGAGATCGTGGACCCGTTTCCAAAATGGTTGGAGCAGTGGACAGCTCCACCAAATGTGTAGAAAGGTACCCACCCCTGCGTTGCATCTCCAACATGTGGCTGTGACCCCCGGGAATTACATTATTTCATGTTGCTGTATATTGCATAATTATCTTAACAATATTGCCTGATGAGGCAGTTGATGTTCCAGAGGCAGCCCGTGCGGCAGGCCATCCAGGCTTGGTCCCCCAAAACGCACGTGCAGTGCGCCAGGCATACGTGGACTATTTTATGGGTAGGGGGGCCATTCCAATGCCAGTTCTTGGCTGAATAAATAAAATAAACATTTCCTGAAAGAAACAGTCTCATTTGTTTATTTTCATTATTGTGAATGTTTGTGTATTTTATTTGTCTCCTAGGTTATCATAGTGCTATGGGTTTTGGGTGGACTAAATATCCATCATTGTTTTATGTTACCAGCAATAATAAATCTGCCATTTATAATTGTAATGTCAGCATTGATATAAAATAACAAGCCACACAATTTTGAGTGTCCATTGTTTTTATTTTGAAGTTCTCTAAAATCAATTTTTTTTTTGTAAACATTTATATACATGTTCTTGGGATTCTAACAGGTACAATCATTTTTTTTTTCTGGTGATTAAAAGAAACATGTAAAATCAAGTTTTTTTGTTTTTTTTTATGGTGATTAACTGCTTGCCGCCCACCCACCGCAGTTATACGGCGGGATGGTGGCACTGCTGGGCGAGAGCACGTAGCTCTACGTCCTACCTTAAACGGCCGATAGGGTGCGCGCGCTCGCTGCCGGCGGCCCGCGCGCGCGTCCCCGCGCGTCCCCTGAGTCCCGCGCACGTGCCCGGCGGGCGCGATCGCCGCCGGGCACGCGCGCTCGTTCGTTCAGAGCGGGGAACAGGAGCTTTTTGTGTAAACACAAAGCTCTCGTTCCTGTCAGCGGGGGAAACGCTGATCTCCTGTTCATACAATGTATGAACAGAAGTTCAGTTATTTCCCCTAGTGAGGCCACCCCCCATACAGTTAGAACACAAGCAGGAACACACTTAACCCCTTCCCTGCCAATGGCATTTTTATAGTAATCCAACGCATTTTTATAGCATTGATTGCCAATGGTCCCAAAAATGTGTCAAAAGTGTCCGATGTGTCTACCATAATATCGCAGTACTGAAAAAAACGCTGATCGCCGCCATTACTAGTAAAAAAAAAAATATTAATAAAAATGTCATAAAACTACCCCCTTTTTTGTAAACGCTATAAATTTTGCGCAAACCAATTAATATACGCTATATGCAATTTTTTTTTACGAAAAATATGTAGAAGAATACGTATCGGCCTAAACTGAGGAAAAAAATGTTTTTTTTATATCTTTTTTGGGGATATTTATTATAGCAAAATGTAAAAAATATTGCATTTTTTTCAAAATAGTCGCTCTATTTTTGTTTATAGCGCAAAAAATAAAAACCGCAGAGATGATCAAATACCACCAAAAGAAAGCTCTATTTGTGGGAAAAAAAGGACGCCAATTTTGTTTGGGAGCCACATCGCACGACCGCGCAATTGTCAGCTAAAGCGACGCAGTGCCGAATCACAAAAAGTGCTCTGGTCTTTGACCAGCAATATGGTCCGGGGGTTAAGTGGTTAAAAGAAACATGTAAAATCAAGTTTTTTTTTCTGGTGATTAAAAGAAACATGTAAAATCAAGTTTTATTTTTTTTTATTTTTTTCTGGTGATTAAAAGAAACATGTAAAATCAAGTTTTATTTTTTTTTATTTTTTTCTGGTGATTAAAAGAAACATGTAAAATCACGTTTTTTTTTTCTGGTGATTAAAAGAAACATGTAAAATCAAGTTTTTTTTTTTTTTTTCTGGTGATTAAAAGAAACATGTAAAATCAAGTTTTATGTTTTTTTTTTTTTTTTTCTGGTGATTAAAAGAAACCTAGTTAATTTTTTTTATTTTTCTGGTGATTTTTAAAAAAATAGAAAACAATTGTGTATTTTTCCTAAAATTAACAAAACGTAAAAACATTTCTAAAACAGTTCAAACCCTACCCAAAACATCCAGTAATTTTTTTAGCTGGAGTTCCACCCTTTTTGAATTTTATTTTATTTGTCTGGATGCTAGATGGATGTCCTCAATTTGTTCCCTGCAGGACCAGATTTTACGAATGAGGAGCTGGGCAGTATCCTTGTCAAGTGCCGAACCAGCACGACTTGCTCCTGAAATGTGCAACCAAACCATGTATTTAAAAAAAGGTTATCCTACATCTACATTACCCTGTGTATCTGTGTTATATGATACTTTACCGGATGTGGTGGCAGGTTCCCCTTTATCAAGATCCCTCAGGGTGTGGCTTGTGAACTTGCGTCCTGCCTTGATGCTTCCTTGCGCCCTACGAAATTGAAGGAAGGGAAACCAGAAAGGTAAAAGATTAGAGGGATGAAAGATAACTAAAATCACAACTACAGATTCCACATGTGTATAATCCACTGCTGAGCACACTCTCCTTTTTCTGCATATTGTCTAAATCTTGTCTAAATCTTGTCTAAATAAGTCTAAATCTGCACATGCGTATCGATGCGCCGCATCCCCAAAACGATATACGCATGAAATCTACTTTTTTTCGACCAGCGTAATTTCGATAGACCGGCATATCCGTGCACGCAAATATGCGCTAGACACACCATTGATTTGTTATTCAAATATGCAAATGAGGGAGTTACGGGGATCAACAAAAGTAAGTTGGTGCAGCGCAGGCTACGCGCTGTGCGCAACAGCTGCACTTCCTGTCTAAAATTAGACCATATAAAAGGTGGAATAAAATTAGACAATCCATCTACATGTCAGCTAAAGCAACACTGTTAGTGAGGAGCTGAGCAGTCACACTTGCTGGACAACAAACTTTATGCCAACATGCCAGGGGCATCCATGCTCATAGCTATACTACTGACTTTAGATGAGCAAAGAAGGAGGAGGGCACGGAGGGCATGGAGGAGGGCACGGAGGACGGCACGGGAGAGGATATACCGCACACTCATAGACCTCTTTGGCATGAGTGATTCTGAGGTGTATCGCATCTTCAGATTCACCCCTCATGCCATCCTGGAATTAACCACAACCCTGCAGGAGGACATCACCAGCCCAACACACCGCTCACATGCAGTGCAGCCACTGGTCAAGGTCCTGGCAACACTCCATTTCCTTGCCAGTGGCTCTTTTCAAAGAACAAGTGGAGTGGTGGCTGGGATGGCACAATCCTCCATGAGCAGATGTGTGCACCAGGTTATCTCTGCAATTCTCAGATGCATGGCCAACCAAATCATCAAACCAACTACTGAGGACCTGCGGCTGAAGGCAATGACAGATTTCTACAGAATTGCCAGATTCCCACGCACCGTGGGACAACTCAACACACCTAGTGGGTATGTCACAAATCAGGCAGTTTGTGGGCAGGTGGAATATCTGCTGAATTTCAGAACACTGGCTGTGTATGACCACCTAAAATGCTACAGACTCTTCTGGCATGCTTCATAAGATCTTGCAAATGGAGTTGATCCGCGCTATCCCCAATAAAAAGAAAAGTGTTAAATGGTGCCTCAAGGTGCAAAAGGTTTAACACAAAAACCACAAATATTTGTTCCTATTAAGGACACAAAACAAGTGACATGAAAATATGACAAGGTGCTGCAGTTATATATTAGTTTGAATAGTAAACAAAAAAAGAATGTAAAAAAGATAAATAATAATGCGCAACCTGAAAAGTCGCATATATCAGCGACTATTGAGTGAAAAAAATTGGGTGTGAGAATAATCATTAAAGTAAAAGTGATCTCAATAAACCAAAAAATGCAAGAGAGCAAGCAACAATATCATTGAGCAAAAACCCTCAACACTAGGTTGTGAATGGTCATTCAAGTCCAAAGAACACAAAGTGTAAAAAATATATAGGTAGGTGGTACAACTTGGAAGTCCAAAGGTGTAACAATGTAGCAAATAAACTGTGCATATTCAATCAAATCATGGGAGCAGGGATGTGAATCTTCAGTCTAGAGACTCTAGACGCTTCTTTCAAATAAGGTAGATAAATGGCCGCTTACCGAAACAGATGGACTTCTATTACAGAGATCATGTCAGCTCAGCACATAAGGAATGGTTCATCAGGCTCCAAGCATGGAAGTCAATCCCGAGCAGAGAAAACCTTTAGGCCTCGTACACACGAGGCAATCCATTTGTTCAAATCGGTCGGACCGACCGATTTGAACAAATCTGTCTGCTTGGATTTTTGTTTGCTCGCGTGTACACACGAGCAAACCAAAATCCCCGCCAGCAGACAGCGCGCTGACGTGTCGGTGACGTGGCGGTGACGTTGACGCCGCCACGTCACCGCACCAGTAAGTAAAACACTTCCGCGCATGCGTCGAAACCATTCGGCGCGTGTGCGAGAAGACATGTCTGCTGGTTAGCGTACTAACCAGCAGACATGTCGGGCGGACGGTTTCCCAGCCGACAGATTGGTAAGCATGCTTTCCAATCTGTCGGGTGGCCAAATCCGTCTGCTCGCCCGTACACACGATCGAATCTGTCTGCTGGGACGGTCTAGCAGACCGTTTCCAGCAGACAGATTTTATCGTGTGTACGAGGCCTTACACCTCTCCAAGGAACACCGAAGATAAATTCCCTGCATCAGCTGGATCCTTAGCGCACATGCACCATCTCCTCTCGGGATAGCAGAGGGGGGCATTCAGTAGGTAGTTGGTATTGTGGTAAAAAAGAGATAACACTTCATGGTGCAGTATGAAAAAACATTTACCCTTTATTTTGAATAAAGCGGGTTACTGACATCCAAAATGATAAAAACAGAATCTAAAAACAAAACACCAGTGTCGGCTCACGCCAGACCAGCTGGAGTGTGATGACGTCAAAGTCCTTAGCTCCACCCGACGCTGCGTTTCTCCGTACAAGGCGTCCACTGGGAAAGGAGGCTAAGTACCTTAAAAAAATTATTAAAAATACATTAAAACGATCCCCTATTTTGTAAACGCTATAAATTTTGCGCAGACCAATCGATAAACACTTATTGCAATTTTTTTTTACCAAAAATAGGTAGAAGAGTACGTATCGGCCTAAACTGAGGAAAAAAAATGTATATGTTTTTGGGGGATATTTATTATAGCAAGAAGTAAAAAATCTTGCATTCTTTTCAAGATTGTCGCTCTATTTTTGTTTATAGCACAAAAAATAAAAACCGCAGAGGCGATCAAATACCACCAAAAGAAAGCTCTATTTGTGGGAAAAAAAGGACACCAATTTTGTTTGGGAACCACGTCGCACGACCGCGCAATTCTCAGTTAAAGCGATGCAGTGCCGAATCGCAAAAACTGACCAGGTCCTTTACCTGCCTAGAGGTCTGGGTCTTAGGCTGGGTTCACACTACGATTTTCCCGTCCGTCAGCCGCATACGATTTCAGTTTTGAAAACGTACGGGCCCGTACGGGAAAACGCATACATAGACAATGCATTGCAAATCGTATGCACTCAGATGCATCCGGGTGCGTACGATTTGCTGGCAAAAAGTTTTTTAACAGTACACAAAATCGTGCTCGACCACGGTTTTGAGGCCGTTTTTGAAACCGTATGGCAAACGCATACGTTTTTTTTTTAACATTAAAGTCAATGGAAAACGCACATATGTGCGGTTCCATACGTATAAATCCGTTTCAGCCGCATACGTTTTTTCATATAAATCGTATGCGGCTGACGAACGGGAAAATCGTAGTGTGAACCCAGCCTTAAGTGGTTAATGGCTGTGTGTTGTATAATTTTGAGGGAGCAGAACATTTACAATGTTATACAAGCTGTACACACACTACTTTACATTGTAGCAAAGCATAATTGTTTCAGTGTTGTCACATGAAGAGATATAATATAATATTTACACAAATGTAACTTTTGTGAGATACTGTATGTTGTTTCCTTAGTGATCCTTAGTAATCCTTCTATTCTTTGCATTAGGTGTACCATTTAGTTAGGAAGGTATTATACTATCTCAGTTTAGGACTTTACATTGTTTAGAATTATTTTTGGTTCAAAATGGGTATAGATTTTATGTTAAGTAATCTACACGTGCCATTGATAAGATAGGGTTCATTGATAACATGGGGGCACATAGTTTAGGATGCAATACACATCCATCTGGTCCACTAAGCAGTGGATTTTTTTGGATGTACATTTTCCAAAATAGAGTATATCATTTTATTTTATATATTTATTTCTTAATATTTCATTTATATAGTCTGAATGGGGTTTCATTTTATGTTGTTATGTAAAGGTAATTGATTTAAAGGAGATATGTGTTATTATTTAAATAATTCTCTCCTTATATAAATAATTAATTTATTTATATAGGATAAATAATTATTGATGTACTGGTTCACTAGGTAAAGTGTATTAATTGGGGCTTGTTGGTTTAAATTTTAATTGTATTTATTTTATATGTAAATACAACCCATGGGGACGCAGGTCTGTGGAATATACCATCCTAAAATATGCAATACTGATCAGTGTTGTTTATATACATTAGTAGTTGCTGGGCAGTGTAAAGGATATATGGAATATCACAATGGACCACAAATAGATGGCGCATGTTTGAAGTACACAAAAATGGCCGCCGATAAACTATTTTAATTTGTCGAACCCCCCGTCTAATAGCAATCTCTCTGAGGAAAACACGTGATTCCCTGTCTTGACACACATCTCAGGGATCAGCAAAGTCCATAAAACACAGAGCCCAAGGGTGGTTTAACAGTGTATGTTAAAGGGTCACTAAAGGAAAAAAACATTTTTTGCTGAAATGACTGTTTACAGGGTATAGAGACATAAAAGTTAACTGATTCCTTTTCAAAATGATTAAAATTAGGTAAAAATCAATCATATAATGTGCCTGCAGGTTAGTTTCACTTTTGACCTGGCTTCATGTTTCTGCAAAGTAGAAATAGACACACAGAACAAAAACAAACAAATCCAGGGCAGTGTTTTGTTTTTAAAATGAATCTGATTGGTTCTGGGAAGTTTTACTCACACAGTAATGACAGCTTAAACCATCGTGAGAAAGCTCCCAGCACTGGGGTTATAAGGAAACAGACAAGCAGGGAGTGTGGAGAACAGAGCAGGATTACAGCAACTTCAAAGCAAAAACGAACAATAAGGACATGAAAACAGTACTGCAGTAAGGTAAAGGAAGCTATTTAGCTAAAAAAAAAAAAATTCCTTTAGTGATCCTTTAACCAAACTTGATTGTGCGGTCAAACACCCTGAGGTGAGGATAACTACAAATTTGAAAATCTTTCAAGGATTACTAACAATGGGCATTTATTATTGAGAGCATATTATGCATGTGGGATAGAATTATTAAATATAATTTATTTATGTGTAAACGGTTTGTTCCTTTTCTTCAGCGCAATAGCACTTTTTTGCATGTATGTTAAACGAATCCTTGTAACTCATATTTGACAATCAAGGACTATTGGTTATGCGTGTTCACTGATATATAACATGTTTTTTAAATCATAATTTTAGTGCATCACTTTGATTTTCAATATCCTCTATGCATGATGCTGGGACTATGGCAGGAGTAGCTGTGAACAAGGAGGCATAATAAGCCGCTTTGGCAGTTGCAGTGGACTGCACACTAGTCTCTGCTTGGGTTATAAATAGAGTTGAGTGAACCCGAACTGTAAAGTTTGGGTTCGGTACGGACTTTGGGTTTTTCTGTACCCGGACCCGAACCCAAATAATTGCTTTAGGTCTGGTATGGATATTAAGGGGAACCCCGCCGTCAATTTAAAAAAAAAATGGCGTAGAGTTCCCCCTAAAATCCACACCAGACCCCTTAAAAAATATAATAATAATGTAGCGGCCTGCTCCTGTTGAACAGGTGCTGCTTTAAATTTAGTGGGGGTCTGAACTGTTATTTGGCTCAGACTAGTATGCTTAATGGGAAGTTTAGCCTCTGTTCCAGCCATGGCTGTGCTGAGAGTTCCACCATTGTTCGGCTGGGGGTGTCATTATTACCCCAGGCCGAGGGTGGTAGCAGCAAGGTCAGGGTGCATTGAGTGTTCCCTTCGGCAGAGAATCAGTGGGAGTGGTCACCTTGCTGTGCATGCTGGGTAGGGGTACTTAATGTTTTGGCAGGGGTCCGATGTTCGTGCCTCGTGGCCTGCCTGGCCTGAGGTGCGTGTCCTGAATCCTGACTCCGGGACCAGTCAGACTGGGGCCTGCTTTTTGAAGAGGTGATCCTGTGCTATCCATCCTGCGGGAAGAGGCCACTTGATGAAGGTAGCCAAGGGAGGACCTATCCTGGAAGGGGCCATGCAAGAGGCTGGTACCTTGGGAGTAGGCCTGGAAACCTAATCGAAGGATGCACCATACACTGAGAAGCTTGAAGGTGTCGCTAAAGTTCTACCAAAGTTAAGCTGGAGAGATCCGGGTGCTGGATCCTGTGGCAGAAGATTCCGGACCAAAAGTGTCTCCTCATAAGGGAAGGTCTGTGGCAGAGACTGTACTTTATTCCGTGCGCCATCCCGGCTGCTAGGCCAGTGAGAGGGACCTATCCGGGTGAGCAATACCCACTCTGGCTAGAGTGGCGACGAGAACTGTGTGCTGGAAGCAGGAGTGTTTCCTATTTGTGATTGTGCACCTAAATCTACCTACTCTTCCACCCCTTTACTTCTTTTCAACTAAAGTTCTGCAAATAAATCCCAGAAAAAAAAGTGCATTGTGTGGACATTGAAATTCGTTGGACTCTCTTTTCACCCTGGACAGCGAAAGAGGTAACATGCCACCCAAAATTACTCAGAAACTCCTCCTGGGGTAGTGTTACAATAATAAAAATGCCATAAATCTAACCCCTATTTTGTAGACACTATGGGCCAGATTCATAGAGCAATTACGCCTGTCTAACTGGTGTTAGACAGGAGTAATTTCAAATTTTGCGCGCCGTATCACTAGTTTGAATCCTCAAACCATGATACGGCGGCTTCGGGCTTCGATCCGAGAGGCTTACGTCTTCGTAAGCCTTCGGATCTACGCTGCCATCTATTTGCGGCCGCTGGGAGGAGTTTGCGTCGTTTTGATGCGTTGGGATATGCAAATGTTTTTTTACGGCGATTCCCGAAGATACGAGTGGTCGTCGCAATCACTTTCGTCTATTTTTGCTGCTCTAACGTTACGTAGCCCATGTTAAGTATGGCCGTCGTTCCCGCTTCGAATTTATTAAATTTTTTTTTTTGTTTACGTAACTCGTTCGGGACTAGGATCGCCCGTAAACGACGCTACCTAAACAACGAATGACGTCACGACGTGATTTCGCGCAATGCACGGCGGGAAATTTGCGAACGGAGCATGCGCAGATCGATCGCCGCGGGAACGCGCCTAATTTAAATGATTCACGCCCCCTACTCGTCTATATGGATTGCGACGGGAGAAATACACTACGCCGCCGTCGTTTACTGGACAAAATCTACCTGAATTCCACGTAGAGCCAGGTAAAAAACGGCGGCGTAGTGTATTTCTGATACTCTACGATAATCCATTTCTGTGTGAATCTGCCCCCTTATTTCTTCTGAGAAATCCTCACTTCCTGTTCTTCTGTCTGTAACTCCACACAGTAATGCAAGGCTTTCTACCCGGTGTGGAGTGTTGTGCTCGAACCCCTCCCCTGGAATACAGAAGAGTCAGGACGCCCATTAACACACAGCTTCTTTCTCTATCTGCAACGTAGAGAGCGTCCTGACTCCTGTATTCCAGGGGAGGGGTCGAGCATGACACTCCACACCAGGGAGAAAGCCTTGCATTACTGTGTGGAGTTACAGACAGAAGAACAGGAAGTGATAATTTCTCAGAAGAAATAAGGACATTTAAAAGCAAAATTAAAGGATAAGGTAAGTGAAGGAGGACTGCACTAAGGTAAAGGAAGCTATTCAGGAAAACATTTTTTTACCTTTACAACCCCTTTTAAGCAACGCAGTGCTGTATCGCAAAAACTGGCCCAGTTATTGAGCAGCCAAATCTTCTGTGATGCTTATTCATAGCTGATGCTTACTCAAGCTATGAATAAGCATGACATGATGTGAAACATGTCAGCCACCTTTTTCCTGTTGTTCACTTCATTTTGACTGCATCACTTTGGTTGTTTTTTGGATTTCATTTGTACAAAAAAGACATAGTTTTAAGAAGTGCGGCAGTCCAGGATCTTCTTTTATCCAATGCACCTGTGCATAGTCGGCACCCTTTTGGTTTAGTGGTACGGAAGCAAAGCCAAGGGATCAGCAGGTTTTAGAGCGGTATCATCTCTCTTTTGCTTCTTACTGCTATTGTGGAGTCAGCTAGTAAGATTTCTCATCACTTCCTGTTCTGATAATAGTTTTAACAGACGGGATGTGGGTCAAACAGGCAACCAAAAAAAATCTGACAGAGGTTCTAGCCTTTTGCCACTAGACTTACAGACCTTTGTTCACATCATTGTGCAATATATATAGGCCCGGATTCACAGCCATCGGCGCATCTTTATGCCGCCGTAGCGTATCTTCTTTACTCTACGCCGGCGCAACGTTGAGAGGCAAGTATGAAATTCACAAAGAAAATTAGCCCAATGTTGCGCTGGCGTAGCGTATATTTGTCGGCGTAAGCCAACGTAAATCAAAGTAGGTGGAAGTGGGTGTGATGCATGGTAATAAAGAACTTAAAACTAACGGCGCATGCGTCGTAACTTGGACGTATCCCCATGCGCAATGCGTACAACCACGTCAAAATAACTGCCTAAGATACGTTGAATCAGTAGTGAGTGCATTGCTTGTATAACAGTGTAAATTTGTCCCCTCAAAATAACTCAGGCCGTGTACACACGACCGAGGTTCTCGCTGGAAACCAGCGAGAACCTCGCTGGAAGCTGCATTCCAGCGAGGACCTCGGCCGTGTGTACACTCTCGGCGAGCTTCCCGTCGGGAAGCCCGTCGAGCAGAAATAGAGAGCACGCTCTCTATTTGCTCGACGGCCCGCCTGGAAGAATGGCTGGTTGCCATTCCCGACGGGCGGGTCGCCGATTTCGACGGCCGGCAGGGAACCTCGACGGGCGGAAGGATGTGTTCTGCCCGTCGAGGTTCTCTGCCGTGTGTACACGGCCTCAGCCTTTCATGTCTAAACCACTAGCAACCTTTGTGAGTACAAAAAAATGTCCAAATTGGACCCAATTAGCCTTTTTCCCTCCCAGTGTCATGTTATTTGTTAGTGTTACTAAGGTCTTACGTGTGAATGAGGATCAGGTTTGTTAAACTTGGTGTTATCACTCTCAGGCCGCGTACACATGATGGGTTAAACCGATTAAAACGGTCTGATGGACCGTTTTAATCGGACCAAACCGATCGTGTGTGGGCCCCATCGATTAGTTATCCATCGGTTAAAAAAAAAAAAAACTTGTTTTAAATTTAACCAATGGATTCCTAACTGATAGGTCAAAACTGATCGTTAGTAGGCACGACCATCGGTTAAAAATCCATGCATGCTCAGAATCAAGTCGACGCATGCTTGGAGGCATTGAACATTTTTTCAGCACGTCGTTGTGTTTTACGTCACAGCGTTTTGACCCGATCGTTTTTTTTAACTGATGGTGTGTAGGCGTGATGGACCATCAGTCAGCTTCATCGGTGAACCGATGGAAACGGTCCATCAGACCGTTCTCATCGGATGGACTGATCGTGTGTACGCAGCTTTACTTTCTCATACTGGTCACTAGATTTTGCACAGGTCAAAATGTCACAGATGTAAAAAGCAGAAATTGCATCTAATCTGCCTAAAAAGAAGCTTGTGTACTTTTTTGAGCTTCAGGCGTTTTGCCTTAGGCTACAAAACACTCAGATGTGATCAGGGGCCATTTAAATGAATGGGATTTTGCTTCTTGGGAGTTTTTCATGCATTTTTCTCACAGTTTTTTTTACGAGCTGAAAGCGCTCAGGTGTAAATGCAGCCTTAGTTTTCAGGCTACAAGATGTAGAAAAACTATTTGTGGCACAATAATGAAAAGACAGGAAAAGCTGGTTTTGTGAAATCAGAAGTCTAAAGGTAGAAAACATTTCACTCTTACAGAGCTTTCAGGCATGTCTTGGTTACTGCCTGAAGGTCCCTGCAAAAAAAAAAAAAAACAACAACATAATAAACACAGTAAGTAATGTATGTCAGGAACAAATGAAATCTTAGTAATTTAACATGAATTTACATCCCAGCATTTGGATTCAGAGGCAGGCATGGCTCTAGAAGCAGAATCATGTGGGAGTTGATCTTCTGCACAGTTAGGAAGGAATACATTACCCAGTTTGACTACATTTCAAAAATTTTGAAGAATTAAACACATCATCATTAATGTACCTAGATTATCTTCCATGCTTCTCTGCAAAGGGATGATGTTCTCCTATGAATAAAGCAATTCTTATTGTGGGCATCCTTTGCACAGCAATATCAGTTTGACTCACAAGTTATGGAAACATAGGGCCAGATTCATAGAGCAATTACGCCTGTCTAACTGGTGTTAGACAGGAGTAATTTCAAATTTCGTGCGCCGTATCACTAGTTTGAATCCTCAAACCATGATACGGCGGCTTCGGGCTTCGATCCGAGAGGCTTACGTCTTCGTAAGCCTTCGGATCTACGCTGCCATCTATTTGCGGCCGCTGGGAGGAGTTCGCGTCGTTTTGATGCGTCGGGATATGCAAATGTTTTTTTACGGCGATTCCCGAAGATACGAGTGGTCGTCGCAATCACTTTCGTCTATTTTTTTGTACGTAATGTTAGAGCAGCTTTTTGCTGCTCTAACATTACGTAGCCCATGTTAAGTATGGCCGTCGTTCCCGCTTCTAATTTATTTAATTTTTTTTTTTGTTTACGTAACTCGTTCGGGACTAGGATCGCCCGTAAACGACGCTACCTAAACAACGAATGACGTCACGACGTGATTTCGCGCAATGCACGGCGGGAAATTTGCGAACGGAGCATGCGCAGATCGATCGCCGTGGGAACGCGCCTAATTTAAATGATTCACGCCCCCTACTCGTCTATATGGATTGCGACGGGAGAAATACACTACGCCGCCGTCGTTTAATGGACAAAATCTACCTGAATTCCACGTAGAGCCAGGTAAAAAACGGCGGCGTAGTGTATTTCTGATACGCTACGATAATCCATTTCTGTGTGAATCTGCCCCATAGAGAATTAAAGTGGAACTTTAGTCACAAAATTAAGTCTTACTAGACCACTTCAGACTGGCCCATTTTGAAGGTATGTAAAACATTTAAAAAAAGTACCTATATTGTTTAAAATCCAGTAATACACTGTCTCAATGTCAGGGCACTGTCCGCAGCAGAGGTGCTCGAAGACCTGGCATTCATGACAGTACTTTGCATGGCCAGAGAAATGCATACTAGCACGCACTGGGCGTGCGAGAAGGTGCACGCATGCACATTGGCACAGGCATGCGCGCTGGCACACAGGTACGCGCACAGATGTGTGCCGAGACAGCTATGCATGGTCCCAGCCCAGTATGGTGCCAAACAGCCTTCATAAGGTTACCCTCTGCAATCTGCTGGTTGATCCTAGGCCCTCCAGTGCGTTTGTTCCCATGTACCTCTTGCATCTGTGAATTCCTGTTATCCAACTTAGCTTGCCTCTGGATCTGTCTTCTACATGACTCCTGACCTGACTCCGACTTGTCTAATGGATCATCTCTCTATATTTTCTTATCACTCTGGCTATCCCCCTGACTACGCTTGCTCTTATCCACACCTGGTACCCGACCTTGGGTTTAACCACTTCATCCCCGGAAGATTTGGCTGCTCAATGACCAGGCCATTTAAATGACAATTGCGTGGTCGTGCGACGCTGTACGCAAACAAAATTGGCATCCTTTTTTTTCCCACAAATAGAGCTTTTTTTTGTATTTGATCACCTCTGCGGTTTTTATTTTTTGCACTATAAACAAAAGAAGAGCAACAATTTTGAAAAGAACACAATGGGGGTTATTTACGAAATGCAAATCCACTTTAAACTACAAGTGCACTGCAAGTGCATTTGAAAATAAACTGAAAGTGCACTTGGAAATGCAGTCACTGTAAAAAACATAATTTTAACCTGCACTTGATTGGATGATAAAATCAGCAGAGCTTCCCCTCGTTTCAGATCTTCCCCTCAGATCTACAGCGACTGCACTTACAAGTGCACTGCAAGTGCACTTACTAGTGCACTTGTAGTGCAAAAAGGATTTGCCTTTCGTAAATAACCCCCAGTATCTTTTAGTTTTTGCTATAATAAATATCCCAATTTGTTTCAAAAACAAATTGTTTACTTAGTTTAGGCTGATAGGTATTCTTCTACATATTTTTGTTAAAAAAATAGCAATAAGCATATATTGATTGTTTTGCGTAAAAGTTCTAGCGTCTACAAAATAGGGGATATATTTATTTATTATTTTATTTGTTTACTAGTAATGGAGGTGATATGCGATTTTATTGGGACTGCAATATTGCGGCGGACAGATCGGACACTTTTGACACATTTTTGGGACCAGTGACAATTATACAGCGAACAGTGCTATAAAAATGGACTGATTACTGTATAAATGTTACTGGCAGGTAAAGTGTTAACACTAGGGTTGTAAAGGGGTTAACTGTGTTCCCTAGGTGTGTTCTAACTGTAGGGGCATGGGACTGACTAGGGGAAGGGGTAGATCAGTGTTACTTACTATGAAAACACAATCTCTCTTCTCTCCCCTGAGAGAACCAGGATTTGTGTGTTTAGGCACACAGATCCCAGTTCTCGCTCTGTCACAAGCAACCGCAGATCATGCCCACCGGGCCCCCGCACTAGTAGCCAAAACACAAAGTGACGTAACATACTACTGCAGAGGCTGGTCGGCAAGTGGTTAAAACAACTCTCCTCTTGTGGGCATTCCTCTGACAACATCTCCTGTCAGAACATCTCTGCAAGCATTCAAGCAGACAACCTGTGCTCCTTTGAGCCTTACTCCCCATGCTCCACCTTCAGGGGTGTCAGGGACTTAGCCACAAGATAAGCCCACTCTCCATTGGCCTCTAGCACCAGGTGCATGATACTCACAATGCTATGCACATGATCAGTTTCTCTCTATTTTTAGGCACTGTGCTGTATTTGTAAAGAATGATCTGCTGCAGTGTAAAGATTTACTGCTGTCCAGACGCTCTGGTCTTCAGCAAAATGGCAGCCTCCAGCAGGAAGAAACATTAACAATGCTGGGTGCAACTTACAGCACACACTAATTTGGGTAGCATAATCATTAATGTGGAATGTATGTTCCTTGCTAAAGAACATTATTTTTATCAAGTTGTTATGGGTAAAGTTCCACTTTAAGCCCTTACCAGGAGGGATACCAGAGTCATCATTAAAGTGCATCTGCTTGATGTCCATGGTAGGGTGCTCTTCTGCCAGAATGACACCAGAAAACAAGGACAACTCAGGGAAAACTAGCCAAAAATGTGTTTTTTGCTTTTTTATTGAATTTAAACAGATAATTATCTGGCTTATAACAAAATACATTTGATTCAATTTAATCATTAAAAGTAAGAAAACACCAAACAATGAAAAGGATAAAACTTTTTCTCTGTATGTTTCCTACTGGGTTGCTAATTGTCCCACTAACCCAGGTAATCTAACCATTGAATTGCATCCGGGCTGATGATTGGCAATGCTGTCACTTTGCATTCCTTTAGTTATCCTTGGAAGTCAGCTGGATAGAATAATGTGTCTGTGGTCCCCCTGCTAAGCCCCTTCAGGACTTGCACAATATATTTTACACACTTCTAAACCCATTTGAAAGTGTGTGGATGTTGGTCCACTGCATTAGCTCATCTGGAACCTTCTTTCCAGACCTTTTTCTCATAGATGAAGAAGTCAAGACCCCCTGGTATTCATCATAATGTTTAACAAAGGCCTCTATGAGAGCTTTATTCTGCTCAAAAAAGAAGCAGTGACTTCTGGATTTTGGATCCTCTAGTCCTCTGGTGTTGTTGTCTTCCTGAAGCAATCATGGTGAGAGGAACTGACTCTCTTTGCCTTGAAGTGTGGAAACTACTGTAAGTGATTAAAGTGCTGGCTATGAGTCTGATGTGGATTAGTTAATTTCTGAGATCTGTTAAATAGTTAAGGTATGCCCTTTGTTAATTAGCTGTGCTTGCTTAATGTTTTACAAGTCTATAGACTAAAAGACCTAGACCTGTAGATCTTAACATTTTAATAATCTCAATATTCAGTGAGAAAAATAAGCAAAATTATGCAAGTGTGAGGGTGACAGGAGAGACTAAACAAGTGATATAGATTTTGCTGCTTTATTTGAATGTAAGATAATTATTTTGCATTAGAAACACGTGCACACACACTTCTCACTAGTTCCATATTTTAAACTGAATGTGTTATTTGTATTATTACTATTATTATGAATTTTACTACTGGGGTGTGGCTGGGATGTGAATAAGTCTGGACTTGTTTCCACTGAGCTCCACAACTTCCTGCATAATCCGTCTCCTTTGTGGAGAAATCTCTCACCTTAGTGCCCTATACTTCTGTCCCTGCAACCAGGTTACCCGCGGGCTCCATGCAGACCTAAAATTCAGCACACGATATTTGCGCAGCAATTTTTCAAACGTGTTTCATGCTTTAAAAAAAAACCAGTAAAGTTAGCCCAATTTCTTTACATAATGTTTAAGATGAAGTTACGCCACGTAAATAGATACCTAACGCTTCAAAACTGCAAACTTCGGTACTTTAAGATCTTCATAGGTCTTTAATTTTTTTTACTGGTTACATGTTTTGAGTTACAGAGGAGGTCTAAAGCCCTGTACACACGTTCGGTTTGTGTGATGAAAACGGACCGATGGACCGTTTTCATCAGACAAACCGATCGTGTGTGGGCCCCATCGTTTTTTTTTTCCATCAGTGAAAAAAATAGAACCTGTTTTACATTTTTCCTATAGTTAAACAAACCATAGAAAAAAACGATCGTCTGTGGGGAAGTCCATCGGTCAAAAATCCATGCATGCTCAGAATCAAGTCAACGCATGCTCGGAAGCATTGAACTTAATTTTTCTCAGCACGTTGTAGTGTTTTACGTCACCGCGTTGGACACAATCAAATTTTTAACCGGTGGTGTGTAGGCAAGACTGATTAAAGTCAGCTTCATCAGATATCTGATGAAAAAATCCATCGGATTAGATTGCATCAGATATCCGATCGTGTGTAAAGGGCTTTAGGCTAGAATTATTGCTCTCACTCTAACGTTCGCGTCAACACCTCACATGTGTGATTTGAACACCATTTTCATATGTGGGCCTGACTTATGTATGCTTTCGCTTCTGCGTGCGAGCACACGGGGACAGGGGCACATTAAAAAATAAAAAATAAATGATTGTAAATTTTACTGAAAAAAAAAATGATTATGAGACTTAAAATATATATATATATATATCACTTTTATTCCTATTACAAGGAATGTATACATCCCTTGTAATAGGAATATGGCATAACAGGACCTCTTTACAGTGAGCTATGGGGTCAATAAGACCCATATCTCACCTCTAGGCTGGGAAGCCTAAAATAAAAAAAATAAAAAAAAACAATCACTGATTCACAGCCGAAGCGGCAACATTTTTTTTTTTAATGCAGAGGCCGGGTGTGACATTGTAACATCGTGCCCGGCCTCCGACAATCATAGAGACACCGGCGACTGGGGTTGGAATATGCGGCTGCCCCTGGGGATGCCACTTTTGGATCCTTAGAGAGAGCTAAGCGTCAGATTGTTTTGTTTGACACAAAACTTGCGCACACTACCTTGCTTAATAAAGCAGAATCACTTTTTGAAAAGGCTAACAAAAATGGTAAGTTGTTGGCACTGCTGGTGGCAGATCAGTGGGCTCTGGTTAGTGTACTCAGCATATGCTTTCAGACAGGGGCCCTGGTCACGGATCTTGCAGCTATTATGCATCGTTTTGTTTAGTATTGTGACAGACTCACCCAGGACAGAGGCTTTTGGAGGGGACTGAATGCTAGCCTCTTGCCTACTGATCATGGGCTCTGGCATTTTATGTAATGGTGCTCTTTGTGAGCTGGATGCCAGGGGACCCTTGAGGTGGTGTTACTTTGGATTCAAGTCCATGTCCCCCAAGACACAGACTCTGGGAACCCTGTATACGCCATATTAGAAATAGTGACTGATTCATAATGTTGGGACACATACTGTTAGGAGATGCTGATGTCAACTCCAGCCACCTGCATCTCTGTTGTCTGCTATAATGTAAATGAGTCTATGAGTCTAGTATGGCCTGCCACAGCTTCTAAGAATCTTTCACACATTGTTGTTTGTGCTAATTTACCTTACAATTTTATGAAGGAGTTATGTGTCGATATGTATGATAATGTGTATAGTAGTTAGGGAGTCACATCAGCTGCTTTAAGGGATTAGTTAATTAGCTCTTGTTAATTATTATTTCTGGTTACAGGTGTGTTAGAGTAATATGAGCAGTAGGATGCAACCTCCTCCTCAACTGTATATAAGACTTGTATTCTGGTTATAATAAACATTATAATTAACAGTTCATGTTGAGCAAACAAATGAGTATTGTCTTGTTTGCTGATGATAGCGGTTGGAATATCTGATATTCATATTCAGACTAGAAGGAAGCGGTATATGATGAAAGCACTCAAGCGGAGTGTGAAACGGTTCCTTACAAGTACTATTCAGCTTTATATTCTCGTATACTATCTTATGATTGGAGGGAATTATTCTTCCTGTCCCTAGTTTGGAGGAAGGTTAAAGAGCATGGCTAGAACAGGAAAATAATCTTAAAGAAATAGAGGCAGACATTCTTTCTTTTCCCCCGAATAAGTCCCCAGCAATAAGTCGGCAATATTCTGACACACTGGGCTATTTTTGAAGTTCTTGTATATTGGTTCTCTATTCAATGTGAATTTGTTTTTTAGATTTAATACTCTTTGCTATTGGGTATTTGGTTTTAACCTGAGAAGGGGGTTGTCTATAGATATGGAGATGTCCTTGTGCTTTTTCTAGCCCTGATAAAGTGGGTATTGTTGGACCCCTGGAACACAGTGAATATTGTTTGCTTTGCCCTTATGGATTTATTGGAATAACATTGTATTTGGACCTCTTAGCGGTGATGTGGTGCTTTTTTTAAATTTTTATAATTGCACTACAAGCCAAGGAAACCATCAGGATTCTCTGGGGTGTAGAAGCCACCTGCCCAGGAATCATAATATTTACATCAATATTAGAGTTGGGGGCAAACAGTTCCAGCTGAGCAAAAGTTTGGCCTGTACATCACCTTTTTCCCATTCGGCAAACAACAGAATTTGCAGGTTACTCGGTGGGTTGTTCACCCACTGAGTGCCCCACAATGCACTGTAGGTAGTGCCTTGCTGCATGCATGTGTATTCTTGTGGCAGTGGCAAATAATTTTTCATACTTGCCACTTATTCGCCAACCCTATAGTAAATCAGCCCCTTAGACTTTTAGTGACTTTATCTTTTACACCAATTTACCAGGGATGTTGCATTCTATTCTAAAAAACTGTACTTTTTTTAACCTAATCTGCACCAATTAATTAACAAAATATTGTATATGCTGCATGTGGCTTTTTACATTGGGTGTACCTGAATCCAGAGCAAAAATATAATATATTGCAACTTAGCACTCCTTGTGGCAGCTTCAATAGTTTCTTCTTTCTGTCAGTTTTTCCATATATTGGTACCTGGTTATTCTACCAGTAACACACTTCCATTTCTGGGTGGACAAATCTGCAATTATTTCCATTACAAACTGAAATTCAGACAAAACATTTTTTATTCAGAGATTTGGATGTATTCGGATCTCTGAATTACAATAGTAATGGATTTCAATGAATCCAAAATAGATTATAATGAAAACAAAGAATTCTAGTGAACATAGAGTGAATTATGAAAAAACACTACATAATACACATGAAATAGTAACATATTGCAATAGTTACAGTAATGTATAAAAGAGAAAAATATGATTCCTATTTAGGTAGATAGATCTATGAGAATCTTTGAATCATAACAAAACAAATTTATCCCAATCTTTCAAAATAATTTTCAAAAATACAAATCAATTCAGAACAACAGATAAACAAAACATCAAAATATACAAAATTAGGTAGCGCGTTGTTAGAAGGCCAACTGCCAGAAGGGCGGTGGCAATTTATTTTTCATACTTGCCACTTACTCATCAACCATATCGTAAGTCAGCCCCTTAGACTTTTAGTGACTTTAGCTTTTAAATCAATTTACCATTGATATTGGATTTTAGTCTACCAATCTTGTATTTTTTTTTTAACCTCTGCACCAATTATTTAACAAAATATTGCATATGTTTAAACTCTTTGTTTTGCCAGCTCAATGGTCAGCTGCATATGGCTTTTTAAATTGGGTGTACCTAAACCCAAGAATAGTAATGAATTTCAGTAAATCCAAAATACATTTTAACGAAAACAAAGAATTTATTCACATTTATTTGGATGACAGGATGCAAAAGTTTGGGCCTTTTTTTTTTGTTTACAAATGGTTTTTATTATGAAAAAGGTCAAAATACAAAAAAATTACAGTGGTAGAATATGTACAAGTGTGAGGATTATTTTGACTATACAGTATATAGAAGAATTGACAAATCATACATTAGATTATAAACCCATATTATGTTTCTACGTGCTTAGTAGGAATGAGCTTTGAGTTCGAGTAAAACTCATGTTCGACTCGAACATTGCCTGTTTGCCCATTCGCCAAACAGCAAACAATTTTAAATTCGAAAAGCCACAGAACACCCTGTAAAAGTCTATGTGAGAAATTTAAAGTGCTAATTTTAAAGGCTTATATGCAAGTTATTGTCATAAAAAGTGTTTGGGGACCCGGGTCCTGTCCAAGGGGACATGTATCAATGCAAAAAAAGTTTTAAAAACTGCAGTTTTTTCGGGAGCAGTGATTTTAATAATGCTTAAAGTGAAGCAATAAAAGTGAAATATTCCTTTAAATTTCGTACCTAGGGGGTGTGTAAAGTATGCATGAGAGTACACCCCACTATTTTTTACTTTCTGCTATAAAACATATCTGATAAAAAAATGTAAAAAAAATAATCGAAGTTCTTAATGAATTTAGATCAAAATGTATTTTACTACATGTCTTTGTTTTTTTAATTCCATAAGTGTATATTATTTGGTTTGTGTAAGAAGTTATAGCATCTGGTATAGATACAGGAATTTTTATTTATTTATTTCTTTTTATACTAATAATGGCAATGATCAGTGACTTATAGTGAGCTTGTGATAGTGTGGTGGGCAATCTGACACTAAATGATGCTGGCTAGGGGTACACTAACTGACACTGACATCAATAGTGGCACCAATACAGTGATCGGTGCTAATACTATACACTGTAACTGTACTAATGACACTGTTAGTATGTGTGCCAGTGATCAATCATTGGCCAACTGGTCCGCTTGTGCTGTGACAAAACACAGCACAGCTGGGGTACTAACCAGCAGACATGTCGGGCGGACGGATTCCCAGCAGACAGATTTTAAAGCATGCTTTAAAATCTGTCGGCTGGCCAAATCCGTCTGCTCGCCCGTACACACGATCGAATCTGTCTGCTGAGACGGTCTGGCAGACCGTTTTCAGCAGACAGATTTGATTGTGTCTACGCGGCCTTAAAGGATCACTTTGTAAAACAATCTATTCAGTTTAAAATAGAAATGACAGGCAAACCATTTGTGTATAGATATAAGAAAAATTATATAAATACCTCTCTTTTTGGACTTTTTATAAGTGATCACATTTCCTTTGTTCCCTCTGCGCTGAATTAGAGCTGGGGGGAAGAGAACTTAGGCCGCGTACACACGACCAAATAGATTTGTTCAAATCGGTCGGGCCGACCGATTTGAACAAATCTGTCTGCTGCCGTTTTGGTTTGATCGCGTGTACACACGATCAAATTTTTTTCCTAAAGACTGCTGCGCAAATACAGTGTGACATAAAATATTGCAACAATCTCCATTTTTTTCTCTAGATTCTCTGCTAAAATATATATATTATATATATATATATATATATATATATATATATATATATATATATATATATAATATGTTTGGGGGTTATAAGTAATTTTATAGCAAAAAATATGGATTTTAACTTGCAAGCAACAAATGTCAGAACTAGGCTTATGGTCCGTACACACGATTCGAATGTCTTCCAAAGAAGAATTGTAGGATAATTGGATCGTTAGTACAGAGCTTACGAGAGCCGATCACGACAATTCATTTGATATTATTAAATCGATCAAGCACAAACATTTTCCTTGTACGATACCAGATTGTACGATTTTTGTTTAGTCAGTATAGTTGTCGTCCGAAAATACAATACAAAATACATTACAACACATGACATCATTTACCTTTTTTTTTCTGTCGTACGAGAATATTTGTAACTTTAGTAACCTATTCAATTTCTACTTGTGACTAATGAGCGAAAAAAGTCAGACGCTCTGTCGTCCGATTTTCGGATTGTGTGTATGGGCCATTAGTCATGAAAGGGTTTTAAACAATGTCACAAGGCTACTCACTCTTAATTTGGACTACAGATGACCTCCTCCCCTTATCTTTATGTAATGGGGGGAGGGTCTGTAGTTGTGACAGGTATACAGGCAGGGCTGTTATCACTGCTTGAAATTTTATTGCAACAGAGGCAGGGTAGACAGGAAGTTACAAGACAACTGAATTTCTATCAGAATTAACAGCTATTTTTCTATATTTAATAAGCAGATATAACAAAATACTTGCAATGGTATATTAACAAACCAAAAAGGGAGGACATAAAAGTAGTTCATGGTTAGGGTTTAAATACACTTTAATGTTTTGTCACACATTATCAGCATGAATATTTTCTATGCTTGTTCCATTAGATTCATTGTGTGAACTGTGAAGAAATATATCCAATTATCATCTGAAACTAAAAACAGAATTTATTTTAATAATAGGATTTACATTAAAATGAGGAGTTTAAAAATCAGATACCTCGGAGAAGAAGTTTTCATCTTTAATCATTAAGCTACTGGTATAAATTGAGGCCCCATAGTAATTGTGTTCCCAAAGGAGATTGAAGACTTCAAGATTCTGAGGATTAAACATTTGTGTCTGAGTGAACATTGTTAAGTGTTTTTGTGACCAATGTCATTAATCCTATATTTCAATATCACATATTAATACATACAATATGATTTATGGCGGTCTAACAATTAGCAGAGCTATGTTTTAATCTGGTAACTACTTAATATCTTAGAGGGATGTGGGAGCAGTTTCAAGCATTTTAGCTTGTAAGTAAACCTTTTCCACTAAAATACAATCAAAAGGAAGCAACTTGCATGATAAAACTGGGCCTGATGGCAAGAGTTACTTTTACATTATAGAGTCACTGAAAATAACTCCTTACAATGTGCATTTTGATATGGTAGTTTGTGGCAAACTGATGAAGAGTACATGAAGAGTAAGATGAATAAATTATAATCCTCCTGCTTTTTGGTATTTATGTGGACCCCTCAGCAGCTGAACACAAATATTCTCCTGAATAATAAAATATATTGGCTCAAACCAATGAGCTGTGGTGGCTCAACGTGATTGGCACTGCGCTGACAAGCCGTTCACCTCTGCAGCCAAGGGTTCGGATCCCGGTCTCTGCTACATGTGAATTGAGTTTGGTGGTCTCAGCCCGGCTCCCGGTGGGTGTGCTATGCAAGGTACGCCTGTGCTTAGTACGACCACCCCCCCCCCCCCCCACAAAAACCACCACACTTGCACACACACAAAATTGGTTTAACACACATGCACTTTGGCCATGCGGTCTCCTAAAATAAAAGAGAGGCGAAGGACCTATGGGGCTGGCTGGGTGGGCTAGGCCCCCTCACTCCCTCATAGGGGGAGTCCCTCTGCCCCATTGAGGTCCTGTTGGGCCCCAGTTGGGCTCCCAAGAGGAGCAGGTAGGGTGGGGTGAGTGGGAGGCCCCCCTCACACCCGCCATTGCCACCAGGGGCATGGAGAAGGATGGCGATTGCCTCCGGGGGGAGGGTCTGCCTACTCCCAACTCCTGCAGTCCGGCTCCTCTCTCTCAAGTTCACGCACAAAAATACACAAAAAAAAAAAAAAAAAATATTGGCTCAAACCATGCAGTGTTATAAACAAAAAAAATTGTAAACTTTTTCAAATACATTATTGTGCTTGAAAAGAACACAAATACACACATATTCTTTGTGTATGCAAAGTCAATAATCAAATAAACATAATACAATAATATGTTACAGTATTTCCTATGTTCCATAAAACACGTACTAAACCGACAGCTAAACTGTTCATGATAAAAGTGCTCCAAAGAAGTCCTGCATCCTTTCCCAAAATGCTGAACATTCACAGTGCTCCACAATAGTTAGGCCCCGTACACACGACCGAGTTTCTCAGCAGAATCCAGCGAGAAGCTCGCTGGGATCCATATTCTGCCGAGAAGCTCGATCGTGTGTACACTTTCGTCGAGCGTCCCGTCGGGAAGCTCGTCGAGCCAAAATAGAGAGCAGGTTCTATTTGCTCGACGGGCCATCGGGACTAATGGCTCGACGCCTTTTTCGACAGCCTGGTCGACGAACTTGACGGCCGGCCGAGAACCTCGTCGGGCGGAACGATGAGTTTAGCCCGACGAGGTTCTCGGTCGTGTGTAAGCGGCCTTATAGTGATAGATAGTTCCAGTATGTCAAGATCAACTGACTTCTGTGCATGCACAAAGATGCTGGTGGCAGCGAGGGACCTCTTGTGAACTTTGGAGGTAAGTTTAGTACCTTTCATTCTGCTCTATTGGAATAAATGTTTATATAGTGTTTCTCTTTTTTTACCCAGAATTTACCTATTATGTTTAACTTTAGGGAAACAAAAAAGATTTCATAGAAAAAAATGTTTTTGTAGATTTGGGAAGCTGCATGTGTAAGCACAGTTTCATGATGCTAAGATGTAGAGCTTCCCTAAGAAAACTGTGACCACACATTTTAAATGTGTGGTGTAATTTCAAAGGATAGTAGAAGTAGTACAGACACCTAACCTTCTACACCAAAACAACAAGCTCCAATTTTTTTTTGAGCTGTAAAATTGGACTGTTTGCATTGTCTACAAACTGTGTTGCTACTGTCCAATTTTCACTTATATATACGTAAAGCCGGTCGTTTTTTGTTCAGGGAGGTAGCTGTCTGTGCCTTGTGTCTCCACAATTAAGTCTGTTCCTGCTACAAAACTGACCATTTTTTACCCAATCATACCCGAGGATCATATTATATAGGTAAAGGGATTGTGGAATTTCAGGGTGCCAGTGAAAAGTGTTTTTGCATATTTCAATTTTACCTTTTTTTTATTTTAAATAATACATTGCAGCACTGGGAACCCACAAACTGTGCCATCATAATGTTATAATTTGAATTCACCAATATATGAGGGCCTTGCTCCCATTGCTTAAAGGGGTTGTAAAGGTTTGTTTTTATTTTCTAAATGGGTTCCTTTAAACTAGTGCATTGGTAGTTCACTTACCTTTTCCTTAAATTTCCCTTCTAAATGTTATTTTTTTCTTTGTCTGAATTTCTCACGTCCTGTTCCTCCTCAGTATGCTTTCCCCCCATCATCTGAGGTGTTCTGACTGGGGGTTAGTCAGCGTGCTCACCCCCTCCCTTGGGACTACATCCCTGCCTTCGCACCTGTGAACATTCACAGCGTCTCCCCGCAGGGATGTAGTCCCAAGGGAGGGGGTGAGCATGCTGACTAACCCCCAGCCAGAACAGCTAGGGTGATGGGGCAGGTTTACTAAGGAGAAACAGGAAGTGAGAAGTTTAGACAAACAAAAAAAAACATTTCTAAGGGAAATCGAAGGAAAAGGTAAGTGAAATAACAGTGCACTAGCTTAAAGGAACCTACTTATAAAATAAAAAACAAACCTTTACAACCCCTGTAAGCTACCTACCCAACATTTGTTTTACTGACGTGAATCAAATAATATTAGTTTGGGGTGCTACTGCTCTCTATCAGCAAAGCTAAATGTACCTTTATCTGCTGGTCCATGTCACCCTTGAAGCTTTGTGTCAGACAGGAGTTAGGACAAAAAGAGTCATCTAACCTTCAAAGAGAACAGCTAGAAGTAACAGCCAGGGGCAGATACTGGAGCAAGAATCAGAAATCTTTCCAGCTGTCTTGCAGCAAGAACCGGGTCCTTGTTAACAAGATAAAGTGGAAGAAGCAGAGCGTCTCAAGAGAGGTTTAACATCAGACTCTCAACTGGGGCTCAAAGTGCCACATATAACATTGTGATGAATGGTCAGCTCACAGGAAGTGACAAGGACACAGCATTCATGGCAAGAAAATGTTTTTTTTGTACCCAATGGAAATATCCTTAGTCTGAAAAAAGAAAACAAATGCAGCCACCACATCTAGGAATTGATCTGCCTCATTAACATCTGAGGTTCCCTCGGCTATGGTCCTTGGCTGGTTGGTGCCATTATTTGGGATTCCACACATACAGAGCTAAGCCTGACACCCCCAAGGCTGATTTTGCTAAACATCTGCCACGGCCTACTGCATATTGTCAAATACTGTCAGCACTTCTTGGATCCTTGAGTGTCACGTACCTGATGGTTGTGAGCCCAAATTACAGAGGATGGCCTCCCTTATGGCTCCCGCTCGTGGCCCCCTGATAGGGTAACAGTAGGCACAGGAGTAAGGAGTGGCACGGGTGCCTGGCAGGATCAACAAGAAGAGGAAGTGATTTAGTCAACAGGCTGGATTAGCTCAGCAAACTGGACTGGAACTGGGAACAGACTGGAATCGTTCAGCTGGACTGGAACTAGGAACAGACTGGAATCG
This sequence comes from Rana kukunoris, assembly GCA_029574335.1. Classification (NCBI taxonomy): domain Eukaryota; kingdom Metazoa; phylum Chordata; class Amphibia; order Anura; family Ranidae; genus Rana; species Rana kukunoris. The sequence continues at coordinate 184,970,765 of CM056050.1, read as the reverse complement.
TTCAGCTGGATTGGAACTAGGAACCGACTGGAACAGTTCAGCAGACTGGATGGTCAGACAGGCCGGGTCGGTTATCGGGCGGACAGTGAGGTACAGAGGTGCAGACAGAAGGGTAGTCAGAACAGGCCAAGGATCAGGTGCAGGCAGATGGCTGGAATAGTCACAGGTAAGCCGGGGTCTTTCACAGGTTAAGTCTTAGATCAGGTTTCAGACACACAAAGCTGTAGAGAAGACAGCAGGGATGGTGTGTGAGAGGTCGGCTTAAATACCCTGCCTGGCTCCAACAGAGGCGTGCACACGTGCACGAATGCGCGGTTGCAGCCGCGATAGGGAACCGCAAAGTCTGAGACGCCTGTTTCTGGCAGGATATTCATTAGATTGCCCCCCCAAGGGACAGCCCCCGGATGCCCATCCTGGCAAACTTCTCAGGGTGAGATCTCTTAAGGGACTGTACCAGACTCTTAGCGTGGATGTTCCCCTCGGGGCTCCCACAAATTTTCTTCAGGTCCATACCCCTTCCATTTAATCAAAAACTGATTCTGGTTTCTTCTCCTTCTGTAGTCCAGGATAGCCTCCACTTCAAATTCTTCTTCCCCATCTACAATGACAGGATCAGGGGAAGCAGTACTCTGATTTGGAAAAGGATTGGGAATAAAAGGTTTTAACAGTGATACGTGAAATACAGGATGGATCTTTAATGAATCTGGAAGTTCCAGTTTGTAAGCCACTTCATTGATTTGCCTCCTAACCAGAAATTGCTCTAAAAATTTGGGGCCCAGCTTCTTCAAAGGACATGACATCGTCAAATTCATTGTGGATAACCACACGAGGTCACCAGGAGACAATATTCATTCACCTTGTCTCTTCTTGTCAAAGGTTGTCTTGTTGTGTTCCTGAGTCTTGATCCTGGTTTCCTGCAAAATCTGGTTATTAGAGAAGAAATGCATTTTATCCTGGACTGCTGGTACTCTACATTCAGAAAGTGAATTGGGCAGAAATGAGGGATGGAAGCCAAAGTTGGCGAAGAAAGGAGTTTGCTTGTTAGCAGAGTGGATGGAGTTATTGTAGGCAAATTCGGTCAATGGAAGCAGAGAAATCCAATCATTTTGTGCGAAAGAGGAAAAACAGCGTAGATACTGTTCGAGAGTCTGATTCGTCCTCTCAGTTTGCCCATAGGTCTGAGGATGATAGGCAGAGGAAAAGGACAGTTCAATGTCCAGGGCCTTACAGAGGGACCTCCAGAATCGGGAGGTAAACTGCACTTCCCGATCTGAGACGATGTTAGCTGGTACCCCGTGGAGTCTGATGATTTCCTTAATGAATGCCTGCGTTGTTGTGTTTCAGTGGAATGAAATGTGCCATCTTTGACAGACAATTAACTACCACAAAGATAGTGGTATGATCTTCTGCCGGAGGTAATTCAACGATAAAGTCTATGGATAACATCCTCCATGGTCTATCTGGGACAGACAATGGCTTCCCCAAGCTTTGGTTCTATGGGTCTTATTTCTGATACAAGTAGTGCAGGATTCAACATACTTTTTACAATCTTCCCGTAACTGAGGCAACCAAAAGGTACGCTGTACCAAATCGGTGTTTTTGGTTACACCAAAATGCCCGGCTAATGCATGGTCATGGCAAAGTTCCAAGACGGATACTCGTAGGCTTTCGGGAGTGTAGATCTTGTCTTCGTGCCAAAATACTCCATCCCTAACCTGCAGTCCTGGTTCAGAAGGAGGTGTCTGCCCTGTGGAGGCTTGTTTAATTTGGGAAAGCAGATTTTCTTGAAGTAGAAGAAAGTTGCCAGGGGCAAGGATGGTATCTGGGACAGAAATTTCTTTTGACTTGTGAAACATCCGGGACAGGGCATCAGGTTTTGGTATTTTTGGAGCCTGGGCGATACGTGACATGGAAGGAAAATCTGGAGAAAAAGAGCGCCCACCTGGCTTGTAGTGGCCTCAACCTCTCTGCAAACCTCAGATATTCCCTGTTCTTGTGGTCGGTGAATATTAGGATTGGATGGGCAGCTCCCTCCAGCAGGTAGCGCCACTCCTCCAGTGCAGATTTTATTGCCAATAACTCCTGATCCCCAACATCATAGTACGTCAGAAGAAGGCTACTGGATGAAGTTGGGCCTTGGTCCCTTGTCTTTGGGACAATATTGCCCCTATGGCAATTTCAGACACGTCTACCTCAAGAACAAATGGTAGAGAGGAATCTGGATGTCCCAAAACGGGAGCAGGTAAAGAGTACCTTAAGGGTCTCAAAGGCTATTTGGGCCTCAGGGGACCAATGGAAGCGATTTCCCCGTTTGGTCAATTGGGTGATCGGTGCAATGATAGCCGAGAATCCTTTGATAAAACGAAACGTTGGATTCCCTTTTTGTCTGCTGGGACCGGCCAGTCCAGGATTGCAGAAATCTTCTGGGGGTCCATCTTGATGCCTTCACTGGAGATAATTAACCCCAGAAATGGTATACTTCCCTGTTCGAATTCGCACTTTTCTTTTTTCGCACAAAAACCATGTTGACAAAGACGGCCCAGTACACTTCTGACATGCCTGCGGTGGAATTTAAGGGAAGAAGAAAAGATTAGAATATCGTCCAGGTAGACGATAACAAATAAGTCCAAAAAGTTTTCGAGGACATCGTTGATAAAGTACTGAAAAGTAGCAGGTGCATTGCACAATACAAAGGGCATCACCAAGTACTCGAAGTGCCCAAATCGAGAATGGAAGGCAGTTTTCCACTCGTCCCCATCCCTGATGCGGACCAGATTATAGGCACCACGGAGGTCAAGTTTGGTGAAAACCGTGGCGGCCCCCAGCTTCTGGAATAACTCTGGCACCAGGGGAAGATTTAACGTTTTTTTTACAGTGATTTTGTTTAATTTGCGATAGTCGACACAAGGTCGAAGGGTATGGTCCTTTTTCTCGACAAAGAAGATGCCTGCACCTGCTGGAGATGTGGACGGGAGAAAAAAACCCTTCTTTAGGTTTTCATCTATGTATTCCTTTAGTGCCCCTTGCTCTGCCTCTGTCAAAGGAAAAATCCTACCGAAAGGAATTTCGGCCCCGGGAAGCAGCTCAATAGGACAGTCGTAGGCTTGATGGGGTGGTAGAGCCTCTGCCCTTGTTTACTGAATACGTCCAGAAAATCATGGTAGACTTTGGGAATAGACCGGCGTATTTCAGCTTCAGAATCCAGGCATAGCAATGTAGACGGCCCATGAGGATCTTGGGGCCCACAGAACGGCTGGCAGTAAGGTGAAGAAAAGGTAACCTCCCCTGTGGCCCAGTTGATGTCAGGATTATGGATTTGTAGCTAGGTCTTACAGGAAATAACGGGGAGGAGATTATGTACATACGTAAAAGTTCATGGTGGGAACTGGAGATGACAGCAGGTATCGGAGCAGTCTCTAGAACTACAGGGCCTGATTTGATAGCAGACCCATCAGCCAAATGAACAGAAAGTCCATGGGCCTTGGGAAGGAGAGGAATCTGGTGCTTAACAGCAAAAGATGAGTCCATGAAACACCTACAGGCCCCGAAATCAATAATGGCGCGTGTTAGCAGAGTCTTTCCTGAAAGATGTAATGAGACAGAGAGGGCAAGATGAGATGCAGGCTGGGTAATAAATTCTGTGTAGCCAGGAGACATAGAGAGACACTTACGGAGTTTTAGAGGGCAGTTCCTGACGTAGTGTTCAGGTCCTCCGCAGTACAGACACAGATTGTTTACCCAATGTCGTTGATGCTCTTCAGGAGTAAGGGAAGGACGAAGGTTGCCCAGCTGCATGGGCTCAGGTGTGTCAGATGTAGGGGCTGATGATTAGATATGTGCATTCCCGTTCGTACGAATGTTATTTTCGTACGAAAATGTTCATTTTCGTACCTGCAGGATAATGTGTACATACGAAAACGGTAAAGCACCAAAATACGAAAACGACGGGATAACGGATGAGCCGCATAACGAATGACCGCAAATACGAACGAACGATCCGACGGGAAAAACCGACAAAACGAAAATGGCAAAGTAACTAAAATGAAATCTGTATCAAGAGGTTTGCATTGTGTATTTTGTTTGAATCCGTTTTGTGTTCGTTTTCAGTTGTATGTTCATTGTTCAATGACATCTATAACAAAAGAATTTCATTATGTATATTGAATGAATTCCTTTTTCTGTTTTCTGTGTATTCAAAATACTGAAGGCAAATTTTGTGTTATAGGTGTCATATTAACATACGAAAATAACAAAAGAAACGTGTTCAAATGCAAATCTTTTGTTTATGGTTTTTTTAATGGCCAGAGAGTTAGGCTGGCCATACATGATACAATTTTCTGTGCAATTTTCTTTAGATTTACCTTCAACTATGTAGTGCAAGGGCCTGCCTGATTGCATACAATTGAAAGTGTTGTTTAGTTTGACCTCATATATGGTTTTTGGTAAATCTAAAAGAAAATTGTACAAGAAAATTGAACATGTATGGCCAGCCTCAGTATATATATATATATATATATATATATATATATATATATATATATATATATATATATATATATATATATGTGTATATTTTTTTCTTCACTTCCCTAAGAAAATGGAAAATAAATACAACTGTTAAGTTTATGTTATCCATGTAGGTGCATGAGCAATATCATTATCTATTCGTATTGTTATATTTTCTTTGTTTGTAATCCTTGTGGACTAATTCCCTCGATATAAATAAAATAATTAAAAAAAAGAACCTTTTGTTATTTTCGTATGTTAATATGACACCTATAACAAAAAAATTTGCCTTCAGTATTTTGAATACACAGAAAACAGAAAAAGGAATTCATTCAATATACATAATGAAATTCTTTTGTTATAGATGTCATTGAACAATGAACATACAACTGACACTAACAAAAGAAAAGCATTCAAGATACACAGAATGCAAATTGACGAAAATTCACGATAATTATTGTCTAACAAGAAACGAACATGAATTAAACAGAATAACGAATCATCCCGCATGTACGAAAATAAAACGGTAACGGAAATACGAAACGATCGGAATACGAAAAAATCACGTCGTACGACAAACGAACGGGAACGAACGGGAAAACGGGCGTCTTACGAAAAACGAACGGAAACGAACAGACGGGACCATACGAAACAGAACAAAAAAAAAACGAAGACATTTTCTGTGCACATGTCTACGTGATGATGCAACGGGTACTGGGTGTAGATGACGTGGAGCCTTCAGGAGCATCCAGGTTGGATGAGAAAAACCCGTAGCTCTCTCAGCCCTTCGCTCCCTTAGGCGTCAATCGATTTGGATGGCTAAATCGATCAGCGCATTCAAAGTTTTTGGTACCCCAACCCGAGCCAGTTCATCTTTCAGAGGATCTGAAAGTCCCATGCGAAACGGAACTGGTGACGAAGAGCAGCGTCGTTCCAGTCCGTATCTGCGCTCCACCGCCTAAACTCAGTGACATAGTCCTCTGCTGCCCTGCGTCCCTGCTGAAGGGTACGTAAAGCAGCTTCTGCAGTTGCTGAAAGCTGGGTGTCTTCGTAAAGCTGTGCCATAGCATCAAAGAAGTTGGTAAGGTTGGTCAAGGATTCATCCTTTCGTTCTAGGAGGCGGTGGGCCCAGGTTTGGGGTTCTCCAGTAAGTAAGGAGATCACAAAGCCCACCTTGGTGACTTCCAGAGAAAATGTTCATGTTTGAAGGGCGAAATACAGCTCGCAGGAATTGCGAAAGGCCCTGAAGCTACTTCGATTTCCAGAGAACTTTTCAGGTGTAGGGAGCCTAGGTTCCGGAGGAAGCATCACCACTATTGGTGTTGATCCTGCCCCAGCAGAATAGGTGGATGTGTGGGGAGATCCCTGGGCTCCGGTGGGGTTGGACAGAATCAGCAACCATTCTTATAGTTGGGTGTAGCCGTGCTGAAGATTCTTAACTGCTTCAGTTAAACCAGCCAGGTGCTGACACAGTTCTTCCATAGGGGAGGCCCTCTGCTCGGGCCCAGACATGGCTTTCTGCTACTGTCACGTACCTGATGGTTGTGAGCCTGAATTGCAGAGGACGGCATCTCTTACGGCTCACACTCATGGCCTCCCGATAGGGTAACAGTAGGGTAACAGTAGGCACAAGAGTAATGAGTGGCACGGGTGCCTGACAGGATCAACAAGAAGAGGAAGTGATTCAGTCCAGCAGAAGCTTCCTTGCAGGAACTGGAATCCTGGAACTGGATCAGCTTAGCAGACTGGATAGGCTCAGCAGTAGGGATGAGCCGAACACCCCCGCGTTCGGTTCGCACCAGAACCGTCGAAACAAACCGAACGTTCACGCAAACATTTAGAACCCCATTGAAGTCTATGGGACTCGAACGTTTGAATTCAAAAGTGCTCATTTTAAAGCCCAATATTCAAGTTATTGTTGGAAAACATCTTTGAGAACCCAGGTCTTGCCCCAGGGAACATGTATCAATGGATTTTTTTTTTTTTTTAAACTGTATTTTTTTCTGCTCGGTGTCTATAGTATGCCTGTGAGGTGGCATGTGTTTACAACTGTCCCTGCACAAAATGAGATTACTCTCAGAAAAAAAAATTAATACTGCTTGCGGCTTTAATATAATGTTTGGTCCCTGCAATATGGATAAAAATCATTGAAATAGGTTTCCCTGCCACCACTCCCACCAGGTCATTACAAGACCCAGTGCCCATCCTGACCTCCCTGGGGCCCTAAGCAAAATGACATGGCACATTAAAAATGAGAAGCAGGGGGCGCCGACGACAGTGACATGTCACATTAAAGAAAGTTGAGAAGCGGGGGGAGGGGGTGTTCTGCTGTTGGAAATGGCTCAGCCAGCTAGTTTAGAAGCTAGATGAGGGGGCGAAAATGAGTTCTCACCAGGCGGGACCTCTAGTAATTTGGGGGGCCATTCGCAGATTTGCGGGGCCCTAAGCGGCTTGCATAGTGAGCCTATAGGGAGGATCAGCCCTGACAACACCCTTTGGCCCTATATACTTTGAACAGCAGTATACAGGCGGTGCAAACAAGACAAGGACTGTAGGTTTGTTAAGTTGAATCTGAACCATGTGATACTTTGCGGTGCATATTGCACAAATTCCTAAAGAGACCCTCAACAAACTACATGACACTTGTGCCTGATGAGGCCATTGATGTTCCAGTGATGGCCCGTGAGCCTGTCCATTCAGGCTTGGCCCCCCAAAGCGCACGTGCTGTGTGGCAAAAATATGTAGATTATTTTAGGGGTGGGGGGGCATTACAATGCCAGATCTTGACTGAATAAATTATTTTTTGGGGTAAGAAAAATTATAGAAAAAAGGGGGGTTGCCATCCGGGGCCCCCTTTGAACACATTCTGTGAAGAACTCTGTTCTCTGAAGGCCTCCATTATTTCTGCAAGTCAAAATTAAGCAAAAAAAGCTAATGTCAGTCAAGCCTTTTACTACTAAGCTTTCTCCCCATATCTAACCCACAAACTCATTCACTGATCATAAAGTCCAAAATCAAGTTGCGTATCGTCGTACTGCACGATCGTTTCTTCCGACTTTTTCTACAGACTGTGAACAACGTTCTCACTCACGCAATATCCCTTTATAAGTGAAGCAACACCAAGTATGTTTAGGTGCAAACTATACAGCACAAGTGCAGTAAACTACAAGTACGTTTAGGTGTAAACTATACGGCACAAGTGCAGTAAACTACAAGTACGTTTAGGTGTAAACTATACGGCACAAGTGCAGTAACACCAAGTACGTTTAGGTGCAAACTATACAGCACAAGTGCAGTAAACTACAAGTATGTTTAGGTGCAAACTATACAGCACAAGTGCAGTAAACTACAAGTGCGTTTAGGTGCAAACTATATGGCACAAGTGCAGTAACACCAAGTACGTTTAGGTGCAAACTATACGGCCCAAGTGCAGTAACACCAAGTATGTTTAGGTGCAAACTATACAGCACAGTGGTGCAGTGAGTAGCACTTTCGCCTAGCAGCAAAAGAGGGTCGCTGGTTCGAATCCCGACCATGACACCATCTGCCTGGAGTTTGCATGTTCTCCCTGTGTCTGCGTGGGTGCAGTAACACCAAGTACGTTTAGGTGCAAACTATACAGCACACGGGCAATACAACAGTTAGAAGACTCCAGCTAGCACAATCAACTGCCTGACAAATAGCAATAGCTAATATTGCGCAACTATACAGTGTATAAATATATGTACAACTCCTGGGATGTATATATATCCTCTACAAAAAATGTGTGTAAAAAATATTGCGCAAACCCTATTGTGGAAAATAGGCAGCCAACACAACAAAGAAAGTTGTAAAATGAGTGAAGAAAAGCAAGTGTAGCGCCTTGCAGGCTGCCTTTTATAGTGTGGGGCGTGTGCTAAAGCCCTGAGCCATAATTGGCCAAACCCACCCTGGCTTTGGCCAATTATGGCTCTCCGTTTTTTGCGCACTGTGATTGGCCAAGCATGCGGGACATACAGCATGCTTGACCAATCATCAGCGCGCAATGCCGCAGTGGGGCTGTGGCGCGTCACTCGAAGTTGGCACGAACGACCCATTTTGTTCTATTTTCGACGAACGTATGAACAGACGATGTTCGAGTTGAACATACGTTCGACTCGAACACAAAGCTCATCCCTACTCAGCAGGCTGGATCAGCTCAGCAAACTGGACTGGAACTAGGAACAGACTGAAATCGTTCAGCTGGACCGGAACTAGGAACAGACTGGAATCGTTCAGCTGGACTGGAACTAGGAACAGACTGGAATTGTTCAGCAGACTGGAACAGACTGGATGGTCAGACAGGCCGGGTTGGTTATCGGGCGGACAGCGAGGTACAGACAGAAGGGTAGTCAGAACAGGCCATGGATCAGGTGCAGACAGATGGCTGGAATAGTCACAGGTAAGCCGGGGTCTTTCACAGGTTAAGTCTCAGATCAGGTTTCAGATACACAACGCTGTAGAGCAGACAGCAGGGATGGTGTGTGAGAGGCCGGCTTACATACCCTGCCTGGCTCCAACAGAGGTGTGCGTGCATGCACATGCATGCACGGTTGCAGCCGCGATCGGGAAGCGCAAAGTCTGAGTCGCCTGTTTCTGGCAGGATCTTCATGACATTGAGGTTAGTTTTGGCAGTTTTTAATATTTCCCTTGTCAATGCTAGTATTTACCCATTTATGGCTTTCTTGCTTTCGCCATTGCTCATGGCTGTTTTTTTTTTTTTACTAGACCTTGTCTGGACATTTTTTTTCTTTGCTCTGTGCAGTTGGTTTTGCACAGAGCAGCTTGAATCCTCCTCTTCTTGGGTCCCTGGCTAGAGCTTCCCTCCTGTTGAATGCCTCCACTGCAAGCAGCTTGCTATGGGGGCACGCAGGGCTGCTTTTAGAAATCATGGGGCCCCGTACAACTTATCTGTCAGGGCTAGGGTTAATTTGGAGGGGCCAGGTTACCAACTCCAACCCCCCACTCGCTAAAGTGTTTGTGCCAACAAAAAAACAAAAAAACTTTTTTTTTTTAATTGCTTAATAGTCATTTTAAATTGCAACAGTGAGCCAAGTATTTGGCTAAAAGGCGCAGAGCAGCCCCATTGAACTCAATGAGAAGTTTGACAGGTGGTGCTGCCTTTCAAACTCTGCAGCCTGCGTTAAAAATGCTGCAGCTGTGAAGTAAATCGTTACAGCCATGGCATGTATACAGCCCTGTTTGACTATATGACAGCCGGCTTCTGAAGGGGCATGACCAAAAAAGGTCTGCTGACCATCTCCTAATGGCTGAGAGCGCTGACTGGAATGTTCTGGCGGGGAAGCCGTCCCCCTCTCAAAGCACAATAGAACAGTAGGGGAAATCACTGTACTAACGTGTGTTAGAACAGTGGCTTTGACCTAAGGTGTCATTTTTTTTTTGTTCAGCCTGCTGGGTAAAAAAAAACTAGCAGTGTATTCTGGGCATTAGGCTGATTCACATTTGATGTTTTCTGGATGTGTGACAGTGCACAGATAATGGGCGTTTTTGGAAATGCACCACAAATGCGCATATTGCATGTGGTGCCATTAGTTGTTAATGGAACACCAAGTACAAAACAACTGACCGGTGTTTTGTCATGTGGCAAAGCTGCATTCCTCAAAAGGTTCTAGAGCATGGATGTTCAACCCGTGGCCCTCCAGCTGCTGCAGAACTACAAATCCCATTATGCCTCAGAATTTGGAAGTCATGCTTGTAACAGTCTGCCCTGTAGTGCACCATGGGACTTGTAGTTCTGCAACAGCTGGAGGGCCACAGGTTGAGCACCCATGTTCTAGAGCAGGGATATGCAATTAGCGGACCTCCAGCTGTTGCAAAACTACAAGTCCCATCATGCCTCTGCCTCTGGGTGTCATGTGTGTGGCTGTCAGAGTCTTGCTATGCCTCATTGGACTTGTAGTTCTGCAACAGCTGGAGGTCCGCTAATTGCATATCCCTGTTCTAGAGCCTCTGTGATGTGTTTGTCACACATATGGCAGCCCATGTAAGTGAATGAGCTCCCCTGTGTGCAAAAAACAAGCAATGTGTAAATAAATGCGAGCAGGATCATGTGTTTCCACTACGCAAAGTATATAGGGGCCTTAGGGGTGGTATATAGAAATAGCTGGGCAGAAATGTCTGTCAGCTGGAGAGAGGTGTCCACTGGCTGCTAGCTTCAGCACTGCAGTGGCAGCTAGTGTACCTGCAGTTCTAGGCTGGCTCCATATTCACTCCCTCTACAAAATCCTAAAATTTCTGTCCCTTCACTCCAGTAGCAACCCCCACACTCACCCCCTCCAGCAGAAACACTTTTGCATCCAAACCCTGGAGTTCACCATGAATACAGAGCAGTGAGAGCACGATCTGGAGGGAGGTGGAGCAAGATTCCTGCTCATTCATCATCTGACAGGAGATAACACTGCCGACTATAAGGGGTGGGGGGGATGAAGGGGGAGTTTCAGGACCCAGCAGAGGCACAGGCAGAGACTCTGCAGCTATCTCCTTCTGCTTCAGATCGGGACGCAGCAAGCATACATAGATAGAACCGATCCCTCTGCAGAACTGCCAGAGGGAGAAAGCAGGCAGCTCTGTAAGGGATCCACAGGTGTTACAAAGCAGATCCAATAAGTGTCTTATATAAGCAGTGGTGATGTCCATGCTCCTGGGGTAACACTCTCCTCCTCCCTTGGTCAGTCCTGTGCAGTCACAGACTTTTTTTTATTCTGAACTCTGTTCAGATTTACTGGCTTATCAGCAGCCCTGGGGGCACGTGAGCTGAGCTGCAGCTATGTGTATCCATTCTGCCCTGTCCCGCTCCCTACCTCTCCGGATTGGCTAACTGAGTTTGATTGACAGCAGTGGGAGTCAAGGGTGCCACTGCTGTGTCTCAGCCAATCAGGAGCGGGAGTCCCGACAGGCCGAGGGACACATGGACATAGCTGGATAGAGATGGGGTTCAGGTAAGTATTAGGAGGCTGGGGGCTGTTGCACACATAAGGCTTTTTCTCTTAATGCATAGAATGCATTAGGGCTCTTTCACACGTGCGGACCGTTTCTTAGATCAGTTTTTTATCATCAGTTGATCCGTTTTTCATCCATTTTTCATCCGTTTTTCATCCGTTGACATCAGTTTTTCATTTGTTGTCATCCGTTTCTTATCCGTTTATTTTTTTGTTAGAACTTTATTTTTATTACATATTTTGATGAAAAAACGGATGTTAGCGGATCGGATGTTAACGGATTGTCTACCAACATCCGTTTTTTGTTCGTTCCGTTTTTTTGACGGAAGAAAAATAGGGTTTTCTTCCGTTCAAAAAAATGAAGCTTAACGAAGACGGATGTTAACGGATGTTAGCGGATGCTCTTCCGCTAACGTACGCTATTCCATTGGAAAACATTGCAGTCTGTAAACGGACGTATGAAAAAACGGACGAACGGTCCGCACGTGTGAAAGGACCCTAAGAGAAAAAAACCTTCTGCCTTTACAACCACTTTAAATACACTGTGGGCGGGCAACAAGTTGATAAGTTTGACAGACAGATGGTATTAGAGAATTAATGTAGTGTAGTTTATGTATTTTTTGTACTTTAAGTGCTGCACATTCTGAACTATTGAGCTTTGATTCTTTAAAATAAATAACTAACTCAAAGCATTATAATTTTCCTTTACTTTTAAATTCAACACAAAATAGTCAATGTAAAACATAATTGTATGGATGTTACAAGCATCCATGCATTAGTTAGTATATTGTTAGTACCATCTAGTGGCCACAATGTGTTCTTTTCTTCCATAAATACCTCAATCAGGGGGAAAAAAAAACATTATGGCCACTAGGCGGTACTGACAATATAGGAAATACATATTTTAGAGAAAATGTAGAGATTTCAGTCTAATGTGGGAATGTATTATACACAGTCCCCTTAGTGAAGATTTTCTTTTACAATTATATATAAATAAAACCAAGTTTTTTTTAACATTGCTAATGTCTAAAAACTTTAGTATATAAGGGGTTTCTTTTATTCGGAGATCATGGGATGATTTTTTCTTCTAAACTCCATATATAGCAATTAACCTTAGCACATTTAAATGTTATTCAATGTGCTTGTTATACTTTGTGTATATAATATACAGTATTTCATATGTACACAATTATACCATTTCATATGTGATCATAAATACTTTTAAAAAGAAAAAAAAGAAGGTTACTTACCTGAAAGCTTTGTTGTGCAGTATGTTTTTTTTTTTTTGTTATTTTAAACACATACAATAGTGTCAAAGGTCCTTAAATTACATTCTTAAATCTAAAAAAGTAGGGAATATAAACAATTAATTTCCTTTGAGCTACAAGTTGTCATAAATCCTAGATTACACACACAAAGTAATTGAATTTCATTTATGTTAATATAAGTAGGAAATACAACTCAGGAAATGTTTCATTCACTGATAACTAAAACAGGATCTTGCGCTTTACATTTCATATTGTCAGAAGAATGCAAAGGGTGACAAATTAAATATTTTACAAAGTTTTTCCTAACTATGTTGTATGATTTGTAACCTTGCTGTATTCATGGTTGTTTCCCCATACAGATTATGTATTCAATTTTGGCAACTGTACTACTGTATGTCACAGTGTTACACAGTGGACAAACGTTATACTTATTTATTATTGTTAAAGGAAATTTCTACTGTAAAAGATCTTTCATCTATTGTTGACCCATCTATATGGCAACATGGAGGAATTCTCTCTGCAGGTCTCACGTTTTATTGGAAACCACCATCACAGATTTCAGAGAAAATATTTAAATATAACATAAACTGTGAAAGTTGTCTTTAAACTATTCTAATTAGTTGAATTAGGTCATCATGTGTGAAAATAAAATGCTACACAATCTCAAAGTAAGTAAATGAACCTTTGACTATGGTGCCAAATGCCGCATGTAGCATAAAGCCCTGTACACACAATCGTTTTTTCCGATAAAAACAGACCGATGGACTGTTTTCATCGGTCAAACCGATCGTGTGTGGGCCCCATCGGTTTGTTTTACATCGGTGAAAAAAAATAGAACATGTTTAAAAAATTTTCTATGGATAAAAAAACGATTAAAAAAAAACGATTGTCTGTGTAAAAGTCCATCGGTCAAAAATCCATGCATGCTCAGAATCAAGTTGACGCATGCTCAGAAGCATTGAACTTCATTTTTCTCAGCACGTCGTAGTGTTTTACTTCACCACGCTTGGACACGGTCAGGTTTTTGACCTATGGTGTGTAGGCAAGACTGATGAAAGTCAGCTTCATCAGATATCTGTCGAAAAAGTCCATCGGATTAGATTCCATCAGATATCCGATCGTGCGTACAGGGCTTAACACTATCTGTACTATTACCCTAATAACAAAATACCCAAGGTTAAACATGCTAGTGATAGTTCTAGAGAAAAACCTTTTAAACTTTTTGAGACAGAGTTACCCAAGCCTGGCATAGAGATTCACCTTTCCATGGGACAATAACCTAAGCACACAGCCATGCAACACTAGTATGACTTAAAGCGGAGCTCCACCCAGTATAACAACATTTTACAATGTTGTTTGAAAAAAATAAAAAATAAAAACCTGAAAAAAATAAAAAAAAAATACTCACCCGAAATAGCTGTTGCTATGCGGAAGTCCGTAATCTGCCTCTTCCTAATCCGCGGTGTGTTTTCTTCTTCTCCTTGTCCTTGTGAATGGGCGTGCTGCTTCCTGGGAACTGTGTGTGTTCTCAGAGAGCAGCGCGCCCATTCACAAGCCAGCGTGAGACTCGCGGAGGCGCAGTAGGAAACGGGCAGTGAAGCCGTACGGCTTCACTGCCTGTTTCCCATATTGTGAATGGCGGCGCGGGACCCGGAGCGATCGTGGGACCGGCATCGGGGGGCCCATCAGCGCGGGCGCCTAGGACAGGTAAGTGTCTTTATTTAAAGTCAGCAGCTACACTGTTAGTAGCTGCTGACTTTAAATTTTTTTTTTACCGTGGCTGGAGCTCCGCTTTAAGCCGCGTACACACATCCATTTTTCAGGTCATGGGAAAAACAAAGTTTTTCTCAACGTGAGTCTTGTCAAGCCTGCCTTGCATACACACGATCATGTAAAAAAACAAGCTTGAGAGAAGTTCGAGTTAGATAGAGCAGGCAGGCAGGCGAGTCAGTTACAGTGTGTAGAGGATATATATGCATCTCAGGTGTTGTGTATATATTTCTACACTGTATTGAGTTCAGCTAGATCCGTTTTTCCTTAATATACTGACAGACAGGTAATTGTGCTAGCTGCAGTATTTTCACTTGGTGTACTGTCTGTGTCTTCTGCACAGTGTGCACCTAAAGCTATGTGAATACAATTGCTGTTGTTCTCATATTAATACCACAGGCAGTGGCTGATCAGCAAGTATTGTCACTTGGTGTACTGTCCTCTGCACAGTGAGCACGTAAAGCTATGTGAATATATTTACTGGTGTTCTCATATTAATACCACAGGCAGGGGATCTGCAAGTATTTTCATGTGGTGTACGGTGTCCTCTACACAGTGTGCACTTAAAGCTACGTCAATAGATTTGCTGATGTTCTCATATTAATACCACAGGCAAGGATCTTGTCATATTAATACCACAGCAGTGCCCATTCCTGCGCCCACCAAGAGTAACTGTGAGGGCTTACAGTGTTGTGGCACCAGCACCACCAACAAAGGCCCAATGTTTCTGCCCCTGTTCAACAGGGGCATGTAATTACAATTTTTGATCTAACATTTCACAGCAGGGCCCATTCCTGTGCCCACCAAGAGTAACTGTGAGGACTTACAGTGTTGTGGCACCAGCGCCAGCACCAAAGGCCCAATTTTCCTACCACTGTTGAACAATGGCATGTAATTACAATTTTTGATATAATAGTTCACACAGCAGGGCGTTCCAGCGCCCCACCAAGACTAACTGTGAGGGCTTACAGTGTTGTGGCAACACCAACACCTAGGGTCCAAATTTCTGCAGAGTAAATACGGCAGGCCCCTACTTTCAAACATCCAACTTACAAATGACAACAGAAAGTGAGAGGAAATCTACCCCTAGGAAGGGAAATTCTCTTCTGTAAGGCCGCGTACACATGATCGGTCAAAACCGATGAAAAAGGACTGAAGGACTGTTTCATCGGTCAAAACCGATCGTGTGTGGGCCCCATCGGTCAGTTATCCTTCGGTCAAAAAAAAGAGAACTTGCTTTAAAATTTGACTGATGGACGCCTGACCGATGTGTCAAAACCGATCGTTAGTATGCAAAAGCATCGGTTAAAAGGCCGCGCATGCTCGGAATCAAGTCGACGCATGCTTGAAAAAATTTCAGCATGTGGTTGAGTTAAAACACGTATACGGCACCGTGTTCTAACACGATCGTTTTTTTAACCGATGGTGTGTAGGCACATCAGACCATCAGTCAGCTTCATCGGTTAACTGATAAAAACCGTCCTTAGGACCGTTCTCATGGGATGGACTGATCGTGTGTACGGGGCCTAAGAGGTGTCTCCTGTCCACTGATGTGTTATCACCAATCCTTGTTTCAATAAAAAAAAAAAAAACATTTAAAAAAAAAAATTTGTCATTGGCACAGAAAGTGAGGTGCAATCTTCTGAACAGATGCTCACAGACAGCAAAACAAATGTTACAGGGGTGATAACCCTTCAAAAAGCTTAAAAATTGATTGTTTGGCTGGAGCTACACCTTAAAAAAGTACCAGTTCAAAATTACAAACAGGTTCTACTTAACAACAAATCTACAGTCCCTGTCTTGTTTGCACCGCCTGTATACTGCTGTTCAAAGTATATAGGGCCAAAGGGGCTGGTAATGACCTGGGGGGGAACCCATGCTATTTTTCTCAATGATTTGCATCCATATTGCAGGGACCAGACATTACATTAAAGCCGCAAGCAGTTTTAAATGACTTTTTTTCCTATAGCAATGTCATTTTGTGCAGGGACAGTTCTACACACGTGCCACTTCACAGGCATACTATAGACACCCAGCAGGTACGATATTTCAATTATTATTTTTTTCACTCTTTAAAACCCACTTCCATACCAGGCCTATTCTGGCACTTCTCTTCTACATGTACAAATCATCATTCTTTTGCTAGAAAATTACTCAGAACCCCCAAACATTATATAGGTTTTTTTAGCACCCTAGGGAATAAAAAGGCGGTCATTGCAACATTTTATCTTGCACAGTATTTGAGCAATAATTTTTGTAAAAAAAATGGTTTCATGAATTAAAAAATAACAAAACAGTAAAGTTAGGCCAATTTTTTTGTAAAATATGAAAGATGATGTTAAGCCGAGTAAATAGATACCTAAGATGTCATGCTTTAAAATTGCGCAAACTCATGGAATGGCGCCAAACTTTGTTACTTAAAAATCTCCATAGGCAACGCTTTAAAAAATTTACAGGTTACCAGTTTCGAGTTACAGAGAAGGTCTAGTGCTAGAACTGTTGCACATGCTCTAACGCACGCAGCGACACCTCACATGTGTGGTTTGAACGACGTTTACATACGTGGGCGGGACTTACATGTATGTTTGTTCGCTTCTGAGCGCGAGCTACCGGGGACAGGGGCGTTTTCATTTATTTATTTATTATTTCCTTTTTATTTTTTACACTTTTTTTTCGATCGCTTTTATTTTTATTACAAGGAATGTAAACATCCCTTGTAATAGGAATAGTGTGTGAGTGTCAATAAGACCCCACAACTCCAGGCTGGTAAGAATGAGATCGTGAAAAAAAATTCACAGATCTCATTCTTACTAGCTGCAATTGCGGTTTGTTTACTTACGGGTACCCGGGCGTGAAGTCATCACAAATGGCGCTCGGGCCTCCGACGATCATAGAGATGACTGGTGACCATTTGGTCCCCAGTCATCTCTATACCTCCCATCTGGTGCATGGCGATCATCTCTCCGGGCCCCCGATGGCACGGGAGAGCCCGGAGAAGCACCGGATGGCGGCGGGAGAGGGGATGTCCCCTCCCGCCGCCTATAAGAACTATAAGAACGATCAAGCAGCGGAACTGAATGATATCTGAATGATGCCTCTAGGTGCAGGCATCATTCAGACATCACCTCACAAAGTCCATTGGTACATGTTCCCTGGGGCAAGACCCGGGTCTATGACAATAACTTGCATATTAGCCTTTAAAATTGAAAAAACAAGGGGGGTGGTGTCTGCGCTGTGAAAAGTGGGTGAAATCCAAGGGTGGTACGGGAATAAATCCCTGGGCTGGTGAACGTGGGGGAGGGGGGGGGGGGGGAGGGGTGGTGTTTTTAGAACAGAGTGATAGCGTACATAAGTATAGTGTCAATACGTAAACCGTCAAAATGTAGCACAAAAGATAATATTGAATACTAAACAATGGCAAGTGACAAAAAAGGAGTACAAATTCACAAGCAGTAAAATGTACACAATGTGCTGGTCCAAGTAATGTGAAATCAGGGAGAACTACCGCTAGGGGCGCCCCTGAATGTGTAACACAGTGAACAATACAAATAATAATATATAAATCAGTGAAGCAATGCAAAAAAGTCTCTGAAAGTGTTTCCCAAATGTCCCAGAAGACAGGTTCCAAAGATGTCCCAGAAGACAGTTTCTAAAAGATGGAGGAAATGGTGCCGGGAAAGGACGTGGTACAGTGAACACCTCAGGTGGTCCCTAGCCCCTCACCTCACGGCTATGGCACGGATAGCCAAATAAAACCACCTCTGGCAGGGGGAGGAGGAATACACTTCAATGGACAGAAACGACATCAGCACTCCTCAGCAGTAAGGCATGGAGAAGATACAAAGCAAGTAGGATATGGTGTTATGGAAGTGTCTAAACAGGCAACATCATTCACTCATACATCCACTCACATGGAGGTGATGGATGGTGGGCCTATCTCCCACGAACACCGAGTTCGTCCTAAGTCCTGGATGCACACCTGGCTTCTGTGTCTGAGCTGGGTGGACACTTGGAGCAGATAGAGGGGACCCTCACACAGCATATAGGATGGGAGAAAAAAAGACCATAGTACAGCCCCGCAAAAATGGAACAGGTTTATTAAAACATATAGGTGCACTCACATTTGGATGATAAAAACTGGGCACAGAAACCAAACGGACGGCAGGGGGGTCTTGCTGCGTCAGGCGTGTGGACTCTGATGCTCCTTGATCCCTACGCGTCTCGTCATGTCACATGACTTCCTTAGGGGATCCATTTCCTCCATCTTTTAGAAACTGTCTTCTGGGACATCTTTGGAACCTGTCTTCTGGGACATTTGGGAAACACTTTCAGAGACTTTTTTGCATTTCTTCACTGATTTATATATTATTATTTGTATTGTTCACTGTGTTACACATTCAGGGGCGCCCCTAGCGGTAGTTCTGCCTGATTTCACATTACTTGGACCAGCACATTGTGTACATTTTGCTGCTTGTGAATTTGTACTCCTTTTTTGTCACTTGCCATTGTTTAGTATTCAATATTATCTTTTGTGCTACATTTTGACGGTTTACGTATTGACACTATACTTATGTACGCTATCACTCTGTTCTAAAAACACCACCCCCCCCCCCCCCCACGTTCACCAGCACAGGGATTTATTCCCGTACCACCCTTGGATTTCACCCACTTTTCACAGCGCAGACACCACCCCCCTTGTTTTTCCATTTGCTACTTCTCTCTGCCCAGGACAGAGTGTCAGGTGTTTGCAGCAGTGACCCCATCCCACTCCACCACCCCCCTCAGTAGCGCAGGAGCCTCTATCTACAATACTGAGCCTTTAAAATTAGCACTTTTGATTTCGAACATTGAAGTCCCAGAAACTTCAATGGGGTTCTAAAATTTGCACAAACGATCGGCCCGTTCAAAGGTTCTGGTGCGACCCGAACGGGGGGGTGTTCGGCTCATCCCTACCCACAACCACCGGGCAAGGGATGTGGGGAGGAGGCCACCAGCAATATACAGTTTTAAAATAAGAACCACAAAACACATCAAAAATCGCATCACAAACAGCAACAGTTGTATTTCTGGTGCCGTTCCATTAAAATCTAATACCCGCATATTGCAAGAAAAAAGTCCCTGACCCTTTTCAAAAATGCACCGGCTGCAAAATGCATAGATGTGAACTAGTACCATAAGAAACCATGTTAGATGGATTGTAGTGCATTTCTGCAAACTGCAAAACACATAAAAAAATGCATAGGTCTGTACCTAGGGTCAGGGCCGGTTCACACTGGAGCGATGCGGGAACCCTGGGAATTCAGTGTGGGTTCCCGCTTAGCTATGACTAAGCGCTGACATTACAGTGCGAAACACATCAGCTTATACCCCACTGCCTGCTGTGATTTGTAGTGCTGTTTGTAGACCTTGTTAAAGATTTTTGGAAGTGCGGCTGACCGTTTTCTTTTCAAGTTTTGTTCCATGCATTGCCTGCACCCATGCTTCTGAGAGGACACTGAATGCTTAGTGCACTCACCTGGAGCGGCAGTTCCCTTTTTCTCTATTCCCGCTTCACACACAACTCGCAGGAAGTCACACTGCCATATGCAAACTTCTGGGTGTGTCAGTAAAAAGCTAATCACACCCCCAAGTCAGTTTGCAAATTACAGAGTGAACGCAAATTCGGACAGAAATGGGATTGTGTGGGTGTGAACATCCAAGCGATTAACTTCTGCTGCAGACCAAAAAAAAAGAGTCCTATGCGAGTTTGTTCCCAATGCGATGCAAATTCAGCCATACAATTCGTATGGCCAAGTTTGCATCACACAGATATTGCATGGGATTTGCACTGCAGTGCAGGGCAAATCACATCCGATGTTTGACAGCACACTAGTGTGAACCGGCCCCAAGGCCCCTTGTCCTGTGACTCATGCATTCATAGACCTCAAAATTACACAGGACACAGGCGTTGCTTAAAGTCGCATCAAATTTGTGGCAAAAAGCGCTGCAAAATTGCTTGACTTTCAGGTCACACAAGTGTGAAAGGGGCCTTATGGACCTTAACAACTTGCGTCTGCGCACGCCAATTTACGTCGGTAGAATGGCAGGGGCAGGCAAATGGATGTAGCTGTAGGTTCCTTTAAATTTGCTAAATACACAAAGAAAAAACCCCTATAGCAGCGCTACAACATGATATGGCACTACAATTGAATGTAGAGATCAGTAAAAAAACACAAGTGCTGCTGTAAACCATTTAGAAAAGGGCAGAAACATACAAACAAAAATACAGCGCACAATAGGAAAAATTGTAGAAACACTTTATAGTCTGAATAAAATAAGAAATAAACACAGAAAAGAGCATAGATACAATTACAATATGAATGTGTGTTGATACAATTCAACCAAAGTCCACAGGGAGAAAAACAGCTTGAGATGGAAGGGTTAAGTGTCACGCTATATTCAAAGGCAAGAAGCACACCAGAGCAGAAGGCAAAGGGTGATAGGTATAGTACTTCTATAATGAGCTCTCTCCTGAAGGGCTGTGAAGCAGTCACAAGATGAACTAATGTGTCAGGGGGAGCATAGCACGGCGGGGAACAGTCCACGTCGCCGTTTAGCAGATGTAGACAGAAGCTTACAGGTACTTGCCAGTCCAGATGGTGCGAGGGAACAAAGGGAGAGAGCTCTCTCTCTCTTGCACTGCCGCGATGTAGGGCGGTAGGAGAGCTTGGGCGCAGATTTTCAAACCAGCCGCATCAGCTGCTAAGGTGGAGAGCAATACTTCCGCGACGTCACTGGAAGGGGCGGGATGAGTTGTCCAGACACCAAACCTTTTCGATTATGTGACGGCGACTGGCCAATGGAAGAAGCAGACAGCGTATGCTGTTCTTAAGCACACACAAGATGGATGCTGTTCGTAAGCACACACGGGCGTCAATAGGACGTCAGTGTGGAATTATGTGCTTAAAGGGCCTCTGTGGACATCAGTAATGGTTAGGGAGAGCCGTAACTGACATGTTTCGCGTCAAAGTCCCTTTAAATTTGCTGCCTAGTGGGCGTGCCACCGACAGTCATCAGGAGCAGTGATCTCTGTCATGTTGTAGTGAGAGCATCCCCCTACAGTTAGAATCACTCACTAGGACACACTTAACTCCTTGATCGCCCCCTAGTGCTTAATCCCTGCCAGTATCATTAATACAGTAACAAGAGGCTATTTGTAGCTCTGATCGCTGGAAAAAAATTCAATAGTCCCAAAATAGTGTCCGATTACTAGTTAATAATAATAAAAATGCCATAAATCTATCGCCTATATTGTAGACGCTATAACTTTTGCGCAAACCAATCAATATACACTTATTGAGATTCTTTTAACCAAAAATATGTAGAAGAATACATATTGGCCTAAATGTTTTTTTATACATATTTTTTGGAGATTATTATTATAGCAAAAAATAAGTAATAGTGCTTTTTATTCAAAATTGTTGCTCTTTGTTTATAGCGCAAAAAAAAAAAAAACCCCACAGCAGAGGTAATGAATTACTACCAAAAGAAAGCTCTATTTGTGGGAAAAAAAAAAGGGACATCAAGTTTGTTTGGGTGCAACGCCGCATGACTGCGCAATTGTTAGTTAAAGCAACACAGTACATAATTGCAAAAAAATGCTCTGTTCAGGAAGGGGGTGAATACTTCTGGGGTTGAAGTGGTTAAGTTGCATGAAAAGTCAGCCAAGTGTGAAACCTAATAAGATTCATTGATAACACCTCTGAATTAGGCCCCAATCGCACCAATGTCTGTGTAATCTTGTGGTGTATGGACCTCAGGTTGCATCAAAGTCAAACCACAGTAGTGCAGGGACGAATTTGACTCACTTTCAGGATGCACAAGTGAGAATAGGTCCTAATTCAAAGGTATTATCCATTAATCTTATTTGCACTACTGCTACTGTACCTGAAATTCACACTATTTTGCTGCCACTTTAGGAATGCCTGTGTAATATTGTGCCCTATGTACCTCAAGTCACTTGAAAGTCACACCAACGTAGTACAGGGACTACTTTGAAGTTGTTGGAACTTGAAGTAGCACAGATATGAATGGCTATCATTGAGAATCATGGGGTACAACTTGTCATGCAACTCGGAGGTCCAAATATTTAGAAAAGTCGCCCAAGTGCGAAACAAACCATATTTATATATTTTAATAAAAAGGGAGCTCTCATTTATATTTGCATTGTCCTTACTGATTTACATCAGTAGAACAAATGCAGGAAGTAATGTGTGCACATGGGCCAAAGCAAATGTGTGGTGATGCCATATAAACATATCAATGGACCCCACCCACACCAAATATAACTACCACATCCACCCCCACAATGAGTAAGCACAAGTACATATCCCACATTTATCCGGAAAATGAGCAGCACCTCCTCTGTACTAAAGAGGGACCTCATCATGTTCTACTAGGTGGAGATCCTGACCAGCACAGGCATTACAATGACTCATTTTCGGGTCAGAAGGTGAAACCACGTTCTTTTGATCACAGCTGTAAATATTTGATCACAACCACAATTAGAATTTTACATTTTTGTTTATTTGCAGATATGCAAATCTGTATTTCTACATATAACAATATCTGAAGGCAAACTTAAGGACGTTTCATAAGAAATGGTGTCCCTGAAATTGCAAAAGGTGAATTACAAAGACAAAGGCCCAGTTTGAACCCTAGTTCAGCTGAACTCGCACAATTTCATTCCTGCAAGTCAGTCTCGACTTCAGGGCGCGCAGGGATTTCAGAGACATCTGTATGGGTTCCTGCACTGATGTCAATGGAAATCGCACCCCAAAGTCGCCAAGAGTAGTACAGAAACTACTTTTGGAAATTGGTGCAACACTGCTTTTAAGGTGCCGCCCCAATTAGGATGGTGCCATTGCTGCCAATTTGACATGTAAAATTGCATGCCGAATTGTACCAACCAGGGCTGACACATACAACACTGCCTATCCACCAGCTGAATTCATTACCTGCATTTCTCTACAGCTGTTAAAGGCTCCACCTAAACCCCTTTAATCATTTACTTTCAGGTGTGCTGGAGAGATTCGTTTTTTTTGGTGCACAAAATGATATCTTATTTCTATGGGTATAAGTAAAATATTCCACTTCCCCAAAACTATTTAAAAAGAATAAAGAAAAGAGAAAAACAACAAACACGCTTAATAATCTACTTTTATTTTGCCAGCAGAAACACAATTATGTACATTTACTGCCATACAAAAATAGTCCACAGGTTATATGGTGCTACAGTTAGCAATAGGGTTTTAAGGGCCTTGCTCATAGAAAATTACAATCTAAAATGTGTTTAAACCTTTCAGTGGAGACAGCTTTACTTTACGGGCAACATATTTCAAAGTACAACTACTCACTCACCAACTCACATCACATTTTTTACCTGCAAGATTATAGAAACATACTTAACAGTCATTATTCCTACAAAGCATTCCAACAAAATAACTTAAAAAAAAACCACAAAATTGACACTCATTTTAAATTTGCGCTAGCAATGGTGTTATTCTTGGTTTGACAATTTCTTTGAGAGAAAGATACATTTATCTCAACATGAAAAGTATTTATTTAGGGAAGTTACATCTGTGCCATTAGAATCAATGGCTGAAACTTGCTTTGGGCTACATAACTCTAGTTTTCACTTCCAAAAAATGCTCTTTAGCCCAGCGCTTATTTTGATATTTTCTATAACTCAAGAAACTTAGCTCTTCTTTTCTTTTAAAGATATTTTAGTGTAAAAATCACTTTTTCACATTATCTTTAAACAATATGCTGCATATTTCAGTACCATTTAAGCAATTATATCACAATCTAAACATTATTTCCATATGCAATAGTCGTGGTCTTAACAATAGACATGATTTGGGTGCTATTTGTTTTCAGGCAGCTATCGTAAATTAGTTTTTTGAGAGTATTTTTTGCACCAGCACTATAGTAAATACCGTTTTAGCGCTAATTACCGCACTCATTTTTAAAATTACTTTATAAATATATATATATTACCTTTAGGCTTGGTTCACACCTATGCATTTTGTAGTTCTTTTTTCAAGAACACGCTACAGTCCATTCCTAAGGAACACCTTCACATATATGCTTGTTTTAGCTGCTGCATTTTTAGAAAGGGTCAGGGACTTTTTTTTTAAAGCAAAACACTGTGTTTTTGGTTCAATAAATTTCACTGGAGAAACTGCAGAAAAGCATGTAGTGCTTTTTTGCTGCAATTTCGCCACAATTTGCTTTTTGCATTTTTCAATCCAATCAAGAACAAATTGGACAAAAAAAAACCCCACAAAAAATGCAAAACGCTTAAACCACACGCTAAATGCGCGCGTGCAAAAACACCATCTGAAAAGACCTTCTCCCCCACTAAACAATATTTTTTATAGGTACATACATTATATAGGACATTTGTATATGTCCCTCATGGCACTGTCCAGCTTATTACCTTTGATTGAAAATCCCTTGTCTATTGCTCAGAAAATGGTCACTATTGATTTCTAATGCCGCGTACACACGATCTTTTTTCAGCATGAAAAAAAAACAAACTTTGTTTTCAGCATGTCCAAAAAACAAAGTTTTCCCCACTTCATCATTAACCACTTGCTGATGGCCATACGAGTTTGTACGGCCGCAGCGCAGCCCTGAATCTCTGACTGGACGTGTTTTCTCGTCCGCCCCTTTTGGCGTTCCCCGTGCACGGTGGCTATATTGAAACAAATCGCTAGCTAAAAGGTCCACAAAAGTCCTTTTAGGACTGGTATAGATGTACTATTGTTTGGTGTGCAGTATATAGGGGTGTAATACACATATAATATACTTCCTAACACTGTTCAGCATTGTGACCGGTGTATTTGGGTACTGTAGATTTTTTTTATTGTTTTTGATGCTTTACCTCTTGCTACACACAGTGACAAACGATACTGTAAAAAAGTTTTATAACTGGTGTGATACATTCTGCTTTTCATCAGTGTAGGGAGAGGTTGCTGTGTGGAGCAGGGACAGACTGTAGTGACACAAATCGTTATCTAACAGGTCCACAAAAGTCCTTTTAAGGACTGGTATAGGTGTACTATTGTTTGGTGTGCAGTATATAGGGGTGTAATACACTCAAAATATACTTTTTAATATAGAAAGCATATTATAGTGGATTTGTATTGTGCTCCATTGTGACTGGTGGTGTATTTGGTTACTGCAGAATTTTCCCATCTGTTTTGCTGTGTTACCTCTGCTACACACAGTGACAAACGTTACTGGAAAAAAGTTTTATAACTGGTGTGATGAATAGAAATGGCCTGCCGGTTCGCCCGGCGTTCGTTTCGCGGCAAACTTTGCTCATTCTCGGTCTGCCAAACCATATTCGCGGCGGTCCGCAATGTTACATGGGTAAGAACTTTGACCTATGACACATCCATCAGGTGGTGCAGGACAGCCAATTGAGACATTTCAGCACATGGACATACCCCTTACCTTATAAATAGACCTGATCTGGCGGCCATCTTGCATTCTGCTTTTTGTCAGTGTAGGGAGAGGTTGGTGTTTCCAGCAGGCACAGGCTGTATTCAATCAAATAGCTATTTAAAAGGTCCACAAAAGTCATTTTAAGGACTGGTATAGGTGTGCTACTTGATGTGCAGTATATAGGTGTCTAATACATTCATATTTTTTTTGTCAGTGTAGGGAGAGGTTGGCGTTTCCAGCAGGGACAGACTTTAGCGACACAAATCGCTACCTAACGGTTCCACAATAGTCCTTTCAAGCACTGGTATAGGTGTGCTACTTGCTCTGCAGTATATAGGTGTAATATACACTTATAATATAATTTCGAATATAGAAAGCATATTATAGTGGATGTGTATTGTGCAGCATTGTGACTGGCGGTGTATTTGGTTACTGCTGAATTTTTGCCTCTTTCGCTGCGCTACCTCTGCTACACACATTACAAATGTTTCCTGAAAAAAAGTTTCATAACTGGTGCGATAAACCAGTGCCCCCCCCAAAACGACAGATTTTGTTATATATCTTCTTCCTCCTTAACTGCGCTTCTGTCACGTACCTGGCGGTAGAGCCTAATATGCAGAGGACGGCCTCTCTTACAGCTCTGACTCTGAGCCCCTGGTAGAGCAGACAGGAAGCGCAAAAGTGCAGAGTCGCACGAGTGCCTGGCAGGATCGCTGATAATGTCGCTGGGCTGGAACCTCTGAAGAGACCGCGGAGGAACACCAGTACAGGAGAAGACCAGGAGCAGCTGTCAGCAGATAGCAGGAGCAGGCTTTATGCAGTAACACCACAGGCAGGAGAGCAGATAAAGCTGTGGATGGATGGGTGCTCAACAGAAGCACTGGAGATTCAGAAGGACTGGAGAGATAGCAGGTGCAGGCAGGATGGGTCATACACTAGCGGACACATCAGGAACATAAGTGTAGGCAGGAGCGGAGTCAAGGTACAGGCCGGCTCGGTATTGGGCTGGCAGTGAGGTAGCAGGAGAGGCAGGCAGATGCAAGGTCAAACAAGCCGCATCAGGTGCAGGTAGAAGGCAGGAGTGTCAGAGAAAAGCCGGGCCGGATAGCAGAAACATGAATCAGATACTGGAATCAGAACACGCAAACGCTGTAGAACGGACAGCACCTGAGTCTGTGTACTGACCCAGTTTAAATGGTTTGTCTGGCACCAAAACAGCCATGAGCGTGCGCATGCGTGCCAATGGTGCTCTAACAGGAACAGAAGTCACCCGCCGTCTTCTACGGCCGCCATCTTGGATGGTGGCATGCCCTTCCGGACAGCTTCTTGCTGACACAGGGTCATTTAAAAAATGACAGGCAGAGGAAGAGGTAGGCCCTTCCACAGGGGTGGTAGCGGAAGGGCAGGAGCACCAGGCCGGAGCCAAAGTGGGAAGTGGCACAATGTCCATTCGATTACGTCAAAGGACGCACCAGACTTAGTTGAGTGGCTCGCCACCAACACCATCACCACCACCATATACAGTACCCTCCACTTGAGTCACAGGAATTATTTTCCGATTCATCAGAAGACATTTTCGATGTGCAGCCATTCTTGGCATTGAATCAGGAAGAGGAGGTAGCAACAGCCGGCACTCAGCAGTCTGACGACAGTACTCAGATCAGCCCAAGGAGGTTGGTGCCCGCTGTTGCTGCCTACTCCGACATCTCTATTGTTAGTGATGGGGAAGGTGACGTCTATAATGACGTGTCTACAGACGTCACGTGGGTGCCCACAAGTGAGGAAGAGGAGGGGGGTTCAGAGGGAGAGATGGACCAGCAGATAGGGAGGAGAAGCAGGCCAAACTTACATTGCACAGGAGGGACAAACCAGACTCCTAATGTATCAGGAGCGAGCCATCAACCATGTACGGTCACATCTGGCACTCCCAGGATGCCGGCCCATGGCTCCGCAGTGTGGGCTGTTTTTAACGTGTCCGCTGCTGACAAAAGTGTTGCCATCTGCAGCCTTTGCAGTCAATGCATAAGTCGTGGTAAGCCCAACACTCACCTAGGGACAACCACCTTAAGAAGGCACCTGGCCTCCCATCACTGAGCCCAGTGGGAGCAACGCCATCAGAACCCACAAAGCCACACTCCAGGCTCTCACCGTCCAGCCTCTTCTCCTTCTCCTCAATACTCACAATTGTCCTCCACTCCACCTTCCATTATGCCGTCCTCACGTTTTTCTGCAAAAAGGCAGGCTTCCGTAGCTCAAATGTTCGATCGTAAAAAAACGATGACGCCGGATAACCCTCTTGCCCAACGGTTGACCACTGGCTTGTCGGAACTGATAGCACACAGTGTCGGTGCCAAGATACATCTGACCACAGACACGTGGTCAAGCATGTTGATCTCAAAGGAGACAGGAACAACAAGCGCCCAGAGGCGATTTACTTTGCATGTGCTACGCTATATAAGTTTTCATTCATTCATTCATTCATTCACGTAAATTGTGGCACCCATGTACATTTGGTTTTACCACCACGGATTGCATGCAGGCCTGCCTTTTCTTCTGTTCCTCCTACTCCATCCTCCTTCTCCTCCTCCTCGGCTGACTCCCCCTTTTCTGATGCTACTGTCTCTTTCGCTGCACCGCCCAAGATCCCCAGAACTAGGGATGAGCCGAACACCCCCGCGTTCGGTTCGCACCAGAACCGTCGAACAGTCTGAACATTTAGAACCCCATTGAAGTCTATGGGACTCGAATGTTCGAATTCAAAAACGATAATTTTAAAGACCAATTTTCAAGTTATTGTTGTAAAACGTCTTTCAGTACCCGGGTCTTGCCCCAGGGAACATGTATCAATGGAAAAAAGTCTTAAAAACGGTTGTTTTTTCAGGAGCAGGACCCCTTTTTTTCCAATTATAGTAGTATCTATAGAAAAAAAAATTAAAAACGGTCGTTTCGTTTCACTCGAATTTGCTGTGAACGATCATTTTTGTTCGAAATTCGATGAACGATCGAACGGACGATGTTTGAGTCGAACATACGTTTGTTTCGAACGCGAAGCTCATCCCTACCCAGAACCTATTTGACATGCCAGGTGAGACGTTGCCATGCTGTGCTGCATCTGTTTGTTCCTGGAAGACAAGAGCCACACTGGTCCTGCACTTCTTTTCAGCTTTGCATTCACAAGCAGATCAGTGGCTAACACCGCCTAATTTAACAATTGGTAAAGCGGTGTGTGACAACGGTGTCAATCTGCTGAGCTCGCTGAAACAGGGCAAAAATACACACGTGCCATGCATGGCACACGTCCTGAAATTGGTCGTGCAGCCATTCGTTGCCAAATACCCTGGGGTCCAGGACGTCTTGCGGCAGGCCAGGAAAATCTCGGGCCATTTTTAGAAGATCTTACACGGCCATGGCTAACCTTGCTGACATTCAGCGGTGGCACAACCTGCCCGTTAGACTTTTTATTTGTGACTGCCTGATGCGATGGAACTCAACATTGTATATGCTTGATGGGCTGCTCCAGAAGAAACATGCAGTTAAACAACTAACTGTATGAACTCTGTGGCAGGACAGGTTCTGGGGAGCTTGTTTTTTTTTTCACCGCGCCAGTGGCTGCTCATACGCGACCGATGAGATCACCAAACTGGTCAGTCGCAGCCAGGATGCCATCAGTGACATTGTACCTTACGCTTTCTTTCTGGATCGTGCATTGCGCTGTGTCATTGATCAAGCCGTCGAGGAGCAGGAAAGTCACAATGCTGGATGAATTTACAGGGGGAGCTACTCCACCTGAGACAAGTCAACAACGGGAGTTTGAAGAGGAGTCAGAGGAGGATGGTGCCGGGGCGGATGAGGAGGAGTAAGAAGAGCAGGCTTTAAACCTTTCTGGGATCCCTGGTGTTGTCTGTGGATGGGTAGAAGAGAACGAAAATGACATTATCCTGGATGATGAGCAGGAGCCAGGCCAGTACAGCGCTTCCAGTTTAGTGCAAATGGGGGCCTTCATGCTCCTGTGTTTTAAGAGGGACCCCCATATAAAAAGCAAGGATCAGTACTGGGTGGCAACGTACTTAGACCCCCAATACAAACATGAAATGGCGGAAATGTTACCACTATCATAGAGGGCTATCAGAATGCAACACTTCCAGGCCTTGCTTCGAGAAATGCTGCATTCTGCTTTTGCGTGCGCTGGCAGAGGAATTTCCACTCACAGAGAAACAGTTGTGGGTACCAATCCAGCAGCGCCTGCAAGAAGAGGGCGGTTTGAAGATGTGTTGGTGACTAATGATATGAGATCATTCTTTCAGCTGACCCATCGACAGCTGTCCTCTGGATCCAGCATCAGGGAATGCCTAGACTGACAGGTGTCCGACTACATTGGGTTAAGGGCCGATGTGGACGCACTGAGAAGTGATGAACCCCTGGACTACTGGGTAGGCAGGCTTGACCTCTGGCCAGAGCTTGCACAATTTGCAATGGAACTGTTGGCTTGCCCCTCGTCCAGTGTCCTGTCCGAAAAAACATTGAGCGCAGCAAGGAGGGTTGTGACCGATAAGCCACTCGCCTAGCTCACGACAGTGTTGACTACCTCACATTTCTAAAAATGAATGAGCCATGGATCTCGGAGGAATTCAACACATGTGACCAGTAGACCATGTTTGATTCAAATTCCTCATGACAGGCAACAAATCTCCGCCACCACCCATAACAATTCATGGTCCCTGTCTTAGGTAAATACAGCGGCATAAAAGGCCTTTTATGTCTGTTGAATGCCTAATTTTTGGGGCCTGCACTTATTTATCCTGTGAATGCCAAATGTACCTTCAGCCACAGAATACAAAGTTGTTTGCTGTCAGGTGAACGCCTGTCGGCTAACTATTGTGGCCTGTAATGGCCGACACTTACTTCTGTATCTGTTTTTTCGCATAATACTTCTGGTAGGTCAGTGTCCATGTTGTGGGACTATTTGTGCACAGCTAGTAAGTATTTTGTGGCTGCAAATATGACCTGCAGGTTTTTAATGTTCGCCTGCCATTAAAGTCAATGGGCCCCGCCGCAAACTTGCGACTCGCGAACATTTGAGAAAGTTTGCGGTTAGCGTTCGCTAACCACCTCGTCGGATGTTCGTCCATCACTAATGGAGAACATGAGTGGTTATTTCAGCACACGAGATACTAAAGTGCATGCTGGGACTCAGAGAAGCTGGTGCTTAATTCAGAATACACCAGAAAAAAAAAAAAACTTTTGGTGATCCCTCATTCAAAAAACAAATGTTTATCTGTAGCATGTTAAAAGAAATTCACGCGACTTTTTATGTATCTTAATCAGATTTTGTATCTACATTCAGTCATGATGATTATGAATAATAATAGTATTATTTATTATTGTGTCCTTTGTTAATTGATCTCAGCATGATTACAGCTTCTTGTAAAACAATTTGTTTAATACATTTTAAATAATAAAATACAAGTTGGTTTTTAATAAAACACAAAATTTATTTAACTATTAAAGCATAGCTGAATGATGGACAATAACTCATAAAAAACATTGAGAGCGGAGTCTTTCAGGTCTTTAAATAAAAACGTATACAACAATGTTGCATTCATTATAAAAAATAAAAAAAAAACACAACATTATCTGTTGGATGAAATATGTTTATTCACTAACATGACTGATCTTATGCATAACAGAAGTTTATAATTTTGTGATATTTAACTGTAGAAAAGTGTTTTTTTTGTTTAATAAATAAAAACATCTATATTATAAAGTTTAATTTTGTTTTGCATTACATGATTAATTTAGAATAGATGCAGCTTACAGAAGATGGTCCAGATGAAATAGATCTGTCAATTTGTTTCTGATAGTGAATTATTAAACTACAATGTACAACAATAGAGCAACAGTGACCTCTAGTGCAAAGTATCTGTGCAGACAGAAAATACAAATGTTAAAATCCAATAAAAAGTGGAAAATTAGTTGTATAATAGAATACATTTCAACTTCATGAATGAAAACACTTTGTTTACTGGACTTAGCTAATCTCAAGCTTTAGAAAAATAGAACACTTAATGGAACACAATTGCCACTTTAAACTTATAAAAGATAATTTTCGGTTGAACTAAATGTGTTTACAATTTTAAACATGGTAGATTGACATGAACTGTAGAGCATAATATGGGTTTAATTGGTTATGGTAAACTAGCAGTAACATACTGTAAATAGTATTCAAATAAACTAAACATAAATACAAAATATATTTTAGTTTTGGATAAAGAGGTTTAAAAAATTGTCAGGTTTTTCTTGCTGTCTGTGTCCCCATTAGGAAGATTTGCTATTTTGATTGTCAGTATAACAAATGACTTTGGGAATGAAAGTGTAGGTAAATCTAAAATGGTGAGCACGAATAGATAGTAAATCTTCTATTGGGGACTTCAGGTAGGAATGCACTCCCCATTCAAGAGTCAAACATCATATAGAGTTTTTTTTTTTAACTGCTAATATAGAGTTTATAATGGCCTTTGTGCAAACACAGGTTTGGAGTGAACTGGGCTTGTTTGGGGGGTTTGTTTGAGCACCCTACAATTTACTAATTCGGCATTAGCTGAACATTATATATGGTAGTGTAGTTTTATACGGCTACTATACTGTATATGGCAGCTTCATTTCTGAATTGTTAGGAAGCAGAAGGTGCCAGCATCTGCTGTGCTATTAGCAACCAGTGACCTTACCTAGCCCTGTTCAGTTGCAGACTGGGAATCCCCACAATGTAAACAAAGGGGCTGTACATTACTGATGTATGCGTTGACTGGCTGTTCTACAGAGTGAACAAATTCCTGTGAAGGAAGGGCAAAGTTTTGACGTGATATCTTTATCTTTCCGTGCATAAAACTTCCTCTGGACCAGGAACCATTGTGAAATACTGTGATTTACATCTGTGCAAGGGAGACAAAGAGCTATACATATCTGTATTGGTTTGAACCCCTTAATCAATTATCTCCTCTGGACCACATGTGTCTCTAACTACTGTATGTCTCTTTAATTACCACTTGGACTCTCTGGTTCACTAAAGCATTTGAATGCACCGCATATCTCCCTATAGGGGTACTGAGCTATTCTTGCTCCAAATGATCTGTGATAATAGACAGAGATTCCATACATAACCATACAAGCAAGATAAATTAATCTCCTACAACAAGTCTTCTTAAAGGGGAATTCCTGCAAAATATGGATAAATAAACTTCCAAAGGAATTTTATGTTTTATGCCGTTGAGTATTACGGTCCTTTCACACGTGCGGACCGTTCGTCCGTTTTTAGACGTCCGTTTTTTGACCGCAATGCTTTCCTATGGGTCCTTTCACATGCATCTGCTAACGTCCGTCTCCGTCAAGCTCCGTTTTTTTGAACGGAAGAAAACCCTATTTTTCTTCCGTCAAAAAAACGGAACGGACGAAAAACGGACGTTAGCGGACGATCCGTTTAACATCTGATCCGCTAACGTCCGTTTTTCATCAAAATATGTAATAAAAAAAAGTTCTAACCAAAAAAAAAATGATGAAAAAACGGATGAAAAAACGGATGAAAAACTGATCAACTGATGATAAAAAATGGACCTAAAAAACGGTCCACACGTGTGAAAGGGCCCTAACTTATTTTTTTATGGATTCTTTTGCTAAGTATTACTAAGTATACACAATGCATGGAGTACTTAGATTGATTGATGGACTCACCTAATTCCAGATGTTCAAACTCACATCAACAAGCCAGATGATAGGAGCAGGCTGGCTGTAAAATGTTTTAATGTGTCGTGTGATATGTGTTTTTTTATATTATCCACATTATTTTAAGTGGTGTTTTTTGGCTTGACTAGTGGAATAGCTCCCCATCAAATTAATGTTTTATTAACCTTTTTTTATTCCTTGCAGGACTCTGTAGTGTGTTTTGTTAATTTTCAGAACATTACTGACAAAATTTGGGCACACCCATTTGAGTACATTCCAGCTGTCATTTGCGGTGAGCAATTGTTGGGACTAAATATATTAGTTGGTTGGTGCAGGTCCATCATGTCCAATGAGGGTCTGCATATCTTAACAAAAAAGCCTGTTATTTTTAGTTACTGTTTACTTGACAAGGTATCCCCCCTATGTTGAGGGCATGTGGCCTGGTATGGCTCAGGAGAAGGGAGTTGCACTTCTCTCTCTCTCTCTCTCTCTCTCCAGTGTCCAGTGCTCCGGCGAGTCGAATCCCCGCTTCCTGCACTCAGTTTGAATGCCTCCACCGACATATACTGAGTGCTGTATACTCGCTCACGCTCTGTGACGTTTATGCGTGAGCACGAGCAAAGCCGAGCCTGGCCGAATGTACCCGAGTGTACTGCACTCGGTATATGTCAGCGGCTCACTTCAAACTGAGGACGGGAAGTGGCTATCGACGTATATCGTAAGTAGTAGCTTTAACGTGCTTCTCCATAAGGCTTCATCAGGAAGAAGAGCATGACTTGGAAATGCTGTCTATGCAAAGGACACATTAATTAGTTAGAAATAAACAAAAACATCATAAACTACAAAAAAACACAGGACATGCCAATGTGCGCTATGTGCATACTGGCCACATTGAGATGCCGCTCCCAAGAGAGGTGGGTCAAACTCCCACAAAGTAACCTCCACAGCCAAGGACCACTAAGGGTAATATAAAACCCTTAGTGGTACAAGATTCAGCTACTAGATAAAAACATCGATTTGTCATTTAACATGGATAATACTCTTGTTAACACAGAAAAAAATGCAAGCAAAAAAAGAAGTAGTTCTATGCCTTTTGGATTGATAGAGTTTACAGTTGACCATCTTACCTACATTGGGCTGGATTCACAGTACACTTACGCCGACGTATAATAAGTTACGCCGACGTAAGTGCAAATGTGCGCTGTCATATCTGTGCACCAGACCCACAAACAGAGATGCGCCTAAAACCAGGCTACACCCCGCCGACGTAACTTGCTTATGCCAGCATAGGGTGGGCGTACATTTAGGCTGGGTGCATGGTGCCATTCCCATTAATTAGCCATTCAAACATGCAAATGAGGTAAATAGTAGGTTACGTTAACGGCGTACACAGTGATCCGGCGTATCTTAGGCAGTTGTTCCAACGTGGTTGTGAGCATGCGCAGGGAGATGCGTTCACGTCACGGCGCATGAGCAGTTCGTTATACGTACTTGTCTGGCGCTCGTCCCATAATTTGCATGGGGTCACGCCTCATTTGCATGGATCACACCCACTTCCACCTACGCCGGCCTGCGCCTTTCAAACCCACTCGACGCTGGTGCAACTTTGAGAGCACTGGCTTTATGAATTCCATGCTTGCCTCTCTGCACTGCGTTGGCGTAGCGTACAGGGGATACGCTACGGCAGCATAATGTGCGCCTGCTGTCTGTGAATCCGGGCCATTGTTTATGTTTTTTGATCATCATCAAGATGTCAATGAGTTGAAGTCCATGATCAAGTCACCTATAGTAGTAAAAGATATAAACAAAGAGCTTGTCATCACCTTATTAACCAGAGGAGCAACCGGGGCACTCATGATCATTGAATATTTAGCCAGTCATGTACCTGTGGTTGGCACAGTGGCAGCAGGTGGCATCTCGTTTGGCTCAACATATTATATGCTTTCTTCCTTCCTTAAAGACATTGCTGAGGATGCAGTAAGAGTTCTTGAAAAAGCTTTAGAGTTTCCTGTTTAAAAAAAATTATCAGATATTAGATACTCATATGAAAGTTACATCCATAATTTCAAAAAGACCTGCCGATTACACATTGTAAGTGGACACAGTTTGGCTTAATGTGTGTGGGATCCTAACCATCAGACCTACCTATATGGATCAAAGTATGTTGTCATATGATGTATCATGCAATAATATATATATTATATATCTATATTGTAATCTATACTATATAACTATTGCATCTGTATTAATGTGCATGAGTCCCTTGTTTGCTAATATATATGACCAGACTGTATAAGGCCTCGTACACACGAGCAGACAGATTTGCTCAAATCTGTCCGTCCGACAGATTTGAACAAATCTGTCTGCTGGGATTTTGGTTTGCTCGCGTGTACACACGAGCAAACCAAAATCCCCGCCAGCAGACGGCACGCTGACGTGTCGGTGACGTGGCGGTGACGTTGACGCCGCCACGTCACCGCACCAGGAAGTAAAACACTTCCGCGCATGCGCCAAATCCATTCGGCGGCGGTGCGGGACCACATGTCTGCTGGTAAGTGTACTAACCAGCAGACATGTCGGGCGGACGGATTCCCACCCGATAGATTTCAAAGCATGCTTTGAAATCTGTCGGGTGGCCAAATCCGTCGGCTCGGCCGTACACACGATCGAATCTGTCTGCTGAAACGGTCCAGCGGACCGTTTCCAGCGGACAGATTTGATCGTGTGTACGAGGCCTTAGGCTTAATGCTATAATGCTAGTTATAAAGACTGACACAATTGCTAGTTAAACACAATGGCCCAGATTCACAGAGTGCAAGCATTGCATTCAGCAAGCCAGTGCTCCCAATGCTGCGCCAGCGTGGCGTAGGTTTCGAGGGCGCAAGCCGGCGTTGGTGGAAGTGGGCGTGACCCCGTGGAAATGATGGTCCGAGCATGGTGCAGTGTTTTAGGCCCGGCGTATCACGAACTGCGCATGCGCCGTGACGTGGACGCATGCACAGCACCCTTATGCGCCTGCTCACAACGCCGGCACAACTACCTAAGCTACGCCGGATCACCACGTACGCTGTGAACTTAACGTACGCCCAGCCAGACACATGTCCAAAGCACAATACGCCGGTGTGTGTTCCCTGGTGCAGACCTGTGCATGTCTGTTGCCGGGTTGCACCTCATCTATGGGGAATAACTTTACGCTGGACGTACAACTTATGCGCACCTCGCGTTGCATGCGTCGGGCACACGCACGTTCGTGAATCGCTGTATTTCCCTCATTTGCATGTTTGAATGCCTAATCAATTGGAGCAGCAACATGCGTCTAGTCCATATGTGCGCCCACGCTACGCCGGTGTGTGCAAGCTACATCGGTGTAGGGTGGCCAGCTTTTAGGCGTATGTTGGTTTGTGGGTCTGGCGCACACATACGCCTGCGCACATTTGCACTTACGTCGGCGTAATGTGCTATACGTCAGCGTAAGTGCTTTGTGAATCTGGGCCATTGTATTTATTTCCTTCAAAGTAGGAATATCACATTCTAACAACAAACATCTATGGCCTAATAACAATACTGGTAATAACAATGAAAGATACTTAACACTTCCTTCCTCACTGACTGAGCTCAGGATGTTCATAGGGGCTCTCTCATTCACAGCCATCCAGTTTTAAAGGACTTGATCCATACACCAAGCACCCTCCCATTGCCGCCCATCTGCCATTCGACCAATCGTTGTACGTCCCTGCTTATTTTCCTTGTTACCGATTGTCCTTCCCTACCTAGCCACTGGGGGCAATTTTGCCCATACAATCACCAATAGAGGGCTAGTCTTTTGATCATTGTAAGTATGTTGACATGGTACTTCCTCTTTGTCTGTGGAGATGCCTTTTAGAGGATTTCATAGACTCTTCGGAGTCGAGTGTAACAGATTACATTTCTGCGGGGGGGGGGGGGGGGGGGGGGTTGGGGCATCCTGTTCTCCAAGACATCGCTGGCCTTAGCTTGTCTGACTGGAACCAGAAAATTGTCAAAGTTCAGATATTATATTCTTTGCAACATCATCCCTCCTAATTTCAGGTGTTTACAGCAAGGGGTATTGGTAATCCCTTAGAATACAGATATTTTATACAATTGTGCATTTTAGAAGCCCTGAACTCAACCCTACTGAACCCCTTTGGGATAAGTGAGAATGGTGATTTCTAGCCAGATCTTCTCATCCAACATCAGTAGCTGGCTTCACGAATGTTCTTCTGGCTGAATGGGTCCAAATCCCCACAGAAATACTCCTAAATTTTGGATAAAGCCTTCCAAAAAGAGTGGAGGTTATAGCTGTAAAGACGGGCCCAACTCCTTATCAATGCCCATAATTTTGGAATGGGGTGTTCAGCAGGCTCATAATGGTGTAATGGTCAGGAGTTCACAAACATTTCACTGTGTAGTGTATCTTTCATCCAACAAAAATGTCCACGTCTGGACCATTATGCAAGTAAAGGACCTGGCCCCTTTTTGCGATTCTACACTGTGTCGCTTTAACTGACAATTGCGCGGTCGTGTGACACGGCTCCCAAACAAAATTGACGTCCTTTTTTCCCACAAATAGAGCTTTCTTTTGGTGGCATTTGATCACGTCTGCGGTTTTTATTTTTTGCGCTATAAACAAAAATAGAGCGACAATTGAAAAAAATTCAATATTTTCAACTTTTTGCTATAATAAGTATCCCCAAAAAAATATATATAAAAAATTAATACATTTTCTCAGTTTAGGCCGATACGTATTCTTCTACATATTTTTGGTAAAAAAAAATCGCAATAAGCGTTTATTGATTGGTTTGTGCAAAATGTATATTGTTTACAAAATAGGGGATAGTTTTATGGCATATGACCTTCGTTCTTACATACAGTACAGATTGATATACCACTTCAGATACAAAGTAGGGAGACACAGTTGATACCTACACAAGGCCAAATAAGATAGAATTAAATTTCTTGCCTGTTCCTTGGCTGATTGACCCTTGTGAGAAAATCCTGGTGTGACGTTTTTAAAATTCACTCATTAAAATTGAAACATGTTGTGTCATTCTAACGGCAATCCATTGTGGTGAATTGCATATTGTCATTGTCATATTTGGACATTCATTAGGAAAATTATTCTACACCAGAGCTCTTGTTGTTGTCCGTTTATATGTACTGTATGTAGCTTTCCCTTCCCAGCCTTATGATATTGTTATTTGATACGATATGATGTAAGACAAACCCGTTTTTATAAAAAAAAACAATAAAATAATATTTAGTAGTTATTTACTTTAAAGCTGCATATAGGCCCTTGAGGGCACATTTTTTCTTTTTCTGTTTATAATATTGGGCTAGCAGCACTCTGTCCACATCCAGGGGAAGTGGGTCCGAATCCTTGTCATTATGTCTCCACAGCCATGTTTGTTCTTGTGTCGGTATGATACTTACAATTAGGGTTGAGTTCGTGTTCGTATCGAATTTTGCGTTTTTCCCGAACCTGGACCCGAAGCCGAATAATTGCTGAAAGTTTGGGTTCGGTTCGGAGTTCGGCTAAAAAAAAAAAGCGTGGGGGTCCCCCCAAATTTAATAACCAGACCCTTTAGGTCTGGTATGGATATTAAGGGGAACCCCGCTTTCAATTTAAAAAAAAAATGACGTGGGGTTCCCCCCAAATATCCATACCAAACCCTTCAGGTCTGGTGTGGATTTTAAGGGAAACTCCACCCCAAATTTAAAAAAAAATGGCGTGGAGTTCCCCCAAAATCCACACCAGACCCCTTATCCGAGCACGTTGACCTGGCCGGCCGCAGAAAAGAGGGGGGTACAGAGTGCTGCCCCCCTCTCCTGAACCGCACCAGGCCACATGCCCTCAACATTGGGAGGATGTGGACAAGGGCCACATCCCCAAAATACTGACCGTGGTTGTGGGGGTCTGCAGGTGGGGGGCTTACCAGAATCTGGAAGACCCCTTTAACAAAGGTGACCCCCAGATCCTGCCCCCCCTATCTGAATTTGTAATGGGGTACAATGTACCCCTAGCATTTCACGAAGGAAGTGTAAATAGTTGAAAAAAACACACACACCGTAGAAAAAATTCCTTTATTAATTAAACCAAAAAAAAATCCAGCGGTGAAAATCCACGATCGATGCGGCGACCCGCTCCAACGTTGTCTTCTATTCAGCGACGGGTGATCGGTCCAGCGATGAGAAGATCCATCCAGAGCAGTGGCGCCGACATCCTCCCTCCGCTGGGCACAGCGGAATGACGCGGCTGGGGCTTTGACATTTCTTTTATAGGGGAGGCGGGCCACGTGTCACGTGACCCCGTCCCGCTCTGACGCAAGGGGGATGTCTGGGCTGTCCCAGTGACGTAGCACAGTGTGCGTCAGAGGGGGACGGGGTCACGTGACGCGTGGCCGCCTCCCCTATAAAATAAATGTCAAAGCTTCGGCGCATCATTCGCTGGGCTGTGCCCAGTGGAGTGAGGATTTTGGCACCACTTCTCTGGATGGATGGATCTTCTCTTCGCTGGACCGATCACCCGTCGCTGGAGAGATCACCCGTCGCTGGAGAGATCACCCGTCGGTGGATAGAAGACAGCGTTGGAGCGGGTAGCCGCATCGATCGTGGATTTTCACCGCTGGATTTTTTTTTGGTTTAATTAATAAAGGATTTTTTTCTACGGTGTGTGTGTGTGTTTTTTTTTTTACTATTTACACTTCCTTCGTGAAATGGTAGGGGTACAGTGTACCCCATTACCAATTCACATGGGGGGGGCAGGATCTGGGGGTCCCCTTTGTTAAAGGGGTCTTCCAGATTCTGATAAGCCCCCCGCCCGCAGACCCCCACAACCTCCCCATGTTGAGGGCATGTGGCCTGGTGCGGTTCAGGAGAGGGGGGCGCACTCTGTCCCACCCTCTTTTCTGCGTCCGGCCAGGTCAACGTGCTCGGATAAGGGGTCTGGTGTGGATATTTTGGGGGAACCCCACGTCATTTTTTTTTTAATTGACAGCGGGGTTCCCCTTAATATCCATACCAGACGTAAAGGGTCTGGTTATTAAATTTGGGGGGACCCCCACGCTTTTTTTTTATGACTGAAAGTCCAGGTCCCCATTGACTTCATTGGGGTTCGGGACTCGGTTCCGGATCAATACGTTGTTCGATACGTTGTCTCTGTAGACATTTTTTATTTTTGTTATTGTGTTTATTTGATTTTGATTCAACAGTTTAATAAAATATGTTCATGATTTTGCTATTCTGTATTAAATTGTAATTTGTGGTAAAATAGTTGCGGTTATGTATGCCGTTTGTGTGTTTGTTGGTTAGGGGAGGGATACAAGGTAACTAGGCTAGGGGAACAAAGTATAAATCTGGTCTTGATTGAGCGTTAACAACACTTGGAATCAACTGAAGACCTTTTCATCTGCCTTGTTGGTGAAATAAAAGAGGAAACTGTCCATGCCTGGCCATTGAACAGAATGCCATCCAATT
The DNA here is from genome assembly GCA_029574335.1 of Rana kukunoris. Classification (NCBI taxonomy): domain Eukaryota; kingdom Metazoa; phylum Chordata; class Amphibia; order Anura; family Ranidae; genus Rana; species Rana kukunoris. The sequence goes on along the minus strand of CM056050.1, from coordinate 184,929,541 downwards.
GTCTAATTTTAGCCCCTTGATAAGGATGGGGCTACATATACAAAATACTGTTATTCCTAAACCATTCACCCAGGTGAGATGTAAATACCCCAAAGTTAAAGGGGTTGTAAAGGAAAAAAATATTCCCCCTAAATATCTTCCTTTACCTTAGTACGGTTCTCCTTCACTTACCTCATTCTTGGATTTTGCTTTCCTCATTTCTTCTGAGAAATCCTCACTTCCTGTTCTTCTGTCTGTAACTACACACCGTAATGCGAGGCTTTCTTCCAGGAGTGTCAGGATGCCCACTAACACACAGCTCCTTTCTCTATCTGCAAAGTAGAGAGTGTCCTGACTTGCCTGCTCGTCCCCTCAAGAGGCTTTCTCCACACCAGGGAGAAAGCCTTGCATTACGGTGGTGAGTTACAGACAGAAGAACAGGAAGTGAGGATTTCTCAGAATAAATAAGGACATTTAAAAGCAAAATGGAAGGAAGAGGTAAGTGAAGGTGGACTGCACTAAGATAAAGGAAGCTATTTGGGGAAAAAAAAATTCCTTTACAACCCCTTTAACTGCTTGTCGACCAGCCGCCGGGATTTCAGTAAATCTTTCAGATCACATCTCCCATACCTTGCTGCCAAGTTGCTTAAAGATTTCTTATCAAGACCAAAACTTTCTATATATCCACTAATACGGTAAGATAAGGATGAACTCTCATTATATAATGAAAACCCAGGGACAATTGACGCTGCAGCGGCTTGCACAGCGACAAGAGGAACTATACTTTCTAGAGCTTCCTTTTTCATTCTTATTGCCTCTGAGGAAATGTTAGGCAGGGCTCGCGTATAAACATGACGCTTGTGACTTGGAAGCTGGGCCTCAAATGTTTTCAGCAAACGAGAGAAATCAAATTCCTGAGGTTTGAAAGAAGATACAAGAAAGACAGAATCTCCTGTAATATTCTTTAAATGAGCTTTGAGAGAATTCACACAATCATGCCTGATCTTCTCTACTAACTCTTCTTCATTGAAAGTTGTAGGTCTACGTTTTCGGCTATTCTCTATATCAATGTCAATTTTTGATCTCACAAAGTAGAACAAAGCAATATGTGATTCTCTTTGAATCTTTCAGAGGCAATTATAATAAAAAAAGTCATACCGCTGAAACTTTATTCAGATATTCACTGGCTTTAAAATTAAGAGTTCCAGTTCCAGGAAGATCCCAATAGGTTACACTCTTATTCATAGGATGGGGGTAAGCGGTTGGCTCCATAGTGGTCTCCACCACACCGGTCTGAGCAGATTCTTTATCTTCATCACCAAGACCACGGATGGTGTTGATAAATGTGGACTTTCCTGACCCTGATTCTCCAGTAATTGTGACGTTCAGGGGGGTATTTTCCACATCATTCAAATATTTCTTGACTTTTTCAAAGGCTCCAACTGTATCTCCCTTTTCTATAGCTTCTTTTACTTCCTTTCCAAATTTCTCAGAATCCATATTTTTACTTAGACAAAATGATCTAATAAAACAAAGGAAAAGAGAGAGGTCAAACATTAAAGGTTATGTGGAGCGCCCCTAAAAATGTGGGTCTCCCTCTCAAAGCACCCATACACAATGCAGATGGGCACCAGACTCTTGAGCACCCTATTGCCCAGAAGGCAGGGTTAGCAAGCGGTAGGTGGCTTATGTACCAACTAGACATGTGCAATTTTTTTAGTTACGAATACGTTTTCCGTCGTCATTCGTTATTTTCGTTGATTCGTTAACCTACGAATGAACGAATGGTTTAGCGCAAATAATAACGAATAACGATATTTCCAAAATTAACGAATATGGAAAACTACGAAGATACGAAACTACTAAATGTAAAAGAACCACACAACGAAAGAAAAAAGAAACGAAAACATAGAAATAATGAAAATACCAAACACCAAAAAAAAAATCATGATTACGAAAAATAAATGAAAATGCAAACTTACTAATATTCGAAGAACGAAAAGAAAACAACCGAAATGCCGAACAAAGAATAAAAAACGAATAGCAAAACTAACGAAAAATAAATAACGAATCTTCAGAAAACGGAAATGAAAACAACGAATATACAAAATAACGCAAATTCATTTTTATTAATACTGTGACCAATAGCCACTCAGCGCTGTCCCTTCCCCTGAAGAAGTTTGTTCCTTCCCCCCAATAAGCTTCTTTCTTATTACTTAGTGGCTCCTTGACCTTGTGTCTTTATCTGTGTTAGACTGCAGTGCATTCCATCCAGAGTCCAGATAGGGTGTGTTTGGGTAGGTTGCCCCGGTTTTGTGGATCTGTCAAGTCAATCGCAGTAAAGTACGATTTACATAATAACGACGAGTAGTGTGTCGAATAAACGTAAAATTTATTTTAACAGAGTTACGAATGCAATAAAATCTACAAAAGAACGTTGTTACAATCAAATGAAATTAGACACGAAAATACGAATGATCATAAAGCAACGAAGATTAATTTCTTACGAAAATACGAACGCGGCATGATGAAATGTATAATGTAAATACGAATATCAAAACAACGAAAAATAAGCCAACGTAAAAACGAATGAACAAATAAATTCATTGTAAAAATACGAACGAGGCAGAATACAAAATTTAACGAAAATACTAATCTCGAATTAACGAAAATACTAATCTCGAATCAACGAAAAATAAACTAACATAAAAAAATGTAAACGGAAAAAAAAGTGTTACGAAAATACTAAAGAGTATGAATACGATAACTAACGTCTTACGAAACTACGACTCGTTACGAATCACGATAAACGAACAGAAACGAAACAGAAATAAACGAAATTTTTTGCTGTGCACATGTCTAGTACCAACTAGTCCAAATATGAGCAATGATGACATAGTAAACTCCGTCCCCCGAGTTCCCTGGGTTACTGGGTACATAAAAGCATGTTGAGCAATGCCAAATTTTAACCCCTGAGTTTCAGCAAAGAGGAATAAATAGTATGTTACCCTTTCTTTCTGCTGCCAACAAGGCTGGAATCCAATCCAACCAAAGGGATGGGCAAAAGATTGTCCACCTTGAGATGCATTTGCCCCTAGCACAGCCTGGAGTATGGTGTTTTCTCCCATTTATACATTTATATTTCTTACTCCCTAAAATATGTTCACTAGAGAGGGCGTGTAACTACCAACCTGCCATAGAGTTGGGTGGTACATAAAGCCATCCTTGCTGACCCCCGCCCCCCCTACAGTGGCAAGCATCGTTAATTTGATAAGGGGGTCCCCATTATTATTTTTTTGAACCCCTCTCAAAGCACCCACCCAATGCTGTTCTAGCTGCCAACAGGATAGTAAGGTAGCTGGGCACTAGCAGCTAGGGGCCCCAGAGCATTACATTGCCCAGGCCCATGATGCTATTAAGACGGCCCTGGCTACATTGCTATCGTAATACCAGCCTGCATGTCTGGTGCATGGCATGCTAGGCAGTTAACTCTGGGAGGGGGAAAGTATGATTTTTTTTATTAGAGAAAAATTAAAAAAAATGTCATTCTATCAGCAGTTTCTATCCCTGGCACTGAAATTATGTTTACATTCGGTTTCAGCGACATGGGCAGCAGTTGTCTGCGGATAAATGAAAGCACTTCCAGTAACTAACAAGATTTACCCAAAGAGTAACGCCACAAAAATGTAACTAAAAATATGAAAAAAAAAACTCTATTGTAGTTTTTGAAATGACAGTCACCTAGACCAGGGGTCTTCAAACATTCTAAACTAGGGGTCGGTTTACTTTCCTTCAGACTTTAGGGGGGTGGCCTGTGGAAGTAAAAAAGGTCCCGATATCAATGGGAAAAAATGCCCCATATTTGGTGACAGTGGGAGGGACTGTGCCCTTTTACTGGGGTCAGTGGCGGAGGTATGCCCTTTTCCTGGTTTCAATGGATTACAGAGCACCCCAAGAGCTGAATAAAACCAAGCAAAGGGCCGCCACATATGGCCCCTGGGGCACAGTTTGGCCTGACCTAGGCAATGCTGATTTAAGGCCGAACTCCCAGCTTCCCCTCAGTCTTGCAGTTGTACAGGCTCCTCTCCTTTACCAAAATAGTTTACTGTGATTTCACTGCACACTGTGAGCTTTTCACAATGTGCATTAGAAGCTACAGAAAGTCAGATAGAGCCCCCCTCATTCCCTGACTGGAGGTTTCCCAGCATCATCTAGCACTTTCCCCCCTCAGCCTGAGTGTCCCTGCCCCCCACTTTTATTTATTGTATGTCTAGTCTTTCAATCATGCAGGCTCAGTATCACATGTGGGAATTACTTAAAGTGGTAGTAATCTCTGTACTACCACTTGTACCTACAGGTAAGCCTATAAAAAGTCTTACCTGTTGGTAATTTGAATATCTCCTAAACATGAACTGCAGCTGGTGACATCATCGGCGCACGCACTCTGAAGGTGCGGCTTACAGTGCTGGAAACGGGGACCCGTGTAGTCGGAGGCCGCAAACCCAGTATGCGATGCATACTAGCACATTATGACATTGCCTTGCAGGAATATTTTTATTTATTTTTTTAACCAAGGGTGGTCTGTATGCAAATATAGTGTGACTAAGACCCCCTCCTCCTCCATACGGACATCCACCCATCAAGACATATTTGCAAAACTCTTTCTAAGAGCCAGCCCACTGCTTTCTCCAGGGCTGTTGGCTTCTGAGAGGAGCACTGACACATGGTGCTGTGATGTTTTCAGGAAGCTATGCAGTGGGGGCTGATGCTCAAAATAATGGGGGGGGGGGGGCGCAAACTAACTGAAAAATTCAGATAAATATTTAAACAAAAACATTAATTGTAGCCACTCTGCCCATCATATGCAGGCACCTGTGCCCATCATATGCAGGCACCTGTGCCCATCATATGCAGCCAATCGTGCCCATCACATGCAGCCAACTGTGCCCTATCAAATGTAGCTCATATAGAAGAAAAACCTCCACTGAATGGTAAGAATGGCCTTTCACCTTATTACTTAGACCAGGGATCCTCAAACTATGGCCCCTCAGCTGTTGTAGAACTACACATCCCATGAGGCATTGTAAGGCCTCGTACACACGATCGGACATATCCGATGAAAACGGTCCGCGGACCATTTCCATCGGATATGTCCGATCTGGAGTTTGATCCGATGGCGTGTACACACCATCGGATCAAATTCCCCGCCGGCGGACGGCGCGGTGACGTGTCGGTGACGCGGCGGTGACGTTGACGCCGCCACGTCACCGCTACATCACCGCTACGTCACGCACCAGGAAGTAAACACTTCCGCGCGCATGCGTCGGATCCATTCACAGGATACGACGCATGTGTGGGAGGATATGTCCGCTGGTTTACCGTACTAACCAGCGGACATATCCGACGGACAGGTTTGTAGCGGACAAATTTCAAAGCATGCTTTGAAATTTGTCCGATGGACAAATCTGTCCGCTAGCCCATACACACGATCGGAGATGTCTGCTGAAACGGTCCATCGGACCGTTTTCAGCGGACATATCCCCTCGTGTGTACGAGGCCTAACACACTGACATTCACATACATGACTAGGCATGATGGCAATTGTAGTTCCTGAACAACTGGAGGGCCGTAGTTTGAAGACCCATGACTTAGACCCAAAAAAGGTCACACAGCATGGTAAAATCAGAGAACCTCCTGTCCTCAGAGACACAGCAACAGATGTAACAGCTCACTATCGCACCAGCAGACTCAGGAACAAGATAAGGCAATCAGGGCATATGCAAAAGAAGGATAAGGATCTAGTGCTCTCTGAAGCCAAACATTCAATTTATTTAAAACAAATTAAAATACACTCACATGTAAAAGCACTCTCCACTGAGTGCTGGGTATAAACAGATCATAAAATCCATCTGCTTGGATCACTCGTGGGTATACGATCGCGGGTGATGTCATACGTAGCCCCTCCCCCTCGTACGTGTTACGTCCCTATGGGCAGGACTTCATCAGCGTGGGGTGAGAAAGGAAAAACGTAGACGCCCCGCTGTCTCTATTTATAAAATGTGTGGCTGTCATGGCAACCATGACAGCACTCCACAGGACTGCACGCCCATTTAACTCTAATCCACCCATCTCAGAATCATAGAAAAGCAGCCGCTCTAATGTAAAAAGCGCCAACAGCGCAAGAGGATGACAAAAATGAGTGAGCATTTAACAGACCCTGTGAATAGCTAGGATTATACAGGATATCCATGCTCAAACAATAAAATTATAAAATTATAATTAAAAATAAGACTGGCGTCATCCGCGGTCGCACACCCAATACACACTTTTTTCATAATAACATGAAAAAAGAATAATACAGTTGATATACATCTATTATTTCTCAAGATACAAAACCACAGTGAGAGTAATACTAAAAGTCACTCATAGATACTAGACAAATAGAAATACAAATAAATTACATCAAATTTCCATGTCTACCTGTTGGATATAAAACAATTAAGGTCAAACTCCATATTAAGACCAGCTGGTGAGGATACCTTAGTTTTGTAAATCCAATAAGATTCACGTCGGCTTAATTGGCGGATATAATGTCCCCCACGCCAATGTTTTGACACCTGTTCAATGCCCCAAAACTTGAGGCCTCTAGGGTCTCTCTGATGACACTGTCTAAAGTGTTTAGAAACACTATGGTTCTTGATTCCCTGTTTGATGTTACTAATGTGTTCCCCAACTCTTACATGTAATGCATGTGAGGTGCGTCCAACATATTGCAAACCACACTCACATTCGAGCATGTACACCACACCTACAGTGGTGCATGTGATCAGCTGTTTGATTGGGTACACTGCATGAGTAACATTAGAACAAAAACTTTTCCTTTTCTTAATGTTCTGCTGAACATGCTTACAGGGACCGCAAGCGTAAAAACCAGATAGGAAATTATAAAGCTTAGGTTGGTCCACAATTGGCGGATCAATCACTCCTGTCCCTCAAAGAGGGAGCCTTACGGTAGATAAATTGGGGGCGGTTAGGAAGAACCGGACCCAAAACACCATCACCTTTCAAATTTCTTATGCTGTATATTAAAATCCAGCAACATTTTGTAGTTAGCCTGTTCCTTGTCTACATTGCTAGATTTATCTGCTACAATACTACTCCTCTCTATAGCCTTGACTTTCTCAATTTCCTGCATAATCAGAGGACGGGAATAACCTTTGGCTACAAACCTAGTGGATAACTCTTGGGACTGAGTAAGATAGTCAGATTCCAAGGTGCAGTTCCTACGTAACCCCACAAACTGCCCACGTGGGATATTATATAGCCACAGAAGCTTTTTAATTTCCTATCTGGTTTTTACATTTGCGGTCGCTGTGCGACCTGTCAGCATGTTCAGCAGAACATTAAGAAAAGGAAAAGTTTTTGTTCTAATGTTACTCATGCAGTGTACCCAATCAAACAGCTGATCACATGCACCACTGTAGGTGTGGTGTACATGCTCGAATGTGAGTGTGGTTTGCAATATGTTGGACGCACGTCACATGCATTACATGTAAGAGTTGGGGCACACATTAGTAACATCAAACGGGGAATCAAGAACCATAGTGTTTCTAAACACTTTAGACAGTGTCATCAGAGAGACCCTAGAGGCCTCAAGTTTTGGGGCATTGAAAAAGTGTCAAAACATTGGCGTGGGGGACATTATATCCGCCAATTAAGCCGACGTGAATCTTATTGGATTTACAAAACTAAGGTATCCTCACCAGCTGGTCTTAATATGGAGTTTTACCTTAATTGTTTTATATCCAACAGGTAGTTATGGAAATTTGATGCAATTTATTTTTATTTCTATTTGTCTAGTAACTATGAGAGACTTTTAGTATTACTCTCAATGTGGTTTTGTATCTTGAGAAATAATAGATGTATATCAACTGTATTATTCATTTTTCATGTTATTATGAAAAAAGTGTGGATTGGATGTGCGACCGCGGATGACGTCAGTCTAATTTTTAATTATAATTTTTAAATTTTATTGTTTAAGCATGGATATCCTGTATAATGCTAGCTCTTCACAGGGTCTGTTAAATGCTCATTCATTTTTGTCATCCTCTTGTGCTGTTGGCGCTTTTTACATTAGAGCGGCCGCTTTTCTATGTTTCTGAGATGGGTGGATTAGAGTTAAATGGGCGTGCAGTCCTGTGGAGCGCTCTCATGGTTGCCATGACAGCCACACGTTTTATAAATAGAGACAGCGGGGCGTCTACCTTTTTCCTTTCTCACCCCACGCTGATGAAGTCCCGCCCATAGGGACGTAACGCGTACGAGGGGGAGGGGCTACATATGGCATCACCAGCGATCGTATACCCACGAGTGATCCAAACAGTTGGATTTTATGATCTGTTTATACCCAGCACTCAGTGGAAAGTGCTTTTACATGTGAGTGTATTTTAATTTGTTTTAAATAAATTGAACGTTTGGCTTCAGAGAGCACTAGATCCTTATCCTTTTTTTTGCATATGCCCTGATTGCCTTACCTTGTTCCTGAGTCTGCTGGTGCGATAGTGAGCTGTTACATCTGTTGCTGTGTCTCTGAGGACAGGAGGTTCTCTGATTTTATCATGCTGTGTGACCTTTTTTGGGTCTAAGTAATAAGGTGAGAGGCCATTCTTACCATTCAGTGGAGGTTTTTCATCTACATGAACATCACTCTTTGGATTTTGCACCTTTGTTATGTTACTACTGGACTTGATCTGCACTTGAGCACTCTATGGACTGTTTTTGCGTATATTATATATTATTTGTACTTTTTTCACTGTATTGAATTTATTTGTTTTTGCGCTGCACTAATTTTTCTATATTTTCTGTTGAGGTGTTTTATTTAAATTTACCTTAAGTGCTGGCTTGCAATGTATTTATTTTAAATTTATGTTCCAGCACTAAATAATTTTTATTTCCTTCTCGTACATCACGGGACACAGAGCGGCATATTCATTACTATATGGGTTATATGGAGTACCTTCAGGTGTGGACACTGGCAATCTCAAACAGGAAGTCCCCTCCCTATATAACCCCCTCCCCTAGAGGGAGTCCCTCAGTTTTTTCGCCAGTGTCTTAGGTGTTGGTCACGGAATAGCTTTGCTCCACATCCTTGGGATTAAGGGCGGGCTAACCGGATCTGTCCAAGGAGCCTCAGTGCCAAAGTGGACAGTACCCGGGCCCCAAACCGTGGGGTTTTGCCTATAATGCTCCTCTTTGGAGGGCTGGACCCTGGGCCCAGGACTTGGAGTTTGTAAAAACCATAAGTGCCTGTTTGCCAGGGTGCTATATAGGTCCAGGACAGTGGGTACCTTCATAGGACCCCAGGGCCTGAAGGTCTACTACGCTACCCACGGAGATGGGAGAAGATTGGATCGTTTTGCTGGACAAACATCCTGCAGCATGGAGCAGGTAAGGGGGAGCCTGCGGGACTTGGTTCGACAGCAGGCTCTCCGGGGTAACCTAAAAGGGGGGATAGCCTAAGTATGCTCTGCATTGGCAACCTTGCTCACTATGTCTGAGAAAGACAGGATGACCCCCTTTTTTTTTTTCCCCCCATTACTAGGTTCCCCTGTCTAAGAATGTGTTGCTAGCTAACCTGCTGCTTTCTTCCTAGGACTAGTAAGGATCCCTATGGGGCCTTTTGGAGAGTCCTACCTGGCCGGGGGTTTGAATCTGCCGCCTGATACTGCAGTCCTGGGTCTCCAGCAGCGCGGCTCCTCCATGTTCCTCCTGTTCCGGCATACGCGCGCGCGTCTTATAGACGTTTTTTCGCGCCGTTCAGAGAGGAGGGCGGGGGGGGGGGCGTGCCTGCGGTGTCATACAGGGGCGCGCCTTGTGCTGTTATAGATCAGCAGGCATTGTCAGTGCTCAGTCTGAGGCTGATTTCAGAAGGAGAGGACGCAGAGCGGCAGAACGGTGACTCCCGGTGGCGGAAGAGGGGGTAGTACATGCTGGACTTTGTTCCAATGCCTTTTTTGTTAAGCCAAAAAATTCCCCTTTTTGCAGCAGGTTGGAGGCTGGCAAACTAAGTTTGGGGTCACTGTATGTTTTAAAAAATAAAAATAAAAAAGAAATATATATTTAAAAAAAAAAAAAAAAAAAAAAAGAAAAAAACATACGGGGCCCCATCAGTTTTTGGGCATTAGTGATCTATTGTCCCCTAAGCTCTGGTTTTGTACTCCTGGCCACTACAGTCTGTTGTTGTTGGCGGAGTCCCTCGATTTTGTATTATGGCTTCCAAAGGTTCGGGGTCAAAGGGTACAAAAAAGACCAAAAAACAAAGGGGTTCCCCCTCTGATTCTGATGATATGCCGATACTTTCCCCGCAACTTATTAACATAAAGGGCGCCTTGGATGAGCCATTAGGGGGGTCTGGTGCGGAGGCTGGCCCAGATCAGCCCAGCCCTGTGTTTATCACAGAGGAGATGCTAGCCGTATCCCTAGGGGGGCTAGAAGAGAGAATAGCAGCATTGATCGCTAGAGCTATTCCTGGTAAGAAACGGGTTAGATCCCCATCACCAAGAGGTGTATCCTCAGATGCTGAGATTCTCTCTCCAGAGGAATTGGAATCACAGGAGGATCAACTAGACCTGAACCAAGAGGGTTCAGGGATTGAGGGATCTGCCTCTGAGGAACCATTTTCAGACTCCCAGACAGAAAGACTGTGGGTACAGTCTTTGACGGACATGGTCCGCTCGGCATTTAGTTTACCATTGCCAGAGCCTCAGGTTCCTCCGGTATCCTCTCTGGGCTCTTTGAAAGCTCCGTTAAGCAACGCAGTTTTTCCGGTCCATCCTCTCTTGGAGGAATTGATCTTTCGGGATTGGGTACGGCCGGACAGGATTTTTCTACCACCGAAAAGATTTGCGGTCGTTTACCCCATGGAGGAAAAATTCTCCAAGAGGTGGAGGCTCCCAGTAGTGGATGCAGCCATCTCATGTGTGAATAAATCACTAACTTGCCCGGTGGAAAACATACATATGTTTAAAGATCCGGTTGATAAACGGTTAGAGACACTTTTAAAAGCATCCTTTGCTACGGCAGGAGCAGTGGTACAGCCAGCTGTGGCTGCAATTGGAGTTTGTCAGGCGTTAAAAGACCAGACAAAAGAAATGTTAAAGGACATGCCTACCCAACAAGCAGAAGAGTTTTCTGACATTCCCAGAGCTCTGTGTTTTGCTGTAGATGCTGTAAAAGATTCCATCCAGCAGGCCTCTCGTTTATCACTATTTTTGGTGCACATGAGAAGGCTCTTATGGTTGAAGAACTGGGCGGCGGAGCCCCCATGCAAAAAGCTTCTGGCAGGGTTTCCCTTCCATGGAGGACGACTCTTCGGAGAGGATCTGGATAAATATATTCAGACTATTTCAAGTGGCAAGAGTACCCTTTTACCGGTCAAAAGACATTCCGGGGTCCTACATTTAAAAGGCAGCTCTTTCCTGTCTCGGGGCCCTCAAATTCCAGGCAGTATCGACGGCCGCCTGCACGATCCAACGTTAACAGTAGATCGCAGGGCAGGCCCCTGGGGGTAAGAGGCCATGGTATCGCAAGCCGACAAAGACAGCCCCTAAGTCTGCCTTATGAAGGGGCGCCCCCACTCTCGCGGGTGGGGGGAAGGCTTCGTTTCTTCTCAGAAGTTTGGGAAGCCAAGATCCCCGACAAATGGGTCCGGGCATCTGTAACCACAGGCTACAGACTGGTGGTGTCCTCCGCCTCATTTTCAAGAATCAAGGCTACCAAAGGATCCAGCAAGGAAGGCCTCATTGCTGGCAGCTTTGGATCACCTGCTTTGCCAGGACGTAATAATAGAGGTGCCAGCCCAAGAGCAAGGGCTAGGTTTCTATTCCAATCTCTTTGTCATACCAAAGCCCAACGGCGATGTCAGGCCAATCTTGGACCTAAAGAGGTTAAACGGTTACCTAAGGGTTCGTTCCTTCCGGATGGAAGCCATCCGGTCAGCAGCCGCCGCGCTTCAGAGGGACGATTTTCTGGCCTCCATAGACATAAAGGATGCTTACCTTCATGTACCAATCTTTCAGTCGCATCAAAGATTTTTACGCTTCGCGGTGGGGCAGCGACACTTCCAATTCAGGGCGCTCCCCTTCGGGCTGGCCACGGCCCCCCGGGTATTCACGAAGATCCTAGCCCCAGTTCTGGCCAATTAAGGATCCAAGGGGTCACAGTCCTAGCATACTTGGACGACCTTTTAATCATAGATCACTCACGGCCGGGTCTGCAACAGGCAGTAAACCTCACGGTTCGGTACCTCGAAGGATCCGGCTGGGTCCTAAACTGGGGAAAGTCAGCGTTCCAGCCTACAAAGCAGTTGGAATACCTCGGCATGAGGTTAGACACAGAACAGCAAAGGGTGTTCCTGCCCCTTGTAAAGATCGAGGCTATCAAGGGGTTGGTTCAGTTGGTTCTAAACAAGAAAGAACCAACTATTCGCCTGTGTATGCGAGTACTAGGCAAGCTAGTGGCCACGTTCGAGGCAGTACCATACGTTCAGATCCACACTCGCGTCCTACAGGCAGCCATTCTAGCAGCCTGGGGCAAGAGGGCACATGCCTTAGAGTCCCCTTTGACGCTATCATCAAGGGTCCGACAAAGCCTGGCCTGGTGGTTGAACCCCCAGAATCTTCTAAAGGGAAAATCCTTCAGCCCTGTTGTCTGGAAGGTAGTTACCACAGACGCCAGCCTGGCAGGCTGGGGGGGGGCGGTCTTCGAGGGGTTCTCTCGCCAGGGAACTTGGGTGAAGGCAGAGAGGCAGCTCCCCATCAATATCTTGGAGATCAGAGCTGCTCGCCTAGCCCTTCTGGCATGGACCTCCAGATTAAAGGGGTTCCCGGTGAGAATCCAGTCAGACAATGCCACGGCGGTGGCATACATAAACCACCAAGGGGGAACCAGGAGTCAGGCCGCTCATGAGCTTGATTTTTCAGTGGGCAGAGGTTCATGTACCCTGCATTTCGGCGATATTCATTCCCGGAGTGGACAACCTGCAGGCAGGCTTCTTAAGTCGCCAGAGTCTGTTGCCAGGGGAGTGGTCTCTGCATCCCCAGGTCTTTCAGACAATCTGCCAGAGGTGGGGAATGCCGGACGTAGATATAATGGCATCCAGGTTCAACAAGAAACTAGACAGGTTCGTGTCTCGAGCGAGGGATCCTATGGCCTGCGGAACCGATGCGTTGGTTTGCCCTTGGCATCAATTCAAACTTCTATATGCATTCCCTCCGCTACAGTTACTCCCTCGCCTGTTGCGCAGGATCAGAGTGGAGCACAAGCCAGTCATTCTAGTAGCTCCGGCTTGGCCCCGGAGGACTTGGTACTCACTAGTCCTGAAGATGGCAGTGGGAGACCCTTGGACTCTTCCTCTACAACCAGACCTACTCTCACAAGGCCGATCCTCCACCCTACATTACAGCGTCTAAATTTGACGGCCTGGAGGCTAAATCCCTGATTCTCAGGGGTAGAGGTCTGTCTAGGCAGGTAATTCCTACCCTGATTAGGGCTAGAAAGCCGGTCTCCAGGGTGATTTATTACAGGGTGTGGAGGAACTACGTAGGCTGGTGTGAATCCAAAAGATGGAATTCCCGTAAATATACTATTGATAGGGTGTTAAGTTTTCTCCAGCTAGGAGTGGATAAAGGCCTGGCACTAAGCACAATCAAGGGACAGATCTCAGCTCTGTCAGTGTGGTTTCAGAGGCCGCTGGCCACCCACTCGCTGGTAAAGACCTTCTTACAGGGGGTCTTGCGTATTAATCCTCCTGTCAAGTCACCACTTTGTCCATGGGACTTAAATCTTGTTCTGTCATCTCTACAGAAACAACCCCTTGAGCCGTTGGCTGAGGTACCTTGGTTTTACTGACTAGAAAGTCGGTATTTCTGATCACCATAGTTTCGGCCAGGAGAGTATCGGAATTGGCAGCCTTATCTTGTAAGGAACCATATCTCATTTTGCATAAGGATAGGGCGGGGTTCCGTCCTCATCCTTCCTTTCTACCAAAGGTTATATCCAGTTTCCACCTGAACCAGGATGTGGTACTTCCATCCTTCTTCCAAAACCCACCTCTAGAAAGGAGGGGTTGCTGCATACGTTGGATATTGTCAGGGCCGTAAGGGCCTATCTTAAAACTACAGAGAAGGTTCGGAAAACAGATGTGGTGTTCGTTTTACCGGAAGGGCCCAAGATGGGTCAGGCAGCCGCTTGATCCACCATCGCAAGATGGATTAAACAATTAATTGTTCGGGCCTGCGGTTTGAAGAGGTGCCTCCTCCTTTGTCGGTAAAGGCCCATTCTACCAGGGCCATGGGCACCTCCTGGGCAGCACATCATCAGATCTCTATGGCTCGAATATGCAAGGCAGCAACGTAGTCATCAGTCCACACGTTTACAAAATTTTATCAATTGGGCGTAAGAAGGAATGCGGATACAGCCTTTGGGCAGTCAGTACTACAGGCCGCGATTCAAGCTCCTCAGGATCTGAGGGGGCTCCCTTGATTTGATTTGAGATTTACATTTCTCGTTTAAGTTGGAAATACTAGTATTTAAGTATACCTCTAAAATTAAATCCTTATTTGGAAGATGTCTCCCTCCCCTCATTAAAGCATTGCTTTCGGACATCCCATATAGTAATGAATATGCCGCTCTGTGTCCCGTGATGTACGAGAAGGAAAAGGGGATTTTTAAATACAGCTTACCTGTAAAATCCTTTTCTTGGAGTACATCACGGGACACAGAGCTCCCACCCCTCTTTTGGGGAAACATTTTGGGAGGCATACTGCTTGCTACAAAACTGAGGGACTCCCTCTAGGGGAGGGGGTTATATAGGGAGGGGACTTCCTGTTTGAGATTGCCAGTGTCCACACCTGAAGGTACTCCATATAACCCATATAGTAATGAATATGCCGCTCTGTGTCCCGTGATGTACTCCAAGAAAAGGATTTTACAGGTAAGCTGTATTTAAAAATCCCCTTTTTCTATCAAATGCAGCGAACTGTGCCCATTATATGCAGCCAACTGTGCCCGGTATTACATCCGGGCCTCCTGATTGGCTGAGAGGTGATTAATTTGCTTTGCCAACACATCCGGGTGCACTGCCACTTTTTGAAGCCTATTAGAGCCCATGTCTAACCAAGTGCTTCAAAAACACCCCCCGCCGCTGTAATTCAGGCGGCCGAAAAGGGGCGGATGCCTGAATAGGGGTGGCTACAGCGGATGCAATGCATGAATCTATCCATAGTACACAGAGGGGGTGGCTGGAGAGAGGGGGCTGCTCCTGAGTGCCCCTAATGGGCGCACCACCACTGAAGCTATGTATGTACAGCCCCCTGCCTGTCCCTCCCACCAATCATGATCTGCCTGCATTGCATAGAAAAGTAAAGAGACCCAGTGATGAAGTTATTAGATCTAAAGTAAGGCAAGTAAAGGATACAGAAAGGTTGGGGCGGCAAAAGCAAAATATTAACAGATTCAGCTTTAACATTTCACTCATCAACTGCCTGCATAATAAATAGACTGAATGTTGGCAGAAATAGATGAATCCCTTCCAATGTTTGGGGGAATCTTTTGGGTGAATATGTGCCCAGTAATTCTTTGATTAACAGACCCCTTAAAGCGGATGCTCGCTGAAAAAAAAAATATTAAAAAAGTCAGCAGCTACAAATACTGCAGTTGCTGACTTTTAATATTAGGACACTTACCTGTCCTGGAGTCCAGCGCCGTCCGCAGCAGAGAACGAGTGATCTCTTGTCACTCTGCTGCCCCCCACAATCCGGCTTCACTGCCCGGTTCCCTATGGTGCATGCGCGAGTCGTGCTGCGCCTGGGGATTGGCTCCTGCTGTGCTCTGGGAGCTGAGTGTTCCCAGAACACAATGGGGGGGGGGGGGGTGACATCATGCCCGCAGTCTGCCTGCAGACCGTGGCCAGACGTGGCACCGGAGGGGGGGAGGGATCCGATCAGCGGGAGTTCCACTTTAGGGTGTAGCTCCACTTTAAGGCCTGTGCACACGATCGGATATCTGATGGAATCTAATCAGATGGATTTTTTCGTCAGATATCCGATGAAGCTGACTTTCATCAGTCTTGCCTACACACCATCAGACTGAATTCCGACCGTGCCAAAATGCGGTGACGTAAAACACTACGACGAGACAAAAAAAAAAATATGAAGTTTGATGCTTCCGAGCATGCGTCGACTTCATTCTGAGCATGCGTGGATTTTTCTCCGATGGAGTTCCATACAGACGATCTGATTTTTCTATTATTTTTTTATCCATAGGAAAAATTTAAAACGTTATATTTTTTAACACCGATGGAAAAAAGACCGATGGGGTCCACACACGATCAGTTTGTCCGATGACAACAGTCCATCTGTCTGTTTTCATCAGACAAACTGATCGTGTGTACAGGGCTTTAGAGTTTTAATATATCCCAGTGATGGAGTTCAGGGGATTCAGGAAGGAAGAAAGGAAGGTGGAAAACAGGGAAAGAAGACAGAAAACAGAAGGAAGGGAGAGGAGAGAAGGAAGGAATAAAGCATGAATGGACAGATTGATGGATCATTTTAATATTTGATCCTGCAAGTACAGTGGGGATCGAAAGTTTGGGCACCCCAGGTAAACATTTGTATTAATGTGCATAACAAAGCCAAGGAAAGATGGAAAAATATCCAAAAGGCATCAAAATTACAGATTAGACATTCTTATAATATGTCAAAAAAAGTTAGATTTTATTTCCATCATTTACACTTTCAAAATGACAGAAAACAAAATAATGGCGTCTGCAAAAGTTTGGGCACCCTGCAGAATTTATAGCATGCACTGCCCCCCTTTGCAAAGCTGAGACCTGCCAGTGTCATGGATTGTTCTCAGTCATCGTCTGGGAAGACCAGGTGATGTCAATCTCAAAGGTTTTAAATGCCCAGACTCATCTGACTTTGCCCCAACAATCAGCACCATGGGTCCTTCTAAGCAGTTGTCTAGAAAACTGAAACTGAAAATAGTTGACGCTCACAAAGCTGGAGAAGGCTATAAGAAGATAGCAAAGCGTTTTCAGATGTCAATATCCTCTGTTCGGAATGTAATTAAGAAATGGCAGTCATCAGGAACAGTGGAAGTTAAAGCAAGATCTGGAAGACCAAGAAAAATATCAGACAGAACACTTCGCAGGATTGTGAGAAAAGCAATTCAAAAACCATGTTTGACTGCACGATCCCTCCAGAAAGATCTGGCAGACACTGGAGTTGTGGTACACTATTCCACTATAAAGAGATACTTGTACAAATATGGTCTTTATGGAAGAGTCATCAGAAGAAAACCTCTTCTACGTCCTCACCACAAAAATCAGCGTTTGAACTTTGCAAATGAACATAAAGACAAGCCGGATGCATTTTGGAAACAAGTTCTGTGGACCGTTGAGGTTAAAATATAACTTTTTGTCCGGAATGAGCAAAGGTACGTTTGGAGAAGAAAGGGCATAGAATTTAATGAAAAGAACCTCTGTCCAACTGTTAAGCATGGGGGTGGATCAATCATGCTTCGGGGTTGTATTGTAGCCAGTGACACAGGGAACATTTCACGAGTAGAAATAAAAATGGATTCAATAAAATTTCAGCAAATTTTGGATGGTAACTTGATGCCATCTGTGAAAAAGCTGAAGTTAAAGAGAGGATGGCTTCTACAAATGGATGGTCCTAAACACACCTCAAAATCCACGAGGGATTACATCAAGAGGCGTAAACTAAAGGTTTTGCCATGGGCTTCACAATTGAAAGACTCTTGTCTGGCTACAAAAAGCACAAGTACAAGATATTAACTCTGCAGGGTGCCCAAACTTTTGCAGACTCCCTTTTTTTGTTTTCTGTCATTTTGAAAGTGTAAATGATGGAAATAAAATCTAACTTTTTTTGACCTATTATAAGAATGTCTAATCTGTAATTTGATGCCTTTTGGAGATTTTTCCATCTTTCCTTGGCATCGTTATACACATTAATACAAATTTTTACCTGGGGTGCCTAAACTTTCGATCCCCACTGTACAAAAGCACAAGTAGGAAGGAAGATGGAAAGCACCAATTTCTACACTGAAACTGACTGCAAAGAATTCAGGAAAAAAATATGTTAGGAAAATGGGAAGGCAGGAAGAAGAGAGGTGGAGATAAAGTGGAAGGATCATTTTAATGTTTGATCCTGCAAGTAAAAAAGAAAAAATGGAGTGGTGAGGTGGTAGAGAAAAATGTGGAAAAGGAAAGAAAAAACAACAAGAAAAGAAGGAAGGAAAAGAGGGAAGAGAAGGTAAGATGGGGGAACATTTTAATGTTTGATTTTGCAAGTTAAGAATCAAAAACAATGAAGTAGTGAGGTGGTTAGAGAGACAAAAGGAAAGGTAGATGGAAAAGAAAAATATATTTTTTTTCTTTTTTTCATTAACCACTTCAGACCCGCGCTATTGACAAAATACGTCAACAGCGTGGACCTGAGGCACCAAGTGGACGTCCTTGGACGTCATTTATAGTGCATTACCCGCGCGAGCCACTGGGTGGCGCACCGCAGTAAACACTGTCCCACCGCATCGCTGAAGAGCCGATGCATGTACCTGGCGGCCGCAGGTGACAGCAGGTGACAGCAGGGACGTGGATCTGTGTGTGTAAACACAGAGCTCCACGTGCTGTCAAAGGAGAGGAGACCGATCTGTGTCCCTTGTACCTCCCCCAGTCACCCCCCTCCCCCCACACAGTTAGAACACACCCAGGATACACATTTAACCCCTTCCTCACCCCCTAGTGTTAACCCCTTCCCTGCCAGTCACATTTATACAGTAATTAGTGCATTTTTATAGCACTGATCGCTGTATAAATGTGAATGGTCCCAAATTTGTGTCAAAAGTGTCCGATATGTCCGCCGCAATATCGCAGTCCCAATAAAAATCACAGATCGCTGCCATTACTAGTAAAAAAAAAAATAATAAAAAAAATCATAATTCTGTTCCCCATTTTGTAGGCGCTATAACTTTTGCGCAAACTAGACGCTTTTTTTTTTTTACAAAAATACGTCGAATAATACTTATCGGCCTTAACTGAGAAAAAAAAAAGTTAAAAAAGAAAAAAAAAAATTGGGATATTTATTATAGCAACAAGTAAAAAATATATATATTTTTTAAATTGTTGCTCTTTTTTTGTTTATAGCTCAAAAAACAACAACCGCAGAGGTGATCAAATACCACCAAAAGAAAGCTCTATTTGTGGGAAAAAAAAGACGTCAATTTTGTTTGGGAGTCACGTCGCACGACCGCGCAAATGTCAGTTAAAGCGACGCAGTGCCGGAAGCTGAAATTTCGCCTGGGCACGAAGGGGGTTTATGTGCCCAGTAAGCAAGTGGTTAAGGTAAAGAATCAAAAGTGCAGTCAGAATTGCATGAATGACATTGATATAGAGTCCCACAAAGTAATAAACCCACATCCTTTGCTAATCCATACATCTACATCTACAATATATAGGTCACATAGTGGCAGAGTAAAGTTTTACCTGTAAAAGCTCCTCTGACAGACGTCTATCCAATTGTAAATGTGTAAATCTCTAAAGTTCCTCTTTCCTGTTAAGAGAGAAAGAAAGAAAAAAAAATGATTTCAAAGTTCAATGATATAAATAAAAAATAAAAAAAGGAAAAGTGAAGTCAGAATTCCATTAAAAGTTTTGCTATCGGATGTTTTGCAGAAATAAAAAAAAGGCAAACATACCACTTTAGCAAGGTAAAGCAGTGTTAAAGCGGTTGTATACCCGCATTTTTTTTATTTTTATTTTTACACCTGTAAGGCAAAAGCCATAATGAGCTAGTATGCACCACATACTAGCTCATTAAGAAATACTTACCTTCAAACAAGGTGTAGAGAACTTACCTGGTCCACGCCGAGCGAGATGTCATCTTGCTTCGGCGTGTCTTCCGGGTATCGCCGCTTCAGCGCTGTGATTGGCTGGAGCGGCGATGTCGTCACTCCCACGCGTGCGCACGGGAGATTTCATTCCGGCAAGGTTTGGCAGCTGCCGGCCCTTTAGCCAAGGATCCCCGCTGCGCATGCGACACTGCAATCAGCGGCACATTGCAAGGGGAATATCTCCTAAACCGTGCAGGTTCAGGAGATATTCTTTATACCTACAGGTAAGCCTTATTATAGGCCTTATTATAGGCTTACCTGTAGGTAAAAGTGGTAGTAAAGACTTTACTACCACTTAAAGCCACGTACACACGACCATTTTTAATGTCCTAGAAAAAAACGTTGTTTTTCTCGACGTGATTTTTGTCAAGCCTGCCTTGCCTCCACACGATCGTGAAAAAAAAGGCTCTAGCAAAGCGTGGTAATGTACAACCCTGTTGTACATTATGGGGCGTGCACGCAGAGATTGCGGTGCATTGCTGTATGATGATTGGCCAAAGCATGCACCTGACCTGCATGCTTTGACCAATCACAGCGTGCTCTGCTGTGAGAGCCAAAGGCATGGCTCAGGTGGACTAAGTCCACGCCCCACACTATACAAGGCTGCCTTTGTGGTGACCATGTGTAGTGTTGTTGGTGTGGACAGAGATATCTTGAGTTAGATTAAACATGCAGGTTATGTAGTTAGTGGCAGTGTATTAGAATATATATATATATATATATAAATATATATATATATATATATATATATATATATATGTGTAGTCAGACTAGTGTGTGTATATGTGTGTGTATATATATATATATATATATATATATATATATATATATATATATATATATATATATATATATATATATATATATATATATATGTAGCACCCCCTTACTTTCAGAAGGGACGCTATCTGTAAATTTAGTGGGGTGAGAGACTTATTTGCTCTCACCCAGGTTGATTTGTGCTAAATTAGGCTGCTGTCAGCCCTGAATTATCCTGTGGGTCATTCTGTGCTCCAGGGATGCAGTTCCATCCCTGGGCGGCAGATGGCGCCAAAGGGATTCAGGCAGAGCCACCTTTTCCCAGCAGCCAATTGGAGGTGTGTCTCCCTCGCGGGGCATGCTGGGGGAGGATATATCTGTGGCGGGCGCCATTTTTCAGGGTTCTTCGCAGGTTCCTGGTTCCAGGTGCGGCACCCACCTTCAGCGTGTGCGCACGTCACAAGCCCCACCACTATGGCCTACCTGGCCGGGGCCCGTGCTACGCGGAGTTCCAAACTCTGGGCCCTCATGGCTCAGAGCAACTGAGTTGTCGAGGGGCCCCAGTGACTTACTGGGGCCTCATACTTCAAGAGAAATTGACTGAAAGGATACGCTCTATTGCTCTCAAGTATCGGACCTGTGGCAGAGGCCTTTACTAATTTACTAGAGCCAAGTCGGTGGCAGAGACTTTTTCCTTCTCAGCATTCTCAGTGACACTCTGGCTGCCAGGCCTGTGGGAGAGGCCTGTCCGGGTGCGCTGCGCCCACTCCAGCGGGAGTGGCGACGGGAGAAAATAATATACTCTAGAAGCAGGACTGCTTCTGCTCGTTATCCATAGCCTGACTCTGAAGTTATTCTTTTCACCAACCTATCCTGTCTACCTCAAGTTAACTGTTGGTCGATGTTGGACCGAAAATAAAGCATTTAGAAAACGTCAACCATTGGCTTGGACATTCCATTACTGCTCTCACAGTTGCTACCATCAATTTCCCTAGACACATCAAAGGTAACTTAACTTACGCCGATCCCACATCTAACCAGCGGCTCCTTTGGGGGTAACGCTAGATATATATATATATATATATATATATATATATATATACACATACACACAATTTGTTATAAAGTGGAGGAGTAGCGTACCCAGTTTGTAGTAAGTGCCAGCAAACAGGTCTTCCCACCGACCTTACATATATATAAATAAAGTTCAAGAGTTGCTGCACTTAAAAATTGTTTCTTTATTTTTCAAATGTCTTCATAAAGGTTACATACGAAAAAGTTTTCAAGGTTATTTAGACATAGATTTACGTTTTGGGCTCACATGCTCTGACTGATATATGTGATTAAATGTGTGTAAAATATATAAGCCCAATGTTGTTGGGATAAAAGAAAATATAGAGAAAAAATAATCCATTTATTGCAGATCCACTTCTAAAAACAAGGGAGAAAACAGTCCATATAGGATAATATACAGGGCTGTAGAGTAGTAAGCAATGTGCACAAACAGTTCCACCAGCAGACACCAGCAATTCATGGGGTTAAACCTCAACGGTTCCATGCACAGGCCATCATGAGGACAAAAAACACACGCTGACAGTACCTTGATGGTAGATGGTATAAAGTGGTACACAGAGAGCCGCCGTCAGATCTTAGGGTGAGGACCTGACATCAAACAGTCCACAATGCTGGAGTGTCACCACGAAGAGAAAGGGACGGTGCCATCCGACGGGACCACCCGACGGGTCTTACAGCCGGAAATGCGACGCAGTAGGCTCTGCGGGGACACACGCTCTTCCCGTCCGATCGCGTGGACGTCAGACCAGTGGAGCTGAAGTATCCTGGACGACCTCTGGTGGAAAATCCAAAAATGGCATGTGTTTAAATAAATCACGAATAGGAGCAATGTAACTCTCCCATTCTAACTAACCTTATCGTAGTGCCCATACTGAAAGTAAGGGGGCGCTACATATGGAAAAATGTTTTTTTGCTTAGTTTAGGCCGATACCTATTCTTCTACATATTTTTCGTAAAAAAAAAAAAAAAAAAAAAAAAAATCGCAAAAAGCCTATTATTGATTGGTTTGCGCAAAAGTTATAGCGTTTACAAAATAGGGCATAGTTTTATGGCATTTTTATAAATATTTTTTTTTACTAGTTGTAGCGCTCATCCCCGAAGGAGCCGCTGATTAGTTTGGGACCGGCATGTTAGGTTACCAGTGATTCTTGTCTAGGGATAATATTAGTGAAGGTGGTTAACCACTTGACCACTGGGCACTTAAACACCCTTAATAACCAGACCAATTTTCAGCTTTCGGTGCTCTCACATTTTGAATGACAATAACTCAGTCATACAACACTATAACCAAATGAAATTTTTGTCCTTTTTTTCCCACAAATAGAGCTTTCTTTTGGTGGTGTTTCATCACCTCTGCGGTTTTTTTTTTTTTTGCTATAAATGAAAAAAGAACAAAATTTTGCAAAAAATAATAATTTTTCTTCATTTCTATTATAAAATTTTGCAAAAAAGTAATTTTTCTTCATAAATTTGGCCTAAAATGTATACTGCTACATATCTTTGGTAAAAAAAATAAAAAATGTTGGATATTATTTAGTCTGGGTGAAAGTTATGGGGTCTACAAGCTATGGTACCAAATCCTGAAAATTGATCAATTTCATCACACCTGAAGTACTGACAGCCTCTCTCATTTCTTGAGACCCTAACATGCCAGAAAAGTACAAATACCCCCCAAATGACCCCTTTTTGGAAAGAAGACATTCCAAGGTATTTAGAAAGAGGCCTGGTGAGTTTTTTAAAGTTGTCATTTTTTCCCACAATTCTTTGCAAAATCAAGATTTATTTTTTTTTCATCAAATTTTCATATTATTAGGTTATTTTTCACACACAGCATATGCATACCACAAATTACACCCCAAAACACATTCTGCTATTCCTCCCGAGTATGGCGATACCCCATGTGTGAGACTTTTTCACAGTGCGGCCACATACAGAGGCCCAACATGCAGGGAGCACCCAGGCCAATTCTGACATTTCTCTCCTACATGTAAAAATCATCATTTATTTGCTAGAAAAATACATAGAACCCCAAAACATTATATAAAGATACCTCACGTGTGGTTTGAACACCGTTTTTATATGTGGGCGGGACTTGCGTATGCGTTCGCTTCTGCATGCGAGCTCGCGGGGACAGGGGCTGCTGTATGCCCAGAGTATTGCTAAGTATGCCCAGAGTATTGCGGAGTATGCCCAGAGTATTGCCAGAGTATTGCCAGAGTATGCCCGGAGTATTGCCAGAGTATGCCCGGAGTATTGCCAGAGTATTGCAGAGTATTGCCAGAGTATTGCAGAGTATTGCAGAGTATTGCCCAGAGTATTGCAGAGTATGCCCAGAGTATTGCAGAGTATGCCCAGAGTATTGCAGAGTATGCCCAGAGTATTGCCAGAGTATGCCCAGAGTATTGTCAGAGTATTGCGGAGTATGCAGAGTATGCCCAGGGTATTGCAGAGTATGCCCAGGGTATTGCAGAGTATGCCCAGAGTATTGCGGAGTATGCCCAGAGTATTGCAGAGTATGCCCAGAGTATTGCAGAGTATGCCCAGAGTATTGCAGAGTATGCCCAGAGTATTGCAGAGTATGCCCAGAGTATTGCAGAGTATGCCCAGAGTATTGCAGAGTATGCCCAGAGTATTGCAGAGTATGCCCAGAGTATTGCAGAGTATGCCCAGAGTATTGCAGAGTATGCCCAGAGTATTGCCAGAGTATTGCTGAGTATGCCCAGAGTATGCCCAGGGTATTGCAGAGTATGCCCAGGGTATTGCAGAGTATGCCCAGAGTATTGCAGAGTATGCCCAGAGTATTGGCATAGTATGCCCAGAGTATTGCAGAGTATTGCAGAGTATGCCCAGAGTATTGCCCAGAGTATTGCCCAGAGTATTGCCAGAGTATGCCTGAGTATTGCAGAGTATGCCCAGAGTATTGCCCAGAGTATGCCCAGAGTATTGCAGAGTATGCCCAGAGTATTGCCAGAGTATGCCTGAGTATTGCAGAGTATGCCCAGGTGAGTATTGCAGAGTATATGCAGCAGGGATGGCTGAGCAGGGAGGGAGGGATGGATGGATCTGTGACTGTATTTGTCACAGATCCAGCCCGCAGCACTGGCGCTGCCATCCGCTCCCTCCCCTCTCCTCTCACACTGTACCGATCGGTACAGAGAGAGGAGGGAGGAACCGGCGTCATCAAATGACGCCGGTCTGTTTACATCTGATCGCGCCGTCATTGGACGGCGCGATCACGTGGTAAACCGCCGCTATCAGCGGCGATTTACCGTGATCCGTGATGCGCCGGGTCCTCTGGACCCGGCGGTCACGGATGTTCCCGTGTGCGCGCCTCAGGAGGCGCGCGGGAGCGCGATTCTGACAGGCCGTTAATTAACGGCCAGTTAGAATACAGCAACCGCCCTAGAGCCGTACTTTCGGCATAGGGCGGTTGCAAAGTGGTTAAAGAGCAAATGTCCAGACGTCAACTTGAGTTTTCAATGCTTTATTCCAAGTCCCAACACGGCCAACATCAACATGACACACGATAGAGAAAAGGTTGATGAGCAAGGAGAGAACTGTAGTATCAGGCCTTGGATATCAAAGGGAGAGCAAACCCGCTCTTAGCATAGTCAAATTTGAACGTCGCAACTCTCGCTAGAGTGGGTAAAGTGCCCCGGACAGGTGATTCACTTGAGCTTCGCAGCCGAAGGGCCACTTTTAAACAAAGTCACTGGGAGGAAACAGGGCCTCTGCCACAGGCCTGATGAATTTCTCTTAGATTTGTCAAAGGTTAGAACCAATGAATCCTCCCAGTAATTCCAATTTCAAGGTCACCAATTGACAGCTAAAGTGTACCTGTCATGTGGCGTGGTGACCGGATCCCCGGTAGTTCATCCAGGCCTCGCAGACAACCTCTGCCTCTAGGTTCTCCCAAGCCGATCCCCCACCGTTCAGCTCCCGCTTAGGATCTGGGACCCAGCAAGCCGCTGGGGCCCCTCTCTGCATCAGAAAAAGGTTCCACTCTGTACGCAACCTCGGCCAGGTGGGCCTCGATGGCGGGGGCCCATGGATGCACGCACCCTGGAGGCGGGCCCCGCATAGCACAACTCACGCAGGCGACTGCCCCAGATATACCCTCCCGCCAGCACGTCCAGAGAAGAAACCGCTCCTCTGATTGGCTAATGGGAGAATGTGGGTCTTTCAGAACCCCCTCTAGCGCCGACTGTCACTCAGGGGTAATAACACCCCCCTGACATGCAGACCAACCTACAAGGCAGTTCCAAATGGCAGCAGCCCAAATTTAGGCAATTTGTGGATGGGAGTAACTTAACTCTCCCATTCCCCACTAACTTTAGCGTAGCACCGCACCAATGGGGGGGGGGGCGCTACATAGTAATGGCGGAGATCAGCGATTTCATACATTGTATGAACATACGATCAGGCATTTCTCCCCCTGACAGGACTGGGAGCTGTGTATTTACACACACAGCTCCCAGTTCTCGCTCTGTAAAGAGTGATCACGGGTGCCCGGCGGTGATCGCTCCTGCCGGGCACGCGCGTTGGCATCAGGGGCGAGTGGCGGCGTGCGCCCCCATTTGGCTGAACGCCGAGATGATGTATATATCTACGTGATCTCTCCCAGCCGACCTGCCGGCGGCTGGTCGGCAAGCAGTTAATGAGCAGTGGCGTTTATGGGCTTTTTTCTGAATGGCAGAAATTTGCGTTCAAAGTGCCATAAAAACGCAAAACGCTTAAAAACGCTAATAAACGCTCAAAAAAGCTCAAAAACGCAGCTCACCAGCATTTCTTAGCGTTTTTTTATCCATTGAAAAAAACAAAAACAAAGCTACACTGAAAAACCCTAATAAAAGCTATTGCAAAAACTAATCAGCGGCTCCTTCGGGGATGAGCGCTACAACTAGTAAAAAAAAATATTTATAAAAATGCCATAAAACTATGCCCTATTTTGTAAACGCTATAACTTTTGCGCAAACCAATCAATAATAGGCTTATTGCGATTTTTTTTTTTTTTACGAAAAATATGTAGAAGAATAGGTATCGGCCTAAACTAAGCAAAAAAACATTTTTCCATATGTAGCGCCCCCTTACTTTCAGTATGGGCACTACGATAAGGTTAGTTAGAATGGGAGAGTTACATTGCTCCTATTCGTGATTTATTTAAACACATGCCATTTTTGGCGGGCCCTGAAGTGGGGTGGGGGGGGGGGGTTCTTCGATCCCAGGTAAGTATTACATAATGAGCTAGTATGCTATTCAGACTAGCTCATTATGCCTTTGCACTTTAAAAGTGAAACAAATCCTTCTTGGGGCTGAAATGGTTAAGAATGTCCACATTTTTTTTACAGACCTGCGTTTTTAGGATACAGATCAAAAGACACTTTTTATAGGTTTATTAAATTTAATCTTTAAACCCATAAGCTTCCCCCCCCCCCCCCCCATACACAAATTCATTATACAATGTATTTTTACTGAGCAAGCAAATGGCAAACTGAGTAAGATCACTTCATTTTCCCATATCGCTTGTAGCACCCCACACTCCCAGTTAAAGCCTAGGATGCTAGGTAGTTTTAGTTTAGCTCCTCTGTAGTTGATTACTTTAGTCTACTCAGTGTTTCACAGGTCGCGGACATGATTGTTTCCCCCTACATTCCAGAGGGTTCCAGAATAAAGACAAAAAGGCAGCTCAAATATTTATGTGGTTCCCAACCAATCCCTGGGAGATGTACCTTATAGGTGGCTGAAGAGCCTATAAATAATCTAAGGTCTGCAGTAAGTGGGGGGGGGGGGGTATCCTGGGTCCAGTACTGCAGGAGGAGTCCCCAGCTAGTAGGGCTCTGCCCCTAAGGGCAGTCTGCTGAAAATGCTGCTTGAGGCTCATCAAGGTCCCAGCTGTAACATAGCTGTGGGGCCTATTTCAAAGTCTGGTCTGGGATTTCAGCCTGGAGGGCTTGCTGAAGAATACCCAGTATTGGAAGTTGGCAGGGGGTGTCCAGCTGTCCTGTTGTAAGCGAATTTGATTCTCCCTTGCTGAAGAGTGCCCAGTGGGTATCAGAAGTGGCAACTGATGATCCTGTAGCATTGCAAGTACTGATCTAAACTCAGAGGCTCTAGTGACTGCAGGTTTTGGTTCTTTAAAAACGCACTAGTCATTACCCAGCATGATTTACGGGGACCTGTGAATCAATGACCCAGCCGTGTTGGAGGAGCGATGCACAACCGCACTCCTTGAATTGAGGCAGCAAATGCAGGGATAAGATCCCCCAGCTCACTGTCACAAGGAAGGGGGGGGGGAGAGTCAGAATTAAGGGAAGAGGGGTCTGATGCTAAACAAGTTACACTCTAAATATTGGTGTAACATGTTCAGAAAGGTGAACTTATCCTTTATGTCAGAGAAAAAGAAAATGGTGTGTAGGGGGAAGATTTATCTCATCACCAGCAACTCCTTCCGAGGTGCACTACACACGGATAGAGACTAACCACCCCTAATCACATAGTACATATCCATCCATTCAGAGGGAAGTGAGTAGGAGACAGAAGCTTATAATAAAGTACATATAAACACACATTTTTACCAATGTTTCCATCCATTGGTTATCTCCTGCAGGCTTAACAAGATCCTTCATGGCAGGATTGCTAGATATTTTAATGAAAGATACAGTTCAAAAGTCATTTTCAATATTTTTTTATTTTTATTTTTTTAATTCCTTGTAAACCTCAGACATTTAAAAAAATATATATATATATATATATATATATATATATCTCCTCTACACAGTATGTACTGTCTCAATTTTGAACTTGTGTCTTTTTTCAACCTTAGCTACTATGTACCTATCAACCACAACCTACAGTGATATGCAATGCAATACTGACATATAATCACACACATAGGTTGGACTTGGACTTTTTCAACCTTACCCACTACAGTATGTAATTAAGGGCATGAGGCACAATTTCTGTCTGCCGATTCATGCCTCCACCATCAGTATGAATCACTTCTGACAAGTTTTCCTGACACCAAGCGAAAAATGGTGACAGGGGAGGGAGCTCCAGCAGATTGACAGCTGTAGCTCTATTCCTGTGTGAAAAAGTGGAGGGGGAGGGTATTGTCCCTTCCCTCCAATCAGGTCTCCTCACTGAGCCCTGCAGAGTGTAATGCCAGCTCTCCACCCCCTTTTTTCTGAACTCTCAGACATAAAAATATATAATGTATAAATTCTGCATTTTGAACAGATGTAGCAAAGACTGCAGATCAACAACAGGTACAACCATACTTTCAACATTTTGAGATGGGAATGAGGGACACCTACTAGCAAAACGTATGTAGGCATGAGAGACACAGCCTGCCACACAACGTTAAAAGGAGAATTAACCAAAATGAAAAAAGGGTTAATTAAAGCCACAAGGGTTTTTTTATTTTTTTATACACACACACACACACACACACACAACTACTATTCCTTTATATTGGCTTTTAAAATTTACAAAAGCAGCCATTTAGAATTTGAATGGAAGGTTTACACTGGGAAACGCTTTTTGAAAGGGTTGTACCAATACCATTTTAACATCGAGTACAAGTACCGATACTTTGGTGAGATATCTCTGACATCTCCCCTTTGAGACAGAGAAAGGGACTAAGAACACAGATTCCCCAGTCCCTTTCTCAGCTGCACTGGAAATTAATGGACAGGAGACAGAGGCTCATCTCCATTCATAAAACAGGAGCATCATAAACACAGGTTACGCTCAGTTGTATGAATGAACAGAGTCAGTGATCACTGACCCTGTTCATTCGGAAAAGATAGGAGCCGAACGGCAGCGGCACGGAGGGGGGGAGGGAAGCGGCACGGAGGGGGAGAGCAGAACGGCAGCGGCACGGAGGTGGGAGACACAGGAGCATTGAGGGGGAGAGCAGAACGGATAGGGGAACTGGAGGATACAGGGAAAGTCAGGGATCGGGTAAAGTATCAGGTACAAGTACTCGGGTAAATGCTTGGTATCGGGACAACCCAAAAAAAAAAAAAAACACAATACAAAATAAGCAAAAACAGTTTATACAATTATCACAATCATTTTATTTAATTAAATATCCCCAAATGACATTCCTAATTAAACCCTTTATCATGTGCCTACACATTCATTACATTATTATTTTTTTCTGAACAGCCAAAAGCAGCTTCAAAAGCTAATTTTGCATCATCTGCAATGTCATTCAGGACCGAGTACAGAAGGTCAATGCATGCAGAAGCAGACATGGGACCAGACACAGTAGCACTTAGGACTGGAACCCAGCTGAAAAACGTTTTAACGCCCATGTAAACGCTACCCCTCCTTTTCTCCAACTCTCTTGAGACAAGATCATAAGTGATCTCATCTTTGACAAATGGGGATTTCATTAAACTTTTTACATCATTTCTACCAGACCTTTCCACCAAATCATTCAAAGATTTCTGATCAAGACCAAAACTTTCTACATATTGACCAATACGGTGAGTTAAGGATAACATCTCATTGACATCCGATAACCCAGGGATAATGGACGCTGCAATGGCCTGCAAAGCCACCAAAGGAACTATACTCATGAGAGCCTGCAACTTCATTTGTATTGCCTCAGAGGAAATGTTAGGCAGGGCTCGTAAATAAACATAACGCTTGTGGCTCGGAAGCTCTTCATCAAACGTTTTCAGCAAACGAGAGAAATCAAATAGCACAGGCTTGAAGGAGGATACGAGGAAGACAGAATCATCTGTAATATCCTTTATGTCCTTTCTGAGAGAATTCACACAATCCTGCCTGATCTTCTCCAATAACTCTTTTTCGTTGTAAGTTTTAGGTCTACGTTCTTGGCTTTCACGCAAGTCCCGGTCAATTTTCGATCTCACAAAGTAGAACTTCTTCTTCATGTTTTGGATCTCCTCAGCCAGCATACTGTGATTCTCCTTGAAGCGTTCAGAGGCAATTATAATAAAAAAGTCATACCGTTGAAACTGAACTTTATCCAGATATTCACTGGCTTTAAAATTAGGAGTTCCTATTCCTGGTAGATCCCAATAAGTTACGCTCTTATTCCTAGGATGGGGGTAAGGAGTTGGCTCCATAGTGGTCTCCACCACATCGGTCTGAGCAGATTCCGGTTCTTCGTCACCAAGACCACGGATAGCGTTGATAAATGTGGACTTTCCTGACCCAGATTCTCCAGTAATTGCGACGTTCAGGGGGGTATTTTCCACATCACTCAAATATTTCTTGACTTTTTCAAAGGCTTCGGCTGGATTTCCTTTTCTTAAGGCTTCTATTACTTCCTTTCCAAGTTGTGTAGTGGCGGAAGAATCCATATTTTCACTTAGTCAATATAATCTAATAAAACAAAAAAGAAGGAGAAGAGAAAAAAAATATATATAAAAAACATAAATTAAATTAGAGGTGTGTGGAGCGTCCCTAAAAATGTAGATCTTCCTCCCAAAAGCACCCATACAGAATGCAGATAGTCAGCAGACTCTTTGGCACCCCCTTGCCAAGGAGGAAATGTCAGAAAGTCTAAATATGGGCAATGAGGTCATAGGGAACTCTATCCCTTGAGTTCCATGGGTTCATGAAAGCATAGCAAAAATTTACAAAAAAAAAGGAGAAAGAGAAAAAAAAAGAGAAAAAGGAGGGAAAAAAAGAGAGAAAGAGAGAAAAAAAAAAAATAGTAGTATGCACTTTCTGCTACCAACCATGCTTGATCTGATACAGCCAAAATGGCAAGGCAGCAAAATATCCACCTTGAGATGCATCAGCCCCTAGCACAGCCCTGTTCATGGTGGTTCCCACCCCCATTTACATTTCTTACCAGCACACCCTTGTAAACTTGATGGATGTCTGAGTGACCCCTCAAAAACACGTCCACTAGGGAGGGGGCAACTACTAACCTGCCCTCATGGAATTGGGCGGTACATAAACCCCTCCTTGCTGACACCTCATCCTGCAGTGGCAAGCATGTGTGCATTAATAATGGAACCCCTCTCAAAGCTCTTACCCAGGGCTGAAGTGCAGCCTAGCTGGTAAGCAGAAAGGTGAAATAACTCTCAGTAAGGCCTGGTTCACACTATTGCAGGTGTGGGAATACCATGATTCCCGCAGCTGCAACCACCCACAGTCAAAACACACTGCTGTTTAACCACTTCAGATCCGCGCTATAGACGAATGACGGCTACAGCGCGGGTCTGAATATCCAACCCTCCGTCAAAAGACGTTCCCAGCGCGCGCTCCAGAGCGCGCAGCGGGGAAGCTCTGTGTTGGCCGTGTCCCTTGGACACAGCCAATCACAGATCGCGGCGAACGGCCAATCAGAGTGGCCGTTTGCGATGCGATCTGTGCGGGGAATGAGAGATGATCTCATAGATCATCTCTCATTGCCGTTTTACACAGAGACAGCGTCCTGTCTCTGGAGAGGAGGAGACCGATCTGTGTTAAGGAATACATAGGGACACAGATCGTCACCCCCCCCCCCAGTGAGAACACTATGTAGGGAATACATTTAACCCCTTCCTCACCCCCTAGTGTTAACCCCTTCAATGCCAGTCACATTTATATAGTAATTAGTGCATATTTATAGCACTGATCGCAGTATAAAATGTGAATGGCGCCAAAAATGTGTCAAAAGTGTCCGATGTGTTCGCCATAACGTCGCAGTCCCAATAAAAAAAAAATAATAATTCTGTCCCCTATTTTGTAAGCGCTATAACTTTTGCGCAAACCAGTCATTTATTGCAATTTTTTTTTTTTTACCAAAAATATGTAGAATACGTATTGGCCTGAGAAAAAAATGTGTTTTTTTTTTTTTTTTTTAAATTGGGATATTTATTACAGCAACAAGTAAAAAATATTGTATTTTCTTTCAAAATTGTCGCACTTTTTTGTTTATAGCGCAAAAAATAAAAACCGCACAGGCGATCAAATACCACCAAAAGAAAGCTCTACTTGTGGGGAAAAAAATACGTCAATTTTGTTTGGGAGCCACGTCGCACGACCGCGCAATTGTCAGTTAAAATGACGCAGTGCCGGAAGCTGAAATTTCACCTGGGCAGGAGGGGGGTATATGTGCCCAGTAAGCAAGGGGCTGCTCGATTTTGAGCTGTGGGTTGCACAAGGGGTAATTTACCTCTCCCAATTATAATTTCAAGATCTTAAAAAGGAGTTGTAAAGGTTCGTTTTTTTTCCCTAAATGGGTTCCCTTAAGCTAGTGCATTGTTGGTTTACTTACCTTTTCCCTTCTTAATGTTTTTTTTTTCTTTGTCTGAATTTCTCACTTCCTGTTCCTCCTCACTAAGCTGTTCTGGCTGACTAACCCCCATGGATGATGAGGGAAAGCTTACTGAGGAACAGGAAGTAAGAAATTTGGACAAAAAAAAAAAACATTTAGAAGGGAAATCAAAGGAAAAAAACACCCGGACATTTAAACTTTGTGCAGGGACAGTTCTATGTACGGGAAACATGCGCTTTTTCACATGCTGACTTTACCCCCCCCCCCGGTACAAAATGTAAAGGAATATTACACTTTTATTGTTTCACTTTAAGCATTATTAAATTCACTGCTCCCAAAAAAACAGCCGTTTTTAAAACTTTTTTTTTTGCATTGATACATGTCCCCTGGGACAGGACCCGGGTCCCCAAACACTTTTTAGGACCATAACTTGCATATTAGCACTTTAGATTTCTCCCATAGACTTTAACAGGGTGTACCGCGGCTTTTCAAATTTGCCGCGAACACACCTAATTGTTCGTTGTTTGCCGAACAGGTGAACAGGCAATGTTCGACTCGAAGCTTATCCCTACTGGCTACAAGTGGATTGCGTGGGCTCCCTGTTAATCCTATGCCCTAAACAGCGTCTGCTGGGTTTACTCCCTGCCCGGGACAACAATTAATAGCGCCACATTTTCCTACCTTCAACAGTTGAGGAATGGATCATGGCTGTCAGTCTTACACTGCCTTAAATAAGTTGTTTATATTCATAGAAGATGCCAAGCTAAATATTCTAAGATTTGGGACAGTTGCCTAGACCCAGCTTCTACCTACTTTGTCGATGAATCTGAAAATGTGTGAGTCTCAACCATACAAGTTCATTACTTTCTTTATTGTACATACACACAGGGCCGCCTACGAGGCAGTACAGCCAGCCAGTCTGTACTGGGTCTGGGCCCCATCAGTTTAAATGGGGGGCCAGGTCACCTGCCGAACAAAAAGACAGGTAAATGTATGTCCCATTTTAGGAGCCCAGCTGTGGGTGGCGCTCGCAACCCGGTCCTGAGCTCTGTGATCAAGCCCGCGGATCCGATCGCTGCCGGTGTGCTGTGATCAGGTCACAGAGCTGAAGAATGGGGAGAGGTAAATGTAAACAAACCTCTTCCCATGCTTCCTAGTGAGCCTGTCACTGATCGTCTGTTCCCTGTCATAGGGAACGACAATCAGTGATGTCACACGCCAAGCCAAGCGCCCCTACAGTAAGAAACACACATTATGGAACACTTAACCCCTTTAGCACCCCCTACAGGTTAACCCCTTCACTGCCATTTTTTTACAGTAATCAGTGAATTTTTACAGCACTGTTTTCTGTAAAAATGACAATGGTCCCAAAGTAGTGTCAAAAAAAGTGCCCGCCATACTGTAGCAGTCACGATAAAAATTGCAGATCGCCACTATTACTAGTAAAAAATAAATAAAATAAAAACTATCCCCCATTTTGTAGAAGCTATAACTTTTGCGCAAACCAATCAAACGATTATTGTATTTTTTTTTACCGAAAATATGTAGAATACGCATCGACCTAAACTGGAGGGAAAAAAAATATTTTTTATATATTTTTTGGCGATAGTTATTATAGCAAAAAGTAAAACAAATTGAATTTTTTTCAAAATTGTCGCTATGATTTTGTTTATATCGCAAAAAATAAAAACCGCAGCAGTGATCAAATACCCCCAAAAGAAACCTATGTCGCACGACCGTGCAATTGTCAGTTAAAGCGATGCAGTGCCGTATCGCAAAAAAGGGGCCAGGTCATTTAGCTGCATAATGGTCTGGTTCTTAAGTGGTTAAAGGCCGTTGGGCGGAAGTGATGTTTGACGTTGCTCAGGTCCTCCTAGGGCACGGAGTCTAGTGGGGGGCCATTATGCCCCGACTCGACTTCCTGCCCATCAGGCCACAGGACCGGATCGTCTCCGTCGCTTCCAACGGCTCCGGTAAGCGTCAGAGATGCCCGTACAAGGTGCGGGCACCTCTCCCGCTGCCCATAAAAGCGATATTACAGCAAATAAACTTACAAAATGAAGAAAAAAAATAGCTAGATCAAGGCAAGGTTCAGGGTCAGCATATTTTAGGCCTTTTTTTTTTAATGCATTTTTAGAATTAGTATCAGTGGAGTTGATTTACTAAAACTGGAGAGTGCAAAAACGTATGCAGCTGTGCATGGTAGCCAATAAGCTTATAGCTTGTTCAATTAAGCTTTGACAATAAAACCTGGAAGCCGATTGGTTTCTATGCAGATCTTTACCAGATTTTGCACTCTCCAGCATAATACAATTAACTCCATTGTGTTTTAGATTATATGTGAACAAATAAAAACCCAACCTCACTGCCAAATCCCATTAATTTCAATGGCCCTTGTTCACACTGATGCAATTTTAACCCCTTCAATACCGGGCTTTTATACCCACCTCCATACCGGGCCTATTCTGGCACTTCTCTCCTACATGTACAACTCATCATTCTTTTACTAGAAAATTACTCAGAACCCCCAAACATTATAAATGTTTTTTTTTTTTAGCAAGCACCCTAGGGAATAAAACGACAGTCATTGCAACTTTTTATATCACATGGTATTTGTGCAATCATTTTTCAAACGCCATTTTTTGAAAAAAAAATGGTTTCATGAATTAAAAAAAATAAAACAGTAAAGTAAGCCCAATTTTTTTGCAAAATATGAAAGATTATGTTACACCGAGTAAATAGATACCTAACATGTCACGCTTTAAAATTGCGCACACTCATGGAATGGCGTCAAACTTCGGTACTTAAAAATCTTCATTAGGCAAGGCTTTGAACATTTTTACAGGTTACCAGTTTAGATTTACAGAGGAGATCTAGTGCTAGAATTGTTGCGGCGGCGATGACTCACATATGTGGTTTAAACGGCGTTTGCATATGTGGGCGGGACTTACGTGTGCGTTCGCTTCTGCGCGCAAGCTACCGGGGACAGGGGCGTTTTAATTTTAATTATTTTATTATATCACTTTTATTCCTATTACAAGGAATGTAAACATCCATTGTATTAGGAAATGTGTGTGACAAGTCCTCTTTATGGAGAGAGGCAGGGTCAATAAGACCCCACATCTGTCCTCCAGGCTGGAAATCATAAGATTGTGGAAAAAAAATCACTGATCTCATGCTTGGTATTGCCAAAAGACGGCTACAGCGTGCGGCTTTGTTTACTTACGTGGTACCCAGGCGTGATGTCATCTCTGTGGACGTCAAATGACTACGGGCCAGTATTGAAGTAGTTAAAAGAAATGGCACCTCCTTCCTGTTCAAATCAAATGCGACTCCGCAGCAGTGCGGTTTGAGCCACTCATTCTGTATGGCTCAAATTGCAGCTAATCGTGCACAGGACCCTTCTTGTTGCCGGACCAGAATCAGATCACATTGGTCTTCACACCTATGTGATCCAATGCTGCAAATCACAATATGTTTTATGTCGTTAACATAAAACACACCTGTAGCAGTTCACATGAGCAGAGTGTGATCTGGATGCGGAGACCACACAGAATTCTCTGTAAATTCCACATCAGTGTTCTGAAAATAAAGTACACAGCCTTCTTTTTGGCAGATTGGACCCCATAGACTTCAGTGGGAACACCTGGAGATACACATGAGCGTTTTGTTGTGTGTTTCCTATGTAAACAGCACCTCTCCTCCTAGTGCTTTCTGTTGGTTAAAAAATAAAAATAAATTCCCCCAACGCTGGAAAACATGTGTATTACACTTCTAAAAGCGCAAAAAAAAAAAAAAAAAATGCATGAAAGTCCCACTGCTCAGGTGTGAATGCAGCCTTAAAGTGGATGATGGATTGATGTCACAATGTAGAGTATAAGATTTCCTATCATCTGTGCCCAGTCTTGCCACACAGAGTTATTCCAGCTCTGAGCAATCCTCTGTTATTGTTCAGTAAAAATTAACAGAATTACAGATAAAAAATTGTCTAAATAAAAAGTCAGTTTCTCTCTTGTTGCTTTGAGTGACAGGTTATTTACATATCTAGCTTGGGCATGTTTATCATATGTTATGTTCTGTTTATCATAACATGAGGTGATCCAAAGTTCATTGTATATTACCAGGATGTGTTATGTGGGGGAGGGGTGGATTTCTCACTATTTATACTGTGAATCACCTCATGTTATGATAAACATGTCCAAGCTAGATATGTAAATAACCTGTCACTCAAAGCAAGAAGAGAGGAACAGACTTTTTATTTAGACAGGTTTTTATCTTGAATGCTGTTCTCCTTTATTCAGTGAAAATTAACAGAATTCCAGATATAAACCTGTCTAAATAAAAAGTCTGTTCCTCTCTTCTTGCTTTGAGTGACAGGTTATTTACATATCTAGCTTGGACATGTTTATCATATGTTATGTTAATCATAACATGAGGTGATTCACAGTATAAATAGTGAGAAATCCACCCCTCTCCCACATAACACATCCTGGTAATATACAATGAACTTTGGATCACCTCATGTTATGATAAACAGAACATAACATATGATAAACATGCCCAAGCTAGATATGTAAATAACCTGTCACTCAAAGCAAAAAGAGAGAAACAGACTTTTTATTTAGACAAGTTTTTATCTGGAATTCTGTTAATTTTCACTGAATAAAAGAGGATTGCTCAGAGCTGGATTAACTCTGTGTGGCAAGACTGGGCACAGATGATAGGAAATATTATACTTTTGGGGGTTTACATCCACTTTAAGGTTTGTTTTGCCCTCCATCACAAAAAGGTTAGCTTTCTGTAGTTTCTATTACATACCTTCCAACACCTGAGCTCATCAAAAGAGGGACATTCTCAATGGAGCAAAAAGCCATATGGCACGCATGGCGCACATTGGCAAAAACATGGGTGTGGACTAGAGTTGCCACCTCATCCCTTTAAAAAGGAACATATATTACACAGGTTCTGTGGCCAATTAAGGTGGTAATTAAACTCACTTGGTGCCTTATCTGTATTAAATTAGCCTCAGAATCTGTGTAATTCAGATATGTTCCTTTTTAAAGGGATGAGGTGGCAACCCTAGTGTGGACGCCCATCTTAAAAAGGTGGCATGGGTAAATGGAGTTAAAGCCTACATATAGTATACTCTGTACTCAGTCCTTATAGCCATATAATATCCCTTTATGTTCTATGAGCAAGAGACTCACAAACCCAAATACCTATAGGTGTGAACTTGGGTTAGGTAGCAGGTACAAAGCTCCCTGGGGTAAGTACACTCTCAGGCACAGATAACCAGTCCAGTGAGGTAGGTACACACAGTGCTGTGACTATCGTTGCCATTTACAGGTCCTATACAATATGCCACAAAATAAAATCCTATCCACATCCAGCACTAACTACGGAAAACAATCCTAACTGGCAGTTTGCTTTTTACCAACCTTCAGCCTGCAGACACAACTTTACTTGAGCTCTGAGTCTGACTGCACCCCAGGTGAGTCTAAATTGCAAAATCCAAACTGGACTAAGGATCGGAGGTCTCTAAAAGTGTATTAGAGGAGCCTGGGAGATGTGTAAACCCCGGACTGGATATGTCCCAACTCCCTCTGAGACACTGCCACAATATACAGTGTATTACATACACTATATAACCAAAAGTATTGGGACGGTGCCTTTACACACGCATGAACTTTAACTCCTTCACGCCCCCGCGCTATAGCCAAAAGACGGCTACAGCGTGGGCCTTAATTGCCGGGGTGCATCCATATACGTCCTGCACGAGCTGCCTGCACGCCCAATGCTCTGTGATCAGCGAGTCTATGAGACTCGGCTGATCAAAGTTCGGAGTAAGGGAGTGATCCCGACCCCTTACCACGTGATCAGCTGTCAGCCAATGACAGCTGATCACATGATGTAAACAGAGCCGGTAATCTGTTTTTTTTTCTTCACATTGACAGCGCAAGAAGAAAAAAAACGATCACCAGCATCTGTCAGAGGGACACAAAGAGCCACTGCTGTCTCATATGGGCCCAACAGTGTCACCTGCCAGTGCCCACCAGTGCCACCTTTCAGTGCAAAACAATTCTGCCTATCAGTGCCCACCAGTGCCACCTACCAGTGCCCATCTGTGCTACCTATCAATGCCCCCCCGTGCCACCAATCAGTGCCGATCAGTGCTGCCAATCAGTGCCCATCAGTGCATCATCATCAGTGCTGCCTATCAGTGTCACCTACCAGTGCCCATCAGTGCCACCTATCAGTGCTACCAGGGCCACCATCAGTGGGGTACAGGCAGTACAGTGTTTTTTTAGGGGTCCGGGAGTCCGGAGGTCCCTAGGGCCCCATGTGGCAACCCCCCTTTTTTTTTCTTTTATAAATGTTTATAAATGCTTATTTTTTTATTTTTGTTTATATTTTTTTATTAAAAGGCCCAGAGGTCCCCAAGGCCCCGGATGGCAACCCCCCTTTCTTTTGATCTGGGTTTTTTTATTCTAGAGAAAAAAAAGGCCGAACATTTTGGAAAAGACTATATTTTGGACTTTCTGTGTGTATTAACCACTAGCCTACCAGTCACCACAGTTTTAGGGCAGCAGGTCGGCTTAGCTGTGCGAAATGGCGTAATATTACGTAATTTTGCATTTCAGCCATTAGGGGCGCATGCGCGCCGCCTGGTGCCGACGCATGTGGCCGGCAGGCGCGATCACCGCCGGGCACTCGCGATCGCTCGTCACAGAGCGAGAACCGGGAGCTGTGTGTGTAAACACACAGCTCCTGCATCTTTCAGGGGGAGAAATTACTGATCATCTGTTCATACAATGTATGAACAGCGATCTGTCATTTCCCCATGTCAGTCCCACCCCCCTTCAGTTAGAACACACCCAGGGAACATAATTAACCCCTTCCCCTCCCCCTAGTGTTAACCCCTTCCCTGCCAGTGACATTTTTACAGTAATCAATGCATTTTTATAGCACTGATCGCTATAAAATTGCCAATGGTCCCAAAAATGTGTCAAAAGTGTCCGCCATAATGTCGCAGTACCGTTAAAAAAGGCAGATCACCGCTATTACTAGTAAAAAAAATATATTAATAAAAATGCCATAAAACTATCCCCTATTTTGTTTACACTATAACGTTTGCACAAACCAATCAATAAGCACTTATTGCGATTTTTTTACGAAAAATAGGTAGAGGAATATGTATCGGCCTAAACTGAGGGAAAAAAAAGTTTTTTATATATTTTTGTGGGATATTTATTATAGCAAAAAGTAAAAAATATTCTTTTTTTTTTTTCAAATTGTCGCTCTATTTTTGTTTATAGTGCAAAAAATAAAAACCGCAGAGGTGATCAAATACCACCAAAAGAAAGCTCTATTTGTGGGAAAAAAAGGACGCCGATTTTGTTTCAGACCACGCACGCTCGTGCAATTGTCAGTTAAAGCGGCGCAGTGCTGAATCGCACAAAGTGGCCAGCAAAATGGGAGTGAAGTGGTTGAATGTGATTTAGGGACCTTCAATTGTATATTTCTGAAAGGGCAGGGACGGATGTGAATGTACAATATATATATACTGTATATATATAAACACTTTGTAAATTTACAGTTCTATATAAGTACATGTAATAATAATATGCAATGTATATCTTGGATTGATTTTTTTGAACACTATAAACACATTCTCTTACATTTTTATTAATAATCATGGTATTGTGCAAAGAATAAACTTCATTAATGGCTTTGATACATCTGAACTCCCATAAGAACTGCAGGGTGTGCACAAACTCAAACACACACACACTGGTAATTCTGTATTTTGGCCACAAGATGTCAGCATTGGTAACATTGTATTTCTTGCAGAACACATCCAGGAATGTTTGTTATATGTAATACATTGTATGCTATTTGTATCTTTGCTCTGTCTTTTTTTTAATGTTACAGAAAACCTGTAACACAAAGCACTACATACAAGGATGCACTAAACTATATCTGCTAATCAGATTTCAGTCTAGAGAAGCCATATTTTGGATTAATATTGTAAATTCTAAACTGTTTAGTCTTATAGTGGTACTTATAGTAAGTTGGTTTGCCCAAAATACACTGGTGCAGAGCAAGTGGACAA
Source organism: Rana kukunoris (assembly GCA_029574335.1). Lineage (NCBI taxonomy): Eukaryota > Metazoa > Chordata > Amphibia > Anura > Ranidae > Rana > Rana kukunoris. The sequence continues at coordinate 184,888,397 of CM056050.1, read as the reverse complement.
TAAACTTCTGTCCGGGGAGCGCACTCAGTACATCTTAAAGCTTCTTTGATCCCCCCCCTTTATTTGGGGCTGCATGCAGGGCTGTCTAAATAAGAGGGCACACCTGGGCACTGCCCAGGGGCCTCAGCTGCATGGGGGGGCCCTGCACTTTCCACAAAGCATCTCGTCCTTGAGCCCACGCTGCCCCGAAATTGGGGGCCCCATAATGGCACTGAGAGTGCTGGGGGGATATCTGGGGTGTAGAGGGGTCAGAGTGCTGGGGGGATATCTGGGGTGTAGAGGGGTCAGAGTGCTGGGGGGATATCTGGGGTGTAGAGGGGTCAGAGTGTTGAGGGGATATCTGAGGTGTAGAGGGGTCAGAGTTCTGGGGGGATATCTGGGGTGTAGAGGGGTCAGAGTGCTGGGGGGGATATCTGGGGTGTAGAGGGGTCAGAGTGCTGGGGGATGTCTGGGGTGTAGAGGGGTCAGAGTGCTGGGCGGGGATGTCTGGGGTGTAGAGGGGTCAGAGTGCTGGGGGGATATCTGGAGTGTAGAGGGGTCAGAGTGCTGGGGGGGATGTCTGGGGTGTAGAGGGGTCAGAGTGCTGGGGGGATGTCTGGGGTGTAGAGGGGTCAGAGTGCTGGGCGGGGATGTCTGGGGTGTAGAGGGGTCAGAGTGCTGGGGGGATATCTGGGGTGTAGAGGGGTCAGAGTGCTGGGGGGATATCTAGGGTGTAGAGGAGTCAGAGTACTGGGGGGATATCTGGGGTGTAGAGAAGTCAGAGTGCTGGGGGATATCTGGGGTGTAGAGGGGTCAGAGTGCTGGGGGGATATCTGGGGTGTAGAGGGGTCAGAGTGCTGGGGGGATATCTGGGGTGTAGAGGGGTCACAGTGCTGGGGGGGATATCTGGGGTGTAGAGGGGTCAGAGTGCTGGGGGGATGTCTGGAGTGTAGAGGGGTCAGAGTGCTGGGTGGGGATGTCTGGGGTGTAGAGGGGTCAGAGTGCTGGGGGGATATCTGGGGTGTAGAGGGGTCAGAGTGCTGGGGGGATGTCTGGGGTGTAGAGGGGTCAGAGTGCTGGGGAGGCATCATTCTAGCAGATATATTATATGTACAGGACAGCTTTGTTACTTTATGTATGTAGTATTTCCCCACTGTTTCTTTGCTGTAGAGAATGATTGTTCATGTACTTAATGTGGAGCTCCACCCAAAATGTGCCTCTTACCTACTTGATGTCTGTTTACCTGCACTGTCTCCATTGTAGGGGCCCCAGAGCATTACTTTGCCCAGGGGCCCATGATGCTATTAAGACGTCCCTGGTTACATGTCCCATGATACCACCATAGGCATGCACAGGGGGTGTGGCAGGTGTGTCTGGGCACACCCTAATCACTCTGTGTGGTGCCTACTCCCTCTACTGTCTGGGCTTTCCCCCATGTTGCCCCCCCCCCCCCTCAGCAGTGCTGTTGGTTCCCCCCCCCCCCTGGCTGCTGTAGGGGTTGTTTCAGAATAAAGAGGTGGGTAAGGGCTAGTCAATGTGTCTTTTACCAGCCCTTTCCTTTTCAAAATAAACAGAGTGAACACGCTCACTCCCTGTGTTCATTCATAACTAAAACATAATAAACTGTTTACTATGCTTCAGATTGTGAATGAACAGGAAGCCATTCAGCACTGAGCACTTTCCATTAATTTACTGTCCAATGCAGCTGAGGCTTCCGAGAAAGACGCGTGTTTGAGCTTTGGGGTGCACACCCTAATGCAATAGGCTGCGCACACCTATGGCTACCACTGTGCATGCCAGTCTGTCCTGGCTGCATGGAGCCATTGCACATGTGCTCATTGTCCCGCCTGACTCTGCACATTGGTAGCTTGCACACAATGGGTGTCACCACAGGACCTTGCTAGAGCAAGGTGACACCTAACAGCAGGACAGATACAAATACAGGACCAACTGAACAGGAAAGAAGAAAGCAAAAAATAATGTCAGTCTCAAACTCTACTGCAGGAAACGTAATTACTTCACCCCCCAGAAGGATTTACCCCAAAATTTTGCGCTACAGCACTGCTTTACTTTAACGGACAATTGCGCGGTCATGCAGCGTTTTACCCAAACAAAATGGATGTCCCCTCCCTCCCCCACAAATAGAGCATTCTTTTGGTGGTATTTGATCACCTCTGCGGTTTTTATTTTTTGCGCTATACACAAAAAAAAAAATACTGACAATTTTGAAAAAATAACTATATTTTTTACTTTCTGCTATAATAAACATAGGCGTGCGCACAGGGTGTGCCGGCTGTACATTAGTGTTATTGCTCTGTGTAGCAACAGGAACATGGCAAAGATCTCCCTCTTACCAGTTCTGCCATAAGGGAGATCAATGTGCCAGGGTCATATATATGTAGATAGAAACACATGCATGTGTGTTTGAGATTAAAGGGGTGTTCCAGCCGCAATTTTTTTTTTTTTAAGTCAGCAGCTACTAACAGTGTAGCTGCTGACTTTAAATAAGGACACTTACCTTGTCCTACTTGCCCGCGCTGATGGCCCCCCCCATGCCGGTCCCACGATCGATCCAGGTCCCGTGCCGCCATTCAGGCGGCGTACACACGACCGAGGTTCTCGCTGGAAACCAGCGAGAACCTCGCTGGAAGCTGCATTCCAGCGAGAACCTCGGCCATGTGTACACTCTCGGCGAGCTTCCCGTCGGGAATGCCGTCGAGCAGAAATAGAGAGCATGTTCTCTATTTGCTCGACGGCCCGCCTGGATGAATGGCTGGTTGCCATTCCCGACAGGCGGGTCGCCGAATCTGACGGCCGGCAGAGAACCTCGATGGGCGGAACGATGTGTTCTGCCCGTCGAGGTTCTCTGCCGTGTGTACGCGGCTTCAAACTATGGGAAACAGGCAGTGAAGCCGTACGGCTTCACTGCCCATTTCCTACTGCGCCTGCGTGAGTCTCACGCTGGCTTGTGAATGGGCGGCTGCTCTCTGAGAACACACACAGTTCCCAGAAAGCAGCGCGCCCCATTCACAAGCAGAAGAAGCAGAAGAAAAGACACTGCGGTGTGGAAGAGGCAGATTACGGACTTCCGCATAGCAACAGGTATTTCGGGTGAGTATTTTTTTTTTTCACGTTTTTTTTAATTTAATTTTTTTAAGCTAGATGTGGTTTTCCTGGGTGGAACTCCGCTTTAAGGGTGCACACCCTAATGCATTAGGCTGTGCACACCTATGATAACAAATATACAAAAAAATGTAAAAAATAAAAAAAGTCTTTATCAATTTAGGTCAATATGTAATAAATATATATATATATATATATTACATTTTTACCTAAAAAAAAATTGTATTTGTATTATAGCAGAAAGTAAAAAAATTGTGTGTATATATATATATATATATATTAGGGCTGTTACTGATCAAAATTTTTGCGTTCGATTAATCTTTTTTTTTTTAATCGATTAATCGACTAATTTCGATTAATTACAACGCACATACAGATTCCCAGTGCAGCTACCAACAACTGGAATAATGGATAGCAGAATACAAAAAACACACAAAGGCAGCATTTGATGGGAATAGCATTAAAACTTTTATAGTCTTCAAGTAGGTAACCAAATAAATATTGCACTGGAGATATAATCGACGTAGCTACATAAACTGTAAAAATGGTGCGAGTAATATCAAACAGTACCAAAAACAGTCATAATAACATGTAGCTAAGTATGATACTGGTATAAAAATGTGTACAACGATACCACTGCTGAATTCATATGAGGAGAGGTTAACATCAGTCTGTCGGCATGTAGATGTTCCATGAAGGGAACTATTAACTCCCAGTGGATGGCTGTAGAATCCCAGGTTGATAGAGGGAAGTGATAGAGGGAAGTGTAACAGCCCTTGTGTGTGGCAGATAGTAAGGTTCCGCCAGCATGCAGATATGAAGGCACAGCAAAGGAGCCCTTCAGATGGACACGGCAAGCCCTGCCGGTGTCCGTGACGTTACCGGATCTCCTACAGAACTCCCTGAAGGCTCAGAAGCCGGCGGAGAGATGAGTACCAATCAAAAGAATTTTAATCGATCAAAAAAATTTAAGATTAATCGATCAATTAAAAGTTAATTTGCACAGCCCTAATATATATATATATATAATATGTATTGGGCAACATGTTTTTGATAAAAAAAATCCCAATAAGCGTATATTGATTGGTTAGCATCTACAAACTACGGGATTGATTTTTACTGGTAGTTGCAGCAATCAGCAATTTTTTATTGGGACTGCGACATTGCTCCGGACAAATCCGGCACTAAGTGACACTTTTTGGTGACCAGTGACACCGAGACGGTGATGAGTGCTAAAACAAATGCACTGATCACTGTATACATAGCACTGACAGGGAAGGGGTTAACTACAGGGGCTGTCAAAGGGTTAAATGTGTTCCGTCAGTGTGTTTATAACTGTGTGCAGTGGTGTATTTAGATTTTATGATGCCCTAGGCCTAACTAAACTCGTCCTGTTTAAGACCTGCCCTGAAATTTTCCAGCGGGGACACTAGTTCTGAGGGCCTTGGGGGGAGGGGATTCCCTTAATCTGCAGAGATTTCCTCTCACTTCTTGTTTGGCAGGAAATAAAGAGAAAAACATGTAACAGGGGCTATAACCATTCCTTACTCTATCCATAATGGAAAAAAAAAACATTGCTTATAGTTTCACTGATAGGCACTGATAAGGCGGTACTAATGAGAGGACTAAGAGGATATAACCATGCCAGTGGTGCAGCAGAAAACATGTAGCACAGTGATGAAGGTTTGTGGTTCAGGCAGTGACCAAAGGAAGGATTGGGGGCGGGAACAAATAAATCTGTTTATTTTTTCTCATCAGCAATCAACAGAAATACAATTAAGATTCCCTAATATGTACAACTGACACAAGCAAAGGATTGCAGCAGAGTCCTACTACCTACCTGCCAGGTATAGGTGACCATGTCAGTGTCCCTTGTGTCTGCACCATCCCTATCATACCGGCAGCAGTGCGGCCGCTTTATGGGGGCGGCCAAGTCCACTTCATAAGACTGCTGCTGCACTAAATGTGTAGCGAAAGCTGGCAGGGACTCTTTTCATGCTGACGTATATGTACGTGTGGCAGTCGGCAAGTGGTTAATGGTGCCCATACCCCCCCCACCCCAAATACTCAAGCCCGATTTCGATCCAACGCTATGCACGTCTGCAGCAGCTCTTTTCCCCCCTCCCCGCTCTCACAGGCTTGGCTTAGAGCATTGGGAGCTATTGGCTACAGCTGCTGTCAGTCAAAAGCTGTGAGCATAGCCGGGGGGAGGGCCTAGTCCCACTGTCATTGTGTCATTGTCAATTAAGCTTTTTATATTGATGTAAAAATTTAAAAGAGACAGCGCACCCAACCAGCTATAGTGACATTTCTTTGGGTGTTGATGTATTTAAATACATTTTAGAATGTTGCTTTCTCTGAGAGTCACAATTCTTTTCACTGTGTCATTTAACCACTTAAGCCCCGGACTATTTGGCTGACCAAAGACCAGGGCACTTTTTGCGATTCAACACTGCGTCGTTTTAACTGACAATTGTGCGGTCGTGCGACGTGGCTCCCAAACAAAATTGACGTCTTTTCCCCCCCACAAATAGATCTTTCTTTTGGTGGTATTTGATCACCTCTGCGGTTTAAATGTTTTGCGCTATAAACAAAAATAGAGCGACACTTTTGAAAACAATTTTTTTTACTTTTTGCTATAATAAATATCTACAGAAAATATTAAAAAAAAATTCTCCTCAATTTAGGCCAATACGTATTCTTCTACATATTTTTGGTAAAAAAAAACGCAATAGGTGTTTATTGATTGGTTTGCGCAAAAGTTATAGAGTCTACAAAATAGGGGGTAGTTTTAGGGCATTTTTATTAATATTTTTTTTTTTACTAGTAATGGCACCGATCAGCAATTTTTATCGCGACCGCGACATTATGGCGGACACATCGGACACTTTTGGCACTATTTTGGGACCATTGTCATTATTACAGCGATCAGTGTTAAAAAACTGCACTGATTACGGTAAAAATGGCACTGGCAGTGAAAGGGGTTAACCTGTAGGCACTGAAGGGGTTAAGTGTGACCTAGGGAGTGATTCTAACTATTAGGGGGCGTGGTGCGCCGTGACACATCACTGATCGCTGTTTCTGATAACAGGGAACAGACGATCAATGACATCTCCCCGTTCTTCAGCTCTGTGACCCGATCGCGTGATACAGGCGGACATCGAGTCTGCGGGTCATGGAGCGTGCAACCACACGGCGGCAAATTAAAGGGGATGTATATACACGCCCATTTGCGCAGCCGTGCCATTCTATCAACATAAAAACTTAATAGTTACCAAGTGCAGAAGTTTTTTTACACAATTGACAAAGTCAGTGAGGATCCGGATCGAGCACACACAAGTGCCCCATAGCAGGCAAGGGGAGGAGCCAGGAGCACCAAAGGGGACCTGAGAAGAGGAGGATCAGGGCTGCTCTGTGAAAACCATTACGCAGAGCAGATAAGTATAACACGTTTATTATTTTAATGAACAAATTGTAAAGCTTTAAGTCACTTTAAGAAACAAGAGATTTTAAAATTGAGAATTTTACAATTATATTGGAGACGAGAAAAAGGCTTAAAGGGTTTGTAAAGGATTTTTTTTTATATCTTAATAGCTTCCTTTACCTTAATGCAGTGCTGTTTTCATGTCCTCGTTGTTCTTTTTTGCTCTCAAATTGCTGTAATTCTTCTCTGATCTCCAAACTTCCTGGTTGTCTGTTTGCTGATCACCACAGTACTGGGAGCTTTCTCCCTGTGGTCACTAATCAAGGAGGTGTGATTACTGTGTGTCTAAAACCCCTCAGCACCAATCAGTTTCGTTTTCCAAACCATCACTGCCCTGTATTGGCTCTGTGGCTCTGTACATCAGAGGCAGGAAACAGCATGCAAAACAAAACTGAAACTGCAGGTACATTATATGATTGATTTTTATATGTTTTTAATCGTTTTTAAAAGGGATCAGTTAACTATTATGTCTCTATACCCTGTAAACAGTCATTTCAGCCAAAACATTTTTTTTCCTTTACAACTCCTTTAATACAAAGTAGAGCCCTTTCATGCCTAAGCCTATTTCCGACATTTGGTGTTTACAAGTTAAAAATCTGTATTTTTTGCTAGAAAATTACTTAGAACCCCCAAACATTATATATATATATATATATATATATATATATATATATATATATATATATATATATATAGCAGAGAATCTAGAGAATAAAATGACGATTGTTGCAATATTTTATGTCACACGGTATTTGTGCGGTGGTGTTTTAAATGCAACTTTTTGGGAAAATTAACTTTCATGAATTTTAAAAAAATGAAAAAGTTAAGTTAGCCCAATTTTTTTGCATAATGTGAAAGATGATGTTGCGCTGAGTAAATAGATACCAAGCATGTCACACTGTATAATTGCATGCCACTCATGGAATGGCGATAAACTACCTAAAAATCTTCATAGGCAACGCTTTAAACTTTGTTTTTTACGGTTACCAGGTTTGAGTTACAGAGGAGGTCTAGTGCTAGAATTATTGCTCTCACTCTGACGATCGCGGCAATACCTCATGTGTGATTTTAACACCGTTTTAATATGCGGGTGCGACTTCCGTATGTGTCTTCTTTGTTGCGCAAGCTCGCAGGGAGAGGGACGCTATAAAAAAAATGTTTCTTATTTATTTTATTTATTTTTATAATATTAAATTGTGTTTTTTAATTTTTTTACATTTTGATCACTTTTATTGCTGTCACAAGGATTGTAAACATCCCTTGTGACAGTAATAGGTGGTGACAGGTAACCTTTATGGAGGGATCGGGCGTCTAAAAGACCCGCAATCCCTTCTTTGCACTTCAAAGTATTCAGATCGCCGAAAACTGCGATTCTGAATACTGTGTACTTTTTTTAAATCCGGCACCATTGACAGCAGAGAAACACTTCCATGTTAACATTGCGGAGACTGAATCAAAGCCGTTTACGACTTTGTTTCAGTGTGCGCCTGGACACAGGAGGCGCCGGATGGAGGATCGGTTCGCCCGGTGGGACAGGAGGCCCGGTCAGAGCGGCGAGAGGCGGCGGAAGGGGGGGATGTCCCCTTCCGTTCCTCCGGCATAACAACCGAGCGGCTTTTAGCCACATCGGTTGTTATGTCTGGATAGCAAATCGCCCACTCTAAACGACGGTACCGGGATGATGCCTGCAGCTGCGGGCATCCTCCCGGTATAACACCCGAAAGCCGAGGACACATATATGCGCATGCTCGGCGCGAAAGGATAGATTGTTAGGGCAGAAAAACACTTTTTCTATATAGAGCAGATCCCCAGCCCTGGATAACAGGAAAGAATTCCCTATATATTTTGTGAGGGGAATGTGTAGGAATTTATCATTTATTAACCACTTAAGGACCGCCTCCTGCACATATACATCGGCAGAATGGCACGGTTGGACACAAGCACGTACAGGTACGTCTTCTTTAAGTGCCCAGCCGACCCGGTCCGAATCTCCGTGACCACGGCTGCGGGACCCGGAGACCTGATTGCTGCTGGAGTCCCGCGATCGGTCCCCGGAGCTGAAGAACGGGGAGAGCTGTGTGAAAACACAGCTTCCCCATTCCTCACTGTGGCGCTGTCAATGATCGTGTGTTCCCTTATATAGGGAAACACAATCAATGACGTCACACCTACAGCCACACCCCCTACAGGTCACACATAACCCCTTCAGCGCCCCCTTGTGGTTAACTCCCAAACTGCAATTGTAATTTTCACAATAATCAGTGCATTTTTATAGCATTTTTTGCAGTGAAAATGACAATGGTCCCAAAAATGTGTCAAAATTGTCTGAAGTGTCCGCCATAATGTCGCGGTTACAAAAAAATCGCTGACCACCGCCACTAGTAGTAAAAAAAGAAAAAAATCATAAAAATGCAATAAAACTATCCCCTATTTTGTAAACGCTATATATTTTGCGTAAACCAATCGATAAACACTTATTACGATTCTTTTGGGGGGGATATTTATTATAGCAAAAAGTAAAAAATATTGATTTTTTTTCAAAATTGTCGCTCTATTTTTGTTTATAGCACAAAAAAGAAAAATCGCAGAGGTGATCAAATACCACCAAAAGAAAGCTCTATTTGTGGGGAAAAAAGGACGCCAATTTTGTTTGGGAGCCACATTGCACGACCGCGCAATTGTCAGTTAAAGCGACGCAGTGTGGAATCGCAAAAACTGGCCAGGTCCTTTAGCTGCCTAAAGGTCCGGATCTTAAGTGGTTAAAAATGTATATAACATTCCCTGAGAACTTGATATCTTTTCCTAGTTAAGCGGAATGTTTCATTACAGGATTTAATTGTATATCCTATTCTTGGGGTGAAGCTAGAAGACCACTGATGTCTCCATAGAGAGGACCTTGTTGTCACTACTGTCACATAAGGGACTTGTCAGTACATATATACATGGTTAGGACACATGTTAATACATAAACACCTATTACACATCCCTACACACACCAGAAGAGGAAGAAGTAGCCATAGAGCCCCATCCAGCCTTACAGATGTGGCCTGGGCATCCAAGTGGTCAGGAAAGGATTAAATAAAAGAGGAAGCAATTCAAATGTAAATATACCAATTTTTTATTGTGTGTTTTATGAAAGTATAATTATAGATCTATACACATTTTTTCCATTTCCAACTATAAATACTCTGAATAAACCAAGAGTCCTTTGGTAAAATCAATTGGCCAGAAGTGAAGATCTAGTGATCGTCTCGCCCATTCGCTGACACACTTTTGACCAAGAGATTCCAAGCCTGCCCACCACGTCAAGGTAGACTCTTCTAGGGCAGGACCTACACTAACTACACTAAGCTACCCTACTGGATGCTAGTCATCCTTTTTCTAATGTTGGGTTTATGTTTGTAGTACAGCCTCACCCTATAAGCTGTAGCTGTACATCGGCTCCTTTAAATGGGATAGCAGGCGCGTGCCCAGGGGTGACAATGATCGTGTCCAGCGGTCGCGATGACCGTGGACCACGTGCGATTGTGGGCACAAGAGGCAGAACAGGGGTGTGTGTGCTTTTTATCTATTACAAGGGATTTTTACATTCCCTGTAATAGGAATAAAAGTGGTCTTTTTTTTTAAAGGGACAGTGTAAAAATAAAAATAAAAAAGTAAAATAAATAAGAAAAAATTTGATAAAATAGTAAAGTGCCCCATCCCTCCGTGCTCAAAAGCGAACGCATATATAAGTTGCGCCCCCACATAGGTAAACAGTGTTCAAACCACACATGTGAGTTATCGCTGTGATCGTTATAGCGAGAGCAATTAGTTAAAACTGGTAACCTGCAGAAATTTTTAAACGTTGCTTATGGAGATTTTTAAGTGTTAAATTTTGTCGCATCAATTTACTCGGTGTAACATTATCCTTCACAATATAGAAAAAAATTGGGCTATCTGAAAAAAATAATATATTGTGCCAGATTCAGAGAGATCTGCGTAACTTTCGGCGGGCGTATCGTATCTCATTTACACTATGCTGCCAGAACTTACAGAGGCAGGTACCCTATTCAGAAAGAATTTGCGCCGTAAGTTACGTGTAAATGGGCCGGCATAAGCCTGCGTAATTCAAAGTAGGTGGAAGGTGGGCGTGATCCATGTAAATGAATCGTGACCCCCACGTAATTGTGCACTGCAATTTCAGCCATACAGTTTGTATGGCTTAACTCACATTGGATTCGCACAGAAGAGGTGCAGGGACTTTTTTTCCTGCACTGAAATTGGATCACAATTGGTGTTCATACCCATGCTATCCAATTCCTGTCCGAATCCACATTTTGCACTGTGATCTGTGAACCGATCTGGGGCTGTCATAAATAGTTTTTTTTAATTCAGTGTTATGAAAAAAAAATCCAGCTTCCACCATAGCCGGCCAGTCACACACCTTTTTTGTTAGATGGTCTGAGAGCCAGAGGCTGCATCATGATGAAGGTACTCCCCTTCGGCAGTATTGGTCATTGAGCCTTTACCCGAGCACCAGAGGCTGCATCAGGGTGAAGGGACTCCCCTGGTGGTAATTGTCTGAAGCAGGGCTCAAGTCCTGCAGGAATGCATGGGAACGGCATTCCTGGACGTTTTCCACAGCAGGAACACTGTTCCCTTTTGCTTCCCTCCCTCCTACATGATGTGCCAACGTACCAACCAACGTACCAACAGGGGTTGTCAGGCAGGTGCCGCAGCGCGGCCTTCCTCCATGTGGGGAAAGTAGCCGGGCAGCTCCTTCAGCCCGTGCGGCTGACCCGGCCGCCTATTAGGTTCAGCAGGGGTGGGAACTACCCAGCTGCCCCGTGCGTGACACACTGCATCTGATCAAAGCCTGAGCGGGGAGGAGAGACAATCAGTGCAGAGAGACATTCTATCACTGCTTAGAGCAGAGCTGTGTTGTCGGCCGTTGTCAAAGTTCCGCCTCCAATTAACCAGCATTGGACCAGTATGTCCATCATAGGAGCTGATCCGGGAGGCGGGACTTTGATTGACAGCGGCCGACAACACAGCTTTGCTCTAAGCAGTGATAGAACCTCTTTCTGTCTGCACTGATTGTCTCTTCTCTCGGTTCAGGCTTTGATCAAATGCAGTTCAACTTCTCAAGAGTTACAAGAAGTCAGCAGGTGCCTCACCAACATCTGGAATGCAACTTGTGAGTGAACTATCCTCTTCCTATTTCTATAGGTTTAGAGCCATGTACATATCTATCCCCAGCCTACTGTCAGGAAGCATGAATCAGACGTACACAGATATAAATTAAAGAAGAAGGTCTTTATTAAGAACCAAACAGCAAGGTTAAAGTCCAAACAGATGATCTATAGCCAGAAGGGTCCTCTGCCGAAGCCAGGGTCGATAGCCAGGGATGGAAGTCAGCCAAGCCGGAGTCAGTAGCCAAAGGGTGGTGAGACGAAGCCGGGGATCAGGAACCAGAAGGAACGTCCGTAGGAGCCGGGTCAGTAACCAGAACAGCAGCACGATCACAGGAGCATACAAGACAAGGAACAAGCAAGGGAATGCTGCAGCAGCCGTGGTATATATGTGCTGAGCATCCAGCTCCTCCCAGAGGGAAGGAGGAGCCGCAACATGTGGGAAGTTACAAGAAGCCCAGGAAGCAAGATGGCCGCCAGCACATGTCAGTGATAAGAAGACTGCAAGGATGTAAGACCATGACAGTACCTCCCCCTCAAGGCCCCCTCCTCCGCGGCGCAAAAAACGGCTTCTGGGGGAAGCGCGCGCGGAAGGCTCGGAGCAGAGCCGGAGCATGAACATCTGTGGAGGGAACCCAGGAACGCTCCTCTGGACCATAGCCGCGCCAGTGGACCAAGAACTGCAACCGACCACGGACCAAGCGTGAGTCCAGGATATCGCTCACCTCATATTCTTCATGATTGCCCACCTGGACAGGACGAGGCCGAGGAGCGATTGCATATTAGTGGTTTCAACAGGGAGACGTGAAACACATTGGAAATTCGCATAACAAGTGGGAGTGCAAGGGCATAGGCAACGGGGTTCACCCTGCGGAGTACACGGAAGGGACCAACAAAGCGAGGAGCTTGCTTGGGAGTGGGCACACAGAGGTTGAGGTTGCGAGTGGACAACCATACACGGTCTCCGACCTGATAGGAAGGAGCAGGCAACCATCTGCGATCAGCCTGGAGCTTCTGGCGCTGCGCAGAGACCTCGAGGGACCTCTGGATCTGTACCCATGGAGCACGTAAAGCCGAAAGGTGGTCCTCTACAGCCGGAATATCTTGGGGAGAGAATGACTCCGGTAACACGGCAGGTTGCAACCCATAATTGGCCATGAAGGGAGACGTCCCAGAGGAAGCGTTAACCGTCGTGTTCCTGGCAAACTCAGCCCATGGCAGAAGGTTAACCCAATTGTCCTGGTGATCGGAGACATAGCAACGAAGGAATTGCTCCAGAGCCTGATTGGATCACTCTGCGGCCACATTAGACTGAGGGTGGTAAGCCGAAGAGAAGGAGAGTCAAATCCCCAACTGGGAGCAAAAGGCACGCCAGAACCTGGACACAAACTGACCCGATCCGAAACGATCTCCTTGGCCAAACCGTGCAACCGGAAGACCTCCCTGGCGAATACCGTGGCCAAGTCCTGCGCAGTGGGTAATTTCTTAAGTGGAACACAGTGGCACATTTTGGAGAACCGATCCACAATCATGAGAATGACCGTTTGGCCTCGGGACGCAGTAAGGTCCACAATGAAGTCCAACCCCAGGTGTGACCATGGGTGCTCCCCAGTGGTAATGGGTTGTAGAAGTCCCACCGGAAGGTGCCGAGGGGACTTGTTCTGGGCACAAACAGAACATGCCGCTACATATGCGGCAATGTCGGAGCGTAGAGAATGCCACCAGAACAAACGTGAGACAGCCCAGGACAGCTGATTCTTTCCAGGATGCCCAGCGGTCTTGGAGTTATCGTAGGTTCGCAACATCCGGGTACGCAACTCCTCAGGCACGAAGCACTTGCCGTCTCCCAGCGGGAGCACCAGGTTGAGCCGCCAGAATTTGCTCCCCAAGGGGAGAGGTCAAGCTGGTGCGGATGGCAGCCAAAATCAGATTTGGAGGTATGACTGGAGTCGGTATCGATTCCTCCCTGGACAGCTCAGAGTACTGTGATAAGGCATCAGCCCTGACGTTCTTGGAACCGGTAAGGTAAGTCAGATTCTTGTGGTCCATCAGGATGAGAACCGGAACCACCGAACCCTCGAGCAAGTGCCTCCACTCCTTGAGAGCCTGCACGATGGCTAACAACTCTCTGTCACCAATCTGGTAGTTGCACTCCGCGGGAGACAGCTTCCTGGAGTAAAACCCACAGGGAAGCAGGGGACCCTCTGGTGTCCGACGCTGAGATAGAAGGGCGCCTACTCCCGTTTTAGACGCGTCCACCTCGAGGACAAAAGGCAACCCAGGATTGGGATGAGACAGTATAGGAGCCGACACAAAGGAAGATTTCAGAGCCTCAAAGGCCCGGATGGCCTCGACCGGCCAGACCTGGGAACTACAGCCCTTCCTAGTCAGATCCGTGAGAGGCTTGGCCAGCGAGGAGAAGTCCCTGATGAACTTCCGATAGTAATTGGCGAAGCCCAAAAAGCGCTGCAGGGAACGAAGACCACTGGGCTGGGGCCACTGTAGGACTGCCGAGACCTTCTTAGGGTCCATGGAGAACCCCTCCGCGGAGATGATGTAACCTCAGAAGGTTACCTGGGGTCGGTGAAATTCGCATTTCTCAAGCTTACTGAAAAGCTTGGTCTCTCGTAACCGTTGCAACACTCGCTTGACATCCAGAATGTGGGCCTCCATGGATTCGGAGTATACCAAGATCATCCAAATAAACCACCACACACTGCTGCAACAGGTCACGGAAAACATCATTGATAAATTCCTGAAAGACTGCGGGCGCATTGTACAACCCAAAGGGCATAACCAGGGATTCATAATGACCGGTCCTGGTGTTGAACGCGGTCTTCCACTCGTCACCCGCCCTGATCCTTACAAGGTTGTACGCAGCCCTCAAGTCGAGTTTGGTAAAGACCGTTGCTCCCCTGAGGCGGTCAAACAACTCAGAAATCAATGGAACCGGGTATGCATTCTTAATCGTGATGCGATTTAGGCCCCTATAGTAGATGCAAGGCCTCAATTCTCCGCCCTTTTTCTTTACAAAGAAAAATCCAGCCCCTGTAAGAGGATTTGCGAATGTGCCCTCGGGAAAGCGCCTCCTTCACGTACTCCTCCATGGCCTCATTTTCCGCAACCGACAAAGGATATACCCTGCCACGAGGAGGAATGGCGTCAGGTTGTAGATCTATGGCACAATCATAAGGGCGGTGCGGAGGCAAGGCAACAGCGCAAACCGAATACATCCAGGTACTCCTCGTATTCAGGAGGCAACCCAGAGTGCGAGGAGGCACACAACAACTTGACAGGCCCATGGATGCAACTAGCCCCACACTGTGGGGACCACAAGAGGATCTCGGCCGATCTCCAATTAAAAATCGGATTATGCTTTTGGAGCCAGGGGTACCCCAAGACCACCGAATAGTGTGGAGACGAAATGACCTGAAAACAGGCCGACTCCTTGTGAACGACCCCAATGGCTATCTCCACAGGAAGGGTCTCATGTGTGACCTGCAATGGCTGGAGGGGTCTGCCGTCTATCGCCTCAAGGACCAGCGGGGAAACTCGACCCAGGAGAGGACAAAAGTGATCAGAGGTTTATCAGCACGGGAAACCGGGGACGAAGAGACTCCACCCAAGATCTGCCCCCGACAGGATCTTAGGTGCGAGCGTTTCCCGAACGGTTCGGACATGCCAACCGAAAATGCCCACCGAGACCACAGTACATGCATCGACCTTCGCGTCTCCGAGATACCCTCTCCCCCTCAGACAGACGAGCAACCCCCAGTTGCATGGGCTCACCCTCAGACCGATCAGCCTCAGGAGGCGTGGGAGGAGAGGGAGGCACGGGTGGGACAGCAAACGTAGGCGCCAAACTGTTAGGAGACCTCCGCAGGCACTCCTTAAAGGAAGGTCTCTCCCTGAGTCTGGTGTCAATCAATATCAGGAAGGAAATGAGAGCCTCGAGCTCCACAGGTAAGGCATCCGAGAGACCATGTGAGAAAGCAGCGACCAGAGCCTCATTATTTCAGCCCACCTCTGCTGCCAGGGTACGAAACTCAATGGCGTATTTGGCTACCGATCGTGAACCCTGTTTGATGGACATGAGGAGCTTCGCAGCAGAGGCAGAGCGAGCCGGCACATCGAAAACCTTCCGAAGAGAAGCAACAAAACCGGAAAACTCGGCAACCACCGGATTGTTGTTCTCCCATAAGGGGCTTGCCCAGGCCAAGGCCTTGTCCGAGAGTAGCGAGATCAGGAAGCCCACCTTCGATCTCTCAGTGGGAAAGGCATGTGGCAGCAACTCGAAATAAATGCCTACTTGATTAGGGAAACCTCTTCACTGAGTTGGCTCTCCCCCGAAGCGCTGCGGGAGGGGGGCAGAGCCGATCAAACCCCAAGACACCGTAGGCGCAACAACAGGTGCCGGGGTAGACTCTGGCGCATCAACAGGAGCAGCAGTAGGAGCGGACCCAGGAGCGACAACCGACCTATGGGTAACAGGAGCAAGATGAGCCGTGCGTGCAAGCAGGGTTTGCAACGCCTGAGCGAACTGACCCAGCAGGTGATCCTGCTGATCAAGTCTGGCAACCAGCATGAGTGGCGGAGGCGGCCCTGTACCGTCAGGATTCATGGCTTGGTACCGTCAGGAAGCATGAATCAGACGTACACAGATATAAATGAAAGAAGAAGGTCTTTTTTAAAAACCAAACAGCCTCTCCTCCCCCATCTGGTCGGCGGTGACTTCAATGACACCTTAAACCAGTTAGACGACAGATCCTCCCCTAAACGCCTAAAATCAAACCCTGATCATCACACTCCCTCACTTTTTGCGTCCACCATGGACTCCCTTCATCTCCGAGACCTATGGCGCTTAAACCACCCTGCAGACAGGGAATTTACCTTTTACTCAAACCCTCACGCCATTTTCACTAGAATCGGCTATTTTTTCGGTTCAGACAATTTAATCCCCTTATTATCCAGCGCTGACATCCTTGACATTGCCGTTTCTGACCACGCTCCGGTGTTGGTCCAACTCGACAATCTCGACTTACCTCCCCAACCCAGGATCTGGCGATTCCCCTCCTATCTACATAACAATGTTGACTTTCAACTCTTCATGTAAAGGTGTGGTCAGAGTACTCCTTGGCCAATGCCCCACACTCGGATGATCCAAACCTTTTCTGGGATGCCGGTAAAGCTTTTCTCCGGGGCCAAATCATCTCCTATGCCACCTCCTTCAAACGTCACACGCTCACCAACTATAAACTAGCCAGTTCCCGTCTACACCAGGCGCAAAGGGCCCTATACTCCTCTGACTCCCTCGGTACCAGAGACGAATGGCATGCTGCCAAGAGGTCTTTTGATACCTGGGCGGAAACCCTAGAAAATGTCAAGAGAGCTAATTTAGACGCCTCCCTCCACAAGTTTGGTAATAAATCGGGCAAGCTACTCGCTAAACTCTGTAAGGGTCTGTTCCGCCCCACTCATATCACGTCCCTGAGAGACTCCAATGGTAACGTTCATTCTACACCCCCAGAGATAAATAAGGCCATGTTGTGGTACTACTCGGCTCTCTACGCACCAGATCCCATTGATAGACAAACAGCAGACGCTTTTCTAGCAAACCTAATTCTTCCAAAAGTCACCCCACCCCAACTAGAGGCGCTCAATGCTCCCATCTCCTTGTCCGAAATATCCGACACCATCCGACATCTCGCCCCGTCAAAGACCCCCGGTGCGGACGGATTCACGGGTGAATTTTATAGGACACTCCAAAACATAGTGGAACCCACTCTCCACAAGGTCTATAGTAATTTATGGTCCGGCGGCCCCTACCTCCCGTCGGGAAACCGGGCCATTATCAAGCTACTCTCCAAAAAGGGCAAGGACCCCCTCGAACCCGGTTCATACAGGCCAATCTCTTTGCTGAACCTAGATATTAAAATTCTATCCAAAATCGTTGCAAATAGGCTGTCGGTCATAATCCCCTCCCTGATCCACCCGGCGCAATCAGGCTTTGTGAAGGGCAGGACGGCTACTTTAAACATACGCAAGGTGCTGATGGCTTTGGAGCATGCTAGGCAATACCCTGACAGAGACTTTGCTATCATCTCCCTTGAAGCGGAGAAAGCCTTCGATAATGTCAGCTTCGAATGGCTCTCCCTAGCTATGGAGAAAATGGGTTTCTCCGGCCCCTTTTGCCACCTAGTGAACGCCATGTACACCGCCCCTTCGGCTCAACTGGTAGCTGCCGGTCTTCTCTCGGACACCTTCCACCTCCATAAAGGCACACGACAGGGGTGCCCCCTCTCCCCACTCCTTTTTAATATTGCCCTAGAACCCCTTTCCAGACATCTTACTCAGATTGCCCCCCTCCACGGTATTAGGATAGGTTCACACGATCTGCGCTCCTCTCTCTTTGCGGATGATGTCCTAATCTTCTCATCGGATCCCTCCTCCGACATGTCCACCATTAAAAAAGTGTTCGATATATTTCGCTCTTGCTCAGGCCTCCAGATCAACTATGGCAAAAGCGAAATCCTCCCCCTAGGTGCCCGGCCTGTCCCCCTCTGGACCCGCCACTCCATTTTCTCTGTAGCTAAATCCCATATCACGTACTTAGGCATCAAAATTGGAAGGCTACCCTCCTCCCTCTACCACTTAAATTATGCTCCCCTGATTGCTAAGATATCCCAGGAACTGGTGAACTGGCTGGACCTCCCCCTTTCGCTTCTGGGCAGATGTCACCTGGTTAAGATGGTCAGCTTTGCCCGGCTCTTGTATCCGATGCAAACCATCCCTTTACTCCTCCGCCATAAAGATGTGAAACTTATTGAATCGGCTATCTCTAAATTTATATGGCAGGGCAGGAGACCTCGCATAGCTTTAAAGAAGTTGTTTCTTCCCAGGAGCGAAGGGGGAGTAAATCTCCCCAATGTCAGAACTTACAATTTAGCTTGTTTGCTTAGAATAGGCCTAGATTGGATCTCGCAATCCTCGAGGTATTCAAATTACTCACTGGAATCTGCTATGGCTCATCCCTTCTCATTGACGGCCCTACTACACTGTAGGTGGAAATCGATCACCATCCCACTCCAACATAACCTTTTGCTCAGGGACACAGTCATCGCCTGGAGGGAAACCAGAAAGATCCTTAAACTATCCCCTTTCATATCTAAACACCTCCCGATACAAGGAAACCCGGGTTTCACGCAGGGTATGGACCATAAGCCCTTTAGGATCTGGCAGGATAAAGGCCTTACTCGATTTGTCTCTCTGTGTGAAGTCTTAACGGGACTGCCTTTACCCTTCTCAACTGTGGCTTCAACCTTCTCGTTACCCCAATCCCATGCTTTTCACTTCTGGCAATGTATCAATTATCTGAAATCCACCTGCTACGAGGCTGATAAACGATTTTCACGCAACTTCATCGACCAACTACTGCTAGAGGGCTCCTACAAAATTTCGGACATCTACAAACCTTTGATTCAGAAGACCACCCTCCCTTTGAAAGGCTCATCCGCTGCCAACTGGGGAAAAGACTTTCCGGATGATGACCTGATTGACAAAATGTTGCAGGGCCTGAACAAGGTACACCGTCTGACCCCAAACGAAATCTGGAGGGAAACCCAACTAAAAATCCTGCATCGTGCTCATATACCTTTTCTTCGTTCCTCCTCCGACCAATCGGGATCTGATTGCCCCCTGTGCCACCAACCGAAACCATCTCTGACTCACCGCTTTTGGTCGTGCTCATTTATTTCGACTTTTTGGGACCAGGTCTTGGCCTACATATTCACTATTACCCTGCTGAAATTACCCAAAGACCCTTTGCTTAATATTTTTGGCTACTGGGACCCTCTTCTGCTTCCTTGGTCGGGAAAAGCGGACTCTACCACATCTACTACCCCAAACCCCCCACCTACTCTACACAAAGACTGGCCCCTGCTCTGTCTCCTAGCCGCACGGAGAGCCATCTTGAAGTCATGGACCTCTCCATGCCCCCCCTCTGTCACCCAAATTCAACGAGAGCTCCTTCTCATCCTATTTAAAGAACGCGCCAATACCGATTTCAAGCATACGTCTTCCAGAACTCGTTTTCTTACCACCTGGGAATCCTTTATGAACTCAACTCTATCTCGGGAAGACTTGGATAACTTTGAACATTTCTCCTTTTACTACTTTAAACCTCTCCCGTCGGCAGACTCTGGTGAAGGAACCTCATTTGACACTCAACTAGTCCCTCCTAACTAACTGACTATCGTCTGGACTATGACTTTCTCCATCGTTGTCACTATTACTATTGGGGTAGCACTGTTATCGTCACTTGCCTCCCCATTATCCACCTTCCCCCTTCCTGGTACCTCCCTCCACCCCCTTTTTTTCTTTTTTTTTTGTCCCCCCCCCCCCCCCACCACTCCTGTTAGTCGCTCCCCTTATGCTCAAAGGTGGCGTTTACTCCCTGTTACTTTGCTTACTGTTATTAGTTGGTAATCTCCTTACGCTCACAGAAGCTTTAGACAGTGGCAAATTTCGAGATCCTACCAGTCTTTCCACCATCTAGTGTAATTCATTGCCTGCACTAGTTGCTAGCAGATTCTGGAATAATCACTACCAACACAATTGCAATATGTTTATTTAGCAACTAACTCCCTCTAGACCTACTCCACCCTGTAGTGACACGAGTATGGTTTTCAAACATTTGCCCCTGTTTGCTCATATTCTGCCTTTGTACTTCTGTGTTGTGTACCGTTTGACTTTTGGTATCTCTTATATGTATCTTTGGTTTATCCTTTGTATGCCTCTTAAAAAAAAAAAAAAAAGCAATAAACACTTTTTTGAAAAAAAAAAACAAAAAAAAACAAACAGCAAGTCCAAACAGATGATCTACAGCCAGAAGGGTCCTCCGCCGGAGCCAGGGTCGATAGCCAGGGATGGAAGTCAGCCAAGCCGGAGTCAGTAGCCAAAGGGTGGTGAGACGAAGCCTGGGATCAGGAACAAGAAGGAACGTCCGTAGGAGCAGGGTCAGTAACCAGAACAGCAGCACGATCACAGGGTACAAGACAAGGACCAAGCAAGGGAATGCTGCAGCAGCCGTGGTATATATGTGCTGAGCATCCAGCTCCTCCCAGACGGAAGGAGGAGCCGCAGCATGTGGGAAGTTACAAGAATCCCAGGAAGCAAGATGGCCGCCAGCACATGTCAGTGATAAGAAGACTGCAAGGAGGTAAGATCATGATACCTACCCCCCCCATTCTACAACTCCTGATAATTTACCTGTAATCTGATGCAAAACCCAGCATGCTGACTACCCTCTTATGGGCTTAATTTTTTCACACGGATGTACTTTGCATCTATGTGATATGAATATGGGGTTAGTAATTAAAAAGAAAACTTACAGGCAAATGCTAGTTGCTAGATCCATCCCAATTGTATAATAATTTAGTGTTTTATATTGTCTGTCTAATTTATGTAATGGAGGGTAAGTTTGTACAGCACATTCAGGAGCCAGTCAGTCTTATCTAGAGACCCCAGTATCTGCTTTATGCAGACAGAGAACACGTGTGAACTAGCTGCAGCAAAATACATTACATATCAGAGCAACAAGTAAGAAACCCTTTCATATCTGAGCTTTCCTGCCATCTTTGCCACAGTTTTGTGTAATGAATGATCGCTTCTGCTTTTGTGAGTGCCTTAGGCTCCTTTCACACAATCGCACTGTTCAGGTCCTCCTGTCATTTTTGATGGTGGACCTAAACGGCTGATCCATGCAGTCCTATGGAGCGTCGGATGTCAGCGGAGACATGTCCACTGACATCCAACCCGTCCATGGTGGATCGGATGAGATCTGATGAAAATGGACACGCTGTCCATTTTCATCAGATCTCCCCATAGGAGACAGTGGCGCTGCACAAGCCCCTCCCTTCTTACTGAGTAGGGAGGAACTTGTCATCCACCGTCTCAGCGGAGATCAGCAGAGAGACCTCTTTTTTTTTTTTTTGCAAAGCATAAACCATTATCATTACAAGCATGCTATATACAAAGAAATTATCTCAGATATTTATACCTATAAACTAATAAAAAAAAAATGTTATGGGGTATTTTTTTATTTCTTTTTCTATACAATTTTTTTTTCAAATCGTTAACTTAGGCCGTGTACACACGATCGAATTTGTCCGCTGAAACTGGTCCGATCGTGTGTATGGGCTACGGACATGTTTGTCCAGCGGACAAATTTTAAAGCAAGCTTTAAAATTTGTCCGCCGGAGACATGTCCGTCGGATATGTCCACTGGTTAGTACACTAACCAGCGGACATATCTGCCCGCACATGCGTCGAATGGATTTGACGCATGCGTGGAAGTTTTTTACTTCCTGATTCGGTGACGTGGTGGCGTCAACGTCACCGTCACGTCACCACGCTGTCTGCCGGCGAGGATTTTGATCCGATGGTGTGTACAAACCGCCGGACGAAAATCCCGAGGAGACATGTCCGATGAAAACGGTCCACGGACAGTTTCCATCGGACATGTCCCTCCGTGTGTACACGGCCTAATACAAAAACCTCTATATATAAAGAAAAAATATGTTACGCTATAGTGATCATTACCACATATTTATTACCATCTTCATTACCCTGAAAGTTATAACAACTCTTCAAGGTTAATGAACGGAAAAATATCATTACTGTCTCTCCTATTCTTGCTTTCCACCAGCATCTGAGCTGTTTTGCATGGTGGAAAGCAGAATGTGCTCACCCCCTCCCTATGACTACAGCCCTGCGTGAAGATGCTCTCTTATCCCTCATAGGCATAGAGGCTAAGCCTAATGGGAACTGTTGTTCCCATTAGGCCGTGATGTAGCAAGAATGGTATCAAACTAGTTATAATGCAAAACATTACTTTTTATTTTATCAGCTACTGTCAGACTTTAATTTAAGAGGAAAATATTTTTGTCTTTACAACCCCTTTAACAGAGGATGGGACAAGAAAATGATTTCATTAAAAAAAATTACAGATACATAGAGTAGTAGATCTGTATGGATTATGTAAAATATTATATATTTAGTGTCATGGAAAAAAAAAAAAAATCCGGCCTCCATCCACCCCCGTAGCCGGCCAGCTCCACCTTTTGTGTTAGATGGTGTGAGAGCCTCCACCCGAGGCCAGAGGCTGCATCAGGGTGAAGGGACTCCACCTTTGATGGTAATTGTC
This sequence comes from Rana kukunoris, assembly GCA_029574335.1. Taxonomy (NCBI): domain Eukaryota; kingdom Metazoa; phylum Chordata; class Amphibia; order Anura; family Ranidae; genus Rana; species Rana kukunoris. Next base: position 184,865,434 of record CM056050.1, on the reverse strand, counting down.
TGGAGTATATATATATATATATATATATATATATATATATATATATATATATACACACATCAGGATCTAGCGATCCCTTTTTTTGTAAGAATGGTTTGGGGCACTCTCACCCGAGAGCAAAAAACATCATCAGGATCAAGCAACCCCTTTCTGTGAGAATCCTCTGGGTCACTCTCACCCGAGAGCAAAAAACATCATCAGGATCAAGAAACCCCTATCAGTGAGAATCGTCTGGGTCACTCTCACCCGAGAGCAAAAAACATCATCAGGATCAAGCAACCCCTTTCAGTGAGAATCGTCTGGGTCACTCTCACCCGAGAGGAAAAAACATCATCAGGATCAAGCAACCCCTTTCAGTGAGAATCGTCTGGGTCACTCTCACCCGAGAGCAAAAAACATCATCAGGATCAAGCAACCCCTTTCAGTGAGAATCGTCTGGGTCACTCTCACCCGAGAGCAAAAAGCATCATCAGGATCAAGCAACCCCTTTCAGTGAGAATCGTCTGGGTCACTCTCACCCGAGAGCAAAAAACATCATCAGGATCAAGCGACCCCTTTCAGTGAGAATCGTCTGGGTCACTCTCACCCGAGAGCAAAAAACATCATCAGGATCAAGCGACCCCTTTCAGTGAGAATCGTCTGGGTCACTCTCACCCGAGAGCAAAAAGCATCATCAGGATCAAGCGACCCCTTTCAGTGAGAATCGTCTGGGTCACTCTCACCCGAGAGCAAAAAGCATCATCAGGATCAAGCGACCCGTTTTCGGTAGAAAGTGCAGGATCTGTAGGAAGACACTGTCCTCCTAAGATTTATATATTTTACATTTCATTTTTATAAATAAATGTTTTTTGTGAAAAAAATAAACAATTATCATTACAAGCATGCTATATAAAAATAACATATCTCATATTTATAACTCTAAACTTATAAAAAAAATTTTTTTGCTATAAAAATGCACTGATTACTGTGAAAATGACAATGGCAGTTTAGGAGTTAACTACTAGGGGGCGCTGTAGGGGTTAAGTGTGAACTCATATGTGTTTCTAACTGTAGGGGTGCGGGGCTGGACGTGTGACGTCAGTGATCGTCTTTCCCTATATCAGGGAACAGACGATCACTGACATTGCCACAATGAAGAACGGGGAAGGTGTGTTTACACTCACCTCTCCCGTTCTTCAGCTCCGGTGACCGATCACGGGACACCGGCGGCAATCAGGTCCCACGGGCGTGGTCACGGAGCTTCGGACCGGGTCTCGAGTGCGCCACCCCACAGCTGGGCACCTAAAGAGGACGTACAGGTACGTTATTGTGCCCAGCCGTGCCATTCTGCCGACGTATATGGGCGTGAAGGGATCCTTAAAGAGGAGCTCCAGCCGCGGGAATTTTTTTTTTTAAAGTCAGCAGCTACTAACAGTGTAGCTGCTGACTTTAAATAAGGACACTTACCTGTCCTAGGCGCCCGCGCTGACGGCCCCCCCGATGCCGGTCCCACGATCGCTCCGGGTCCCGCGCCGCCATTCACACTATGGGAAACAGGCAGTGAAGCCGTACGGCTTCACTGCCCATTTCCTACTGCGCCTGCGTGAGTCTCACGCTGGCTTGTGAATGGGCGCGCTGCTCTCTGAGAACACACACAGTTCCCAGGAAGCAGCGCGCCCCATTCACAAGGAGAAGAACAAGAAGAAAACACACCGCGGTTCAGGAAGAGGCAGATTACGGACTTCCGCATAGCAACAGCTATTTCGGGTGAGTATTTATTTTTTATTTTTTTCAGTTTTTTTTTTTTTTCAAACAACAATGTAAAATGTTGTTATCCTGGGTGGAGCTCCGCTTTAAGTGGTTAAAATGATGCAGTGCAGAATCGCAAAAAGGGGCAAGGTCATTAACCTGCATAATGATACCCCTGATATTCCACCAAAGCTCCCCCCTCCCCCCTAAGATGGCTGTTGAAAAAAAGTACACATAAATAAATAAAAAATGTATAAAAAAGAAAAAAAAATGAAGCACACGGAAAAGCACCTGAGCAGGTTCTCGTTTTTGACTGCCGGGACTTTTGACTGCCGGGAAAATCAATCGTGTGTACGAGGCATTGGGGTTCAAGAAGTTCAAATCAAATTTGCATGAAAAGTAGTAATGGCAGGTCACTAGTTCTAAATAATAGATATCATGTTATGCTTAAATAATCCTAAAATGACATGCAATGAATGTGCTTTTGAAATATTTCACATATTCGCCATGTAACATTGGGGTGCTGCATTCATCTCCCACCAAATTTGCTACACTGTACACCAAAAATGTTTAAACACCCGACCGTCCTACCTACACTGTATGCTCAAAAGTAAATCAATTCTATGGATTAAAGGGGTTGTAAAGGTTTGTGTTTTTTCATCCTATGCATTAAGGTGAAAAGACACCAGGCAGTGTCTGCCCCCCCCCCCCCGTTTTACTTACCTGAGACCCAAATCTTCGTGGGCGTGATCCCGCGTTGCTCTCTCCGCGGCTTCTCAGCTCTTCATTGGATAGATTGATAGCAGTGCAGCAATTGGCTCCTGCTGCTGTCAATCAAATCCAATGACGCGGCCACCACAGGCAGGGCCGAGTCATACATGCGGTGGCTATGGACGCCGAGTGTATAACACAGGAGCGCGCCCTCAAGGTAACCCCCTCAGACGAGAGCTTCCCAGAAAGGGGTTATCTATTGCGGGGAGGAGCCGCGAGAGCCGTCGTGGGACTCGAGAAGAGGAGGATCGGGGCCACTCTGTGCAAAACGAACTGCACAGTGGAGGTAAGTATGACATGTTTGTTATTTAAAAAAAAAAACGTTAACCTTTACCACTTTAACCACTTAAGCCCCAGACCATTTCGCTGGCCAAAGACCGGGCCACTTTTTTTGCGATCCGGCACTACGTCGCTTTAACTGACAATTGCGCGGTGGTGCGTCATGGCTCGCAAACAAAATCGAGGTCCTTTTTCACCCCACAAATGGAGCTTTCTTTTGGTGGTATTTGATCACCTCTGTGGTTTTTATTTTTTGCGCTATAAACAAAAATAGAGCGACAATTTTGAAAAGAATTTAATATTTTGTACTTTTTGCTATAATAAATATCCCCCAAAAATATATATATACATTTTTTTCCCCCTTAGTTCAGACCGATACGTATTCTTCTACATATTTTTGGTAAAGAAAAAATCCCAATAAGCGTTTATTGATTGGTTTGCGCAAAAGTTATAGCGTCTACAAAATAGGGGATAGAATTATGTAATTTTTATTATTCCTTTTTTTACAATTAAGGGCAGCGATCTGCGATTTTTTATCGTGACTACGACTTTATGGCCGACACATCGGACACTCTTTTTACACATTTTTGGGACCATTGTTATTTTTATAGCAATCGGTGCCATAAAAATGCACTGATTACTATGAAAATGACACCCGCAGTGAAGGGGTTAACCACTAGGTGGCGTTGAAGGGGTTAAACGTGCCCTAGGAGTGCATCTAACTGTACGGGGGATGGGCTGTGTGTGACACGACAGTGATCACCGCTTCCGATTACAGGAAGCTGTGATCAGTGTTCTGTCACTAGGAAGACTAGAGAAATGCTTGTTTACATTGGCATTTCCCCGTTCTTCCTCACCGTGACACGATCGCGGCTATCAAGTTGGAGGGACCTGTCTTAGGAGTCACGGAGCTCGCGTCAGGCGTGCGCTCGCTCGTCCACAATGCCGCATCTTAAAGGGGACGTATATCTATGTCCTCTTGCCTGTCCGTGCCATGCTGCAGACGTATGCGGCATGCAAAGACATTTTAGACAATCATGGCAACCTTGGGGTAACAGTTTGGGGAAGATCCTTTTCTGTCCCATTATCACTGTGGCCGTGTACAAAGTCAGCTCAATAGAGATATGGTTTTGATGAGTTTAGTGTGGAGGAACTTGGACTGGCTGTAGAGAGCCCTGACCTCAACCCTACTGAATACCTCTAGGATTAATTACAGGACTGATTGCAAGCCACGTCTTCTCATCCAACATCAGTACCAGTATTGCTAATGCACTTTTGGCTAAATGGGCGCAAATTCCCCCAGACTCTTCAAAACCTAGCTGACAGCCTTATGAGAAGTGTATAGACTGTTATAACCCAAAAGAGTTGACCAATTCCATATTAAAGGAACACTAAAGAGATTTTTTTTTTTAAATAACAAACATGTTATACTTACCTCCACTGTGCAGATCATTTTGCACAGAGTGGCCCCGAACCTGGTCTTCTGGGGTCCCTCACATTGGCGCCTGTTGCTCAAAATTTTTGTGAGGGCGCAAACGAAATAAGAAAAAAAAATTGCAGCCTTACTGTGCCCATCAAATGCAGCCACTGTGCCATGCCATCACACGCAGCCAATGTGCCATCAAACGCAGCCACTGTGCCATCAATTGTCACCACTGTGCCATGCCATCAAACGCAACAACTGTGGCATGCCATCAAACACAACAACTGTGGCATCAATTGTCACCACTATGCCATGCCATTAAACACGGCCACTGTGCCATCAATTGGTTTCCAATGCATCAAAATTGCCAGGGATGGACTGGCCATCGGGACTATCGGGAGATTCCCGGTGGGCCAATGGCTCAGTGGGCCGGTCGGAGGTCCGCGACAATCTTTCCATCAATCGCCGACAGCTGGCGCCTGACCGCTAGATCGGGATTTAGCGAGTATGCAGAGCAGTGCAGAAAGCGTGTGTAATATGTTCTCTCTCCTGTCACGGCCCCTCCTCTCTTCTCGTCCATCCCCATTTGCTTGTCACATCATCTGGGATGGACGAGAAGAGAGGAGGGGCCACCGGGGAGCCAAGTGAGTGCCGTGACAGGAGAGAGAACATATTACACTACTCTGCATTAGGGTTGTCCCGATACCACTTTTTTAGGACCGAGTACAAGTACCGATACTTTTTTTCAAGTAGTCGCCGATACCGAATACCGATACTTTTTTTTTTAAATGTGTCCACAAATGCAGCCGTGTCCACAAATGCAGCCATGTCCCCACACATATGCAGCCATGTCTCCACACATATGCAGCCATGTCCCCACACATATGCAGCCATGTCCCCACACATATGCAGCCATGTCACCCACATATATGCAGCTATGTCACCTCCATATCCCCCATATATGCAGCTATGTCACCTCCATATCCCCCATATATGCAGCCATGTCACCCCCATATATGCAGCTATGTCACCCCCAAATATGCAACCATGTCACCCCCATATATGCAGCCATGTCACCCCCATATATGCAGCTATGTCACCCCCATATATGCAGCTATGTCACCTCCATATCCCCCATATATGCAGCCATGTCACCCCCATATATGCAGCCATGTCACCCCCATATATGCAGCTATGTCACCCCCATAGCTGCATATATGGTGGTGACATAGCTGCATATATGGGGGTGACATGGCTGCATATATGGGGGTGACATGGCTGCATATATGGGGGTGACATGGCTGCATATATGGGGGTGACATGGCTGCATATATGGGGGTGACATGGCTGCATATATGGGGGTGACATGGCTGCATATATGGGGGTGACATAGCTGCATATATGGGAGTGACATAGCTGCATATATGTCACCCCCATATATGCAGCCATGTCACCCCCATATATGCAGCTATGTCACCCCCATATATGCAGCTATGTCACCCCCATATATGCAGCTATATCACCCCCATATATGCAGCTATGTCAGCCCCATATATGCAGCCAGTTCCCACATACCTACATCCTGCATCGCCGCTGCCGCCGCTTAGTTAATAGAGGCGGGGAAGATAACAGCTTTCATTTGAATAGCTGTATCGTTTCCTGCCGCGCCGCGTATAGACACTCCCCCTTGTTCGCGATCTGTCCAATCAAGAGCAAGGGGGAGTGTCTATGTGCGGCGCCGCGGAAAACGATACAGCTATTCAAATGAAAGCTGTTATCTTCCCCGCCTGTATTAACTAAGCGGCGGGGATGCGGCGATGGTGCAGTGCGGCGGCGGGAGCGGGGAGGGGGGGGCGAGTATTCTATTCTGGTATAGGGGGTATTTGCAGGAGTACAAGTACTCCCGCAAATACTCGGTATCGGTCCCGATACCGATACTGGTATCGGTATCGGGACAACCCTACTCTGCATGCTGGCTGGTAAACGATGTGAACCATAATGTGCCCTGATGTGCTGCGATGGGCCCTGTACGTGTTGTGCCCTGAGCTCTGTACTCTATCCTGATGTGTTGTGCTGTGGGCCGGTCTGGATGAAGTCCAGGGCCACATTTTTGTCCCAATCCAGCCCTGAAAATGGCCCAAAAGATTTGTCACAATGTAACCTACCACAATGCACTAAAACCATAATAATCATATTACTGACTGTTCTGTCTACATACTTACAAAAAGAACAAGACATTTTTGTCATTCACTATATTTATTGCATGTTAGTAATTAAGCTCTTTTCTCAACTATCATCATTGGATGGCAACAAAGCAAGAATATAACACTGTGCAATGTAGTAAAGGTAATTCTATGGAGGATGGGTACATTAGCATGACATCACAATTCTTCTTTTCAGTCGTCTTTTTTCCCCACAGCGTTGTCTTCTATGCCTTTTTGTAAATATTTCATATTCTGGCTGAGCTTGTTGTATTTTCATTTTGCTGCGTCTCTTCCTTTAGGTGGACAGAGTACTGCCATTGGCTTCTAGAACATGGAATCTAATATAGTAGTTATGCAGCAAGAATTCCAATTGCATTGCCTGGTGCACAGATATCCACCTCAATCCACATCTATATCAGTCCTCTCTCCAAAGAAGCTTACAATCTATTATTTCCACAACAGTCATCCAGACAAAGTACACATTATGAACACTTCATTAAAATTATAACTGTTGGGGGAGTCTAACGTACCTAAAGGGATCTCACACAGACACAAGTAAAACACAATTCTGTATTCTCTAAAAGGGCCGGTACTGGGAGGTGGGTAGGGGTGAAACCAAGGGACAGTGCTCAGGGGTGGGTAAGGGGCGGAATCGAGGAATGTCTCAGAAGGGGGGAGTTCCTGCACCTAATCTCTGAGGAAAAAAAGCCCTGGTAACCATTAATCTCATATATACAGGGTGATCGCTGTTATATAGTTGTGCTATTGTAGGAGATATCACATATGTAAAACAGCTATATAGACATGCAGAGAACAAAGGACATGCAGAGAAAAGCAAGGGTGAGCTCTCCCCACCTGAACCATATCAGGCCACATACATTTAACATTGGGCCAATATCTTACAAGGGGGTGGGGCAAGCCTCCCTCCCAGGGGCATACTGACAACTCATGGGGCCCCCGGGAAATAGGAGTTTATGGGGCCCCCAGGCAATAGGAGATTATGGGGTCCCCAGGCAATAGGATATTATGGGGTCCCCAGGCAATAGGAGATTATGGGGTCCCCAGGCAATAGGAGATTATGGGGTCCCCAGGCAATAGGAGATTATGGGGCCCCCGGGCAATAGGAGATTATGGGGCCCCCAGGCAATAGATCATGGGGCCACACAGTATACACACACATACAGTATACACACAGGGCAGCCATCACAAATTTTACACAGCTTTATGCAGGGCCCCCCTGGAGCAAAGAACCGGGGGGAGGGGCCCTCTTCTCTCCTGCTAAGAGATGGTAAGTGGGGGGGGGGTGTGGTAACGAAAGTGTCATATTTTCTTATCTCTCTCCTGCCGCAAGGTGCTAAGATGATAAACAATGTCAAGTCAAGTCTTCTCAGACAAAAAAACGGAAGGGGGTGGTTTTTAAAAAGAAAAAATGGGGGGGAACCCGGGCCCCTGGGGGACCATCAGGCCCCTTACAGGTGTAATGCCTGTACCCCCGTAATGGCGGCCCTGCATACACAGTACACACACACAGAATACATACACACACTCAGAAGGTACTGGAGAGGCGGGGCAGCTACAATCTTGGGATTTTTAGACCAAAAGAATGTCGGTAAAGGACATTCCAGGGGCAGATGTTAAAAAAAAAAAAAAACACAGATTTTTACAGACTGTTTCTGGTTTTATTGAGGATGGCAACCCTTATGGGGCCCCCTGGTGACATGGGGCAGTGCCCGAGAGCCCGAATGGTCAGTCCGCCCCTGCTCCCTCCTTGCAAAGGCACCTAAACCCAATACGGGAATTATTAAAAATGGCCCATTATCAGGCCTTAGATGTGGTGTTTGTATTTGTTTTCTTTTTAAATTGATCTGCCAGTAAGGCCCCTTTCACACTGGGGCAGGACGCACAGTGGTGGTATAGTGCCACTAAAAATAGCGGCGCTATACCGTCTGAATTGCGGTAGTATTCGGCCGCTAGCGGTGCTGTATTGACCCCCGCTAATGGCCAGAAAACGATTAATACCGCCGGCAATGCGCCTCTGCTACACTACAGAACAATTTAGCTGATAAAAGTGCAACAGAATCATAGAGAGGACGGGAAGCTACAAGCTCACTGAATTTCTGTCGGGGTCTACAGATATTTTTTGTACTCATTGAACAGACAGGACAAAAATAACATATATAACAGATCAGAAGGGAGCAAAAATGAACATTTAACAAATAATAAAATAAAGAAATAAAAAAACTTACAAGGTAGCTTCATTCTTCCTCTGAACCGTATACACTGATCGTCTTTTCCTAAACAAATAGTCGAAGCTGTTGCAGTACAGACCTCCGTGGTATTAAACGCATAGCAAGATGGACATACAACGCCTTTGGCTTGAGTAGGAATGTCTGGTACTAAAAAAGAGGAATAAAATGTCTCTATAAACAGATATGATGAACAAGGTGTCAAAAAATAATGAATGAAGTAATAGAACCTTCTACGTGGATTTGCAGGTTATGACAATAAAGTAATCTGATCTGATTACAGCAGAATTATCTATTTATTTATTTTGCTGTTTGCTGTCAGTAATTGCATTTTATCTTTAGAGTAGGGTACCAGACGTCCTCGGTTTTTTGGGACAGTCCCCGGACTGAGGACACTGTCCCCGGAGCAGGTCTGTCCCAGGATTGTGGGGCGGACTTAGGGTTGCCACCTGTCCGCCCCCTGCAATCTGGGGACAGTGTATTCCCACCGCAATACACCCATCTCTAAAGTGGTTGTAAATGTTGAAGTTTTTTTACCTTAATGCAGGTCTTGTTTTCAGTGGGAACGTAGAAGAACACAGTTTGGGCACCTCCATCACTGAATGTATTCTATGGCAGTGCTGGAGGGTCTATTGATGCTGGTTGCTGGAGAATCTATTTTCGCTGGTGGGGTTCTATTTTTGTGTGGGGGTCAATTGTTGCTGGGTAGGTCTATTTTTCTTGGCAGGGGGGTCTTATGTTGCTAGGAAGGATCTACTTTTGAGGGAAAGGTCTATTGTTGCTGGCTGCTATGAGATCTATTGTTGCTGGGGAGGTCTATTGTTGCTGGGGTGGTATTTTGTTGTCAGGGGTTCATTGTTGCTGGGGGGCAGGTCTGTTGCTTTGTGGGGGATCTATTGTTTGTGTACTTACCTTGAAAGGAGCCGGAGTTACACCTTGATCCTTTACAACATTGCTGAGAAACTTTTACAAAAACATCCAGACCTACATTTCCCCAAGAAGTTCTATTGCAAGACAAGTTCAGTGCGCATCGCTTAGAAATGGAGCCGAATTTTTGGCCTGTCCAAAAAAATAAAATAATGAAAGGCAAATATAAAATGACCCCAAATTATTGGGATTGCAATGCCCAGATTAACAATCTTTATTTATTACTGTATATCAGGGGTCTCCAAACTTTCTAAACAAAGGGCCACTTTACTGTCCTTCTGACTTTACGGGGGCCGGGCTGTGGCCAGTGGGAGTAAAGAATCCCCTGGGAGTAAAGAATGTCCCATAATTGGTAATAGTGGAAGAAATATCGCCATAGGTGTGCGCAGCCTATTGCAATATTAGGGTGTGTACCCCAAAGATCAAACACACATGCGTGTGTGTGTGCGTGTGTATATATATATATATATATATATATATATATATATATCTATATATGTAGTGCCTGTGTACTTTCAGTACAGGTGCTTTTCCTAAATTTAAGGGGGATGAGAGAGTTAGATGGCTCTCATCCAGTAATTTGACTAAATTGGGTCTCTGTTTCAGCTGGGCTGTGCTGTGGGCTCGTCATGTTGTATCTGGGGTGTTGTTATGCCCCGGGCGATAGGTGTCAGCAGTGGAGTCCAGGCTGGGTTGTCTCTTGCCAGCAGCCAATCAGGAGGGGTTTTTTTTCCCTCGCGGGGCATGCTGGGGAAGAGTACTTCTGGAGCAGACACCATTTTCAAGGGTCTTCTGGTTCCTGGTGCGGCACCACCCTTTAGGGTGACCGTAAATCACCGTGCCCCAAGTGTTATAGCCTATCTGGCTGGGGCGTGGGTGCTACGCGGAGTTCCTGGTTCCGGGTCTATGTCGGCCCAGAGCAATTGAAGTTATGGCGGGACTCCAGTGATCGACTGGAGTCCCATCTTTGAAGATCCCAAGCGAGTTTATGCTGTTTGGTGGGGAGTCCAGTTGAGGAGCACCAATGAGAGGCTGGTGATCCGACAGCACTGGATCGAACCATCGGGGATTAAGGTGACCGGACACTGGGAGGTTGGATGTCAGCAACCTGTCAGTCGGTGACCAACTAAGAACTACCTAAGGTCAGATTCAGGCAGTAAATTCACTAAGGAAGATTTATCTCATGAGCTACGTTCTAGGGAAGGGTCTGTGGCAGAGGCCTGTTCTCCCACAAGGTTCCGAGTGATACCCTGGCTGCCAGGTCGGTGTGAGAGGCCTGTCCAGGTACACTACACCCACTCCGGCTGGAGTGGCGACAAAAGCAAAGTGTCGTTTGAAGCAGGACTGCTTCTGTTACTCTTATGCCTGAATCTGCTACTCTTCTCCTCACCCATCTTCTTCTATTCATCTTAAAGTGGATGTAAACTCCAATTTTTTTTTTGATGTCACAATGTAGAGTATAAGATTTCCTATCATCTGTGCCCAGTCTTGCCACACAGAGTTTATCCAGATCTTAGAAATTCACTTTTAATGTTCAGTGAAAATTAACAGAATTCCAGATAAAAACCTTTCTAAATAAAAAGTCAGTTTCTGTCTTCTTGCTTTGAGCGACAGGTTATTTACATATCTAGCTTGGAGATGTTTATCATATGTTATGTTATGTTTATCATAACATGAGGTGATCCAAAGTATAAAAAGTGAGAAATCCACCCCTCTCCCACATAACACATCCTGGAAGGGGTGCAACGGATCAAAAAACTCACGGAGCTTATTTTCTTAAATATAGAATATGTAAATCTGACGGACTGTTTACATGTTACATTTTAAAAGCCGCAGCAAACCTTACAGGCTTGCTAATGTGACAGAACATCTGATTTTCACATTAAATATTATCAGAGGTGTTCTGTCACATTAGCAAGCCTGTAAGGTTTGCTGCGGCTTTTAAAATTTAACATGTAAACAGTCCGTCAGATTTACATATTCTGTATTTAAGCAAATAAGCTCCGTTTTGTGCTGAAAATAACTGTGAAATCTAAAACTCCGGTGGGTGTAACAAGATGTCCGCTTGCCCCCTAATCACCATCATTACTCTAGTATCACCGGTATCCCTCTCCTCTCCTCTCTGGTGTCACCGGTTCCCCCCTCCCGTCTCCTCCACCCTGGTCTCACCGGGGTCCTCCACTCTGGTGTGACAGGTGTCGTCCCCCTCCTCTAGTGGTGTGACAGGTGTCGTCCCCCTCCTCTGGTGGTATCACAGGTGTCGTCCCCCTCCTCTGGTGGTGTCACAGGTGTCGTCTCCCCCTCCTCTGGTGGTGTCACAGGTGTCGTCTCCCCCTCCTCTGGTGGTGTCACAGGTGTCGTCTCCCCCTCCTCTGGTGGTGTCACAGGTGTCGTCTCCCCCTCCTCTGGTGGTGTCACAGGTGTCGTCTCCCCCTCCTCTGGTGGTGTCACAGGTGTCGTCTCCCCCTCCTCTGGTGGTGTCACAGGTGTCGTCTCCCCCTCCTCTGGTGGTGTCACAGGTGTCATCTTAAAATTTGGGAAAGAAATAGTGCCCCATCATTGGTGTCAGTGGGAGGAATAGTGCTCCATTGTTGGTATGAGGAGAAGGAATAATGCCTCATCATTGGTGTCAGTGGGAGGTATAGTGCCCCATTGTTGGTATCAGTGACAGGCCGTATGCCCCGGGGGTTGGGGTAGAAGGCAGAGTGCCTTGTATCAGTGGGAGGAGCAATGTCCCAAGGGCCTGATAAAGGCAAGCAAAGGGCCACATCTGCCCCCCCACCCCGGGCCACAGTTTGGAGACCCCCGCTGTATACAGTCAGGCTGCATTAATACATCTGTTCTTACTTTTTATTTATATATATATATATATATATATATATATATATATATATATATATATATATATATATATATATATATATATATATGCTGCAGTGAGGGTTACAGTGGAGCCCAAACACGGCCGTTTTACACGACCAATTTAAAAATTGAATTTTTCTCGTCATGAATAACGGTCGTGTGTACGCGGCATAAGACTAAAACGAAATCGAAATTTGTTGCCAAAATTAACACTGGTTGCTTTGGTGGCAACCGAGTCGAGTTGCAGCTCCGTGTGTCCATTCAGACACAGAGCTGTGGTTCAGCCACGCCCCTTCTCTCTCCTGATTGGCTAACTGAGTTTGATTGACCAAATGCTCAAATAATACTTTAGCTCTGCCATCTGTACAGTACACCTCCTATGGACAAGTATTTATTTTTTATTTTTGCTATACAGCTATTGATTTGGCAAAATTTTTATCAATACTTCAGATAACAAAGTCATATATCATTATGTTCAAAACAAACAAGGATTTCTTTCTGTGATATAATTTTGCCCAAATTATTTTATAACCTTCAGCTGTCCATCAAATAAAAATGTAGCAAAACTAAAAAAAAAAAAATCCTTTTTCTTGTTTGATTAATGTCAATTTAAAAAGTAGTACTGTAGATACAAAGGGGCAGATTCACAAAGACGTAATATTCCGCTGCGTAATCGAAATACGGTACGCTGCCGTATTTCACCAGACTCTACACCGAATTCAGGTAGTTTTTTTGCGCGTACGCTATTGTGTCGTATTTTTTTTCCGCCGCGCAATCGAAATACGTGATTAGGGGGCGTGAAGCATTTAAATTAAGCGCGTCCCCGCGACGATCGAACTGCGCATGCTCTGTTCAGGAATTTCCCGCCGTGCATTGCGCGAAATCACGTCGTGACGTCATTCGTTGTTTGAGTAGCGGCGTTTACGAACATTCCTATTCCCGGACGACTTACGTTAAAAATAATAAAAGACATCGGAAAACGTTGAAATTCGACGCGGGAACGACGGCCATACTTAACATGGGCTGTCTAATATTAGAGCAGCAAAAAGCTGGTATAGTGAAACGGAAAAAAAAGATGACTAAAGGTGCCGTAAGAGATTGCGTTTAAAGTGCGAAATTTTGTGGATTGCAGGCAAAAGCTCATTAGCATACCCTGACGGCGAAAAACAACAGGAAGTCCGCCCAGTGGCCGCAATTTTCTTGCAGCGTAGATCTGAAGGCGTACTAACACGTAATACAGTCGAAATGAAGCCCGCAGGTGTCTTTTCATGGTTTGAGGATTTCGACTAGCGTAAAAACGCCCGTAAGTCGAAATTACTCCAGTCTAACAACATTTACACAGGCGTAATCGCTTTGTGAATCTAGGCCCAAGTATATATTTATTTTCTAATATTGGTCCCAATTAAAATGATACGAAAATTATGATTTTGGTACAAATCATTGCAAAAATATTCCCAAAATGATTAAACGTAATTTTTTTTCAATTCTCTCCTTTTTATTTTTTTATTTTTTATGAACAAAATAAATAAAAACAAAGATTAAAAAATTGCAAAAAATAATAGGTACAAAAGAAGAAATAATAAGAAGGAGCATAATCATTAAGGGGTGAAGAGGAAGGTGTTATTAGGGCTGATTAGTATAAACAAATGGTTAATAAGGGGTTAATTAGGAGCACATTTTATTTAACCGCTTGCTGACCGTATAGTCTTTCTCTCTCTCTCTCCTATTTATAATATATATACTATTTATATATAAATATATACTATGGCCCGGATTCACGTAAATCGGCGTATCTTTATGCCAGCGTAGCGCATCGTCTTTACGCTACGCCGGCGCAACGTTGAGAGGCAAGCATGCTATTCACAAAGAATATGCGCTCAACGCTGCGCCGACGTAGTGTATAGTTGTCGGCGTAAGCCGACGTAAGTCAAAGTAGGTGGAAGTGGGCGTGCTATATTAAAATGAAGCGTGACCCCATGAAAATGATGGGCTGAGCTTCAAAAAACGAACTGCGCATGCGTCGTCTCTTGGACGCATTCCCAGTGCGCATGCTCACAGTCACGTCAAAATAGCTGCCTAAGATACGTCAATACACTGCCTACGACGTGAACGTAACCTATGCACAGCTTTATTCACGTAGTACTACATAAATGACGTAACATACGACGGCTGTTCCGACGTTCATACCTTTGAATGGGTTGAGCCACCTATATGGTGGAATTACTTTACGCTGGGCGTAACCCTTACGCAAATTCGCTTAAAACATGCGCCGGGTGCAAGTACGTTTGTGAATCGGCGTATCCTATGCATTTGTATATTTAAAATGGGAACGCCAGATGCGTCCCGCGTAACTATGCGCCCACGATACGCCGGCGTAGGCAAGTTACGTCAGGCGGCTGAAGCCTATTTTTCGACGTATCTAGCTTTGGGAATCGGCGCATAGATACGACGGCGCACATTTGTACTTACAACGGCATATCTCGAGATATGTCGGCGTAAGGCTTTGTGAATCCGGCCTATATATATATATATATATATATATATATATATATATATAGATAGATAGATAGATAGATAGATATATATATATATATCTATATATATCTATATATATATATATAGATATATATATACGGCAGCAAGGCGTTTCCTCTGCGTAGGATCACATACCTGTCTGTTATCCTGCACTTCCGGGTCTGGGGCATGTTAGAAAAAAATATATATATAAAATGTTTGGGGATTTTAAGTAATTTTCTAGCAAAAAAAATGTTTTAATCTTGTAAGTACCAAGTCTGAAAAACAGGCAAGGTCCTTAAGTGGTTAACTGACAATTGCACGAACGTCTGATGCTGTACACAAATACAATTTATGTCCTTTTTTTCCCCCCACAAATAGAGCTTTCTATTGGTGGTATTTGATCACCTATGCGGTTTGAATTGTGTGCGCTATAAACAACAAAAAGGCTGACAATTCTGAAAAATATATATATTCCTTACTTTATGATATAAAACAAATCCAATAAAAAATGTTTTTTTATCAATTTACGTATCCTGCTATTAAATCCCAATAATCGTATATATTGATGTGTGGTTTGAACACCGTTTTTATATACGGGCGCTACTCACATATGCGTTCGCTTTTTTTTTATTATTCTTTTTTTTATAAATTTTTACACAACAAAAAAAAGAATCACTTTTATTCCTAGTACAAGAAATATAAACATCCATTGTAATAGAAAAAAGCATGACAGGTCCTCTTAAATATGAGATCTGGGGTCAAAAACACCTCAGATCTCATATTTAGACTAGAAAAAAAAAAAATTGGCATTTAAAAAGATGACAACAAGAAAATGTGCCTTTAAGAAGCATGGGCAGAAGTGAAGTTTTGATGTCGCTTCCGCCCTGCTATGGAGACGGGTGGGGGCCATCTTGCCCTCACTCCTGTACCAGGCATGCAGAAGACAGGACCTGATCGCCTCGGCTGCTGCCGACGGCTCCGGTAAGCGCCTCCCGCCATCGATAACGGTCATCTTGCCGCGAATCCGCTGCAGAGACCACCGTTATCGTTTAACTGCTTGTCGACCTGCCGCCGTCATTTTACTGCGGCAGGTCGGCACGCCTGGGTGAGAGCCCGTAGCTCTACGTCGGCTCTTTAAAGGCCACTAGGGGGGCGCGCGCCGCCGGCGGCCCACGTGGCGCGTCCCCGCTCGCCCCCAAGTGGCGCGCACGTGGCCACCGGGCACGCGCGATCGATCGGTACAGAGCGAGGAACGGGAGCTATGTGTGTAAACACAAAGCTCCCGGTCCTGTCAGCGGGGAAATGTTGATCTTCTGTTCATACAATGTAGACCCCCCCCCCCATACAGTTAGAACACACCCAGGAACACACTTAACCCCTTCCCCGCCCCCTAGTGTTAACTCCTTCACTGCCAATGGCATTTTAATAGTAATCCAATGCATTTTTATAGCACTGATCGCTATAAAAATGCCAATGGTCCCAAAAATGTGTCCGCAGTGTCTGCCATAATATCGCAGTACCGAAAAAAAACGCTGATCGCCGCCATTACTAGTAAAAAAAAATATATTAATAAAAATGCCATAAAACTACCCCCTATTTTGTAAACGCTATAACTTGTGCGCAAACGAATCAATAAACGCTAATTGCGATTTTTTTTTTTACAGAAAATAGGTAGAAGAATACGTATCGGCCTAAACTGAGAAAAAATAATGTTTTTTATATATTTTTGGGGGATATTTATTATAGCAAAATGTAAAAAATATTGCATTTTTTTCAAAATTGACGCTCTATTTTTGTTTATAGCGCAAAAAATAAAAACCGCAGAGATGATCAAATACCACCAAAAGAAAGCTCTATTTGTGGGGAAAAAATGACGCCAATTTTGCTTGGGAGCCACGTCGCACGACCGCGCAATTGTCAGTTAAAGCAACGCAGTGGCGAATCACAGAAAGTGCTCTGGTCATTGGGCAGCAATATGGTCCGGGGGTTAAGTGGTTAAAGGACCGCTCACAGGAAAGATGGATATCTCGGTTGTGGCAGCGGCTGCTGCTGTTACCGAGATATCCATCTTTAAAAAAATGACGTATATATACAGCAATGTTTCTCAACTCCAGTCCTCAAGCCTCCCCCAACAGGTCATGTTTTCAGGATTTCCCTCACATGAAAAGGCTGTGGGAATTACTAAGGCAGTGAAACTGATCAAATCACCTGTGCAAAATAATGGAAATCCTGAAAACCTGACCTGTTGGGGGGGCTTGAGGACTGGAGTTGAGAAACACTGATATCCAGTGAGTGGTCCTTAAGTGTTTAAAGCAACGCAGTGCCGTATAGCAAAAAATGGCCTGGTCATGAAGGGGTAAATCCTTCTGGAGGGCAAGTGATTAAATAAAAAACTTGTCAGGTTACTTTGGTTTGGCCCATTAATCGTAATTCCATCGGAAAAACTTGGATGGGCATACACACGGAAATTCTGATCGTGTGTACGGGGCAT
This sequence comes from Rana kukunoris, assembly GCA_029574335.1. Lineage (NCBI taxonomy): Eukaryota > Metazoa > Chordata > Amphibia > Anura > Ranidae > Rana > Rana kukunoris. The sequence goes on along the minus strand of CM056050.1, from coordinate 184,847,986 downwards.
TAGAGTCATTTCTTGGGTGCCCAGGAGGCAAAGGTGTCGCATACAGCCCCACTGCCACCAACCTGACAAAATCTTTGAAAGGCTGAGATACATGGAGCAGCTGGATGCTGTGAGCTGTGAGATGAGCATGCACTCACTGCCTTCTGGGCATTCCTCTTCTTTGTTTTCACAAGTCTCAGAATTGACGGCATCACAAATATAGCAAATGTCCTTATCAGCTGGTTAATATTGTTGGTTTGCATTGTATATATACATGTATACTGTATTTCCCCGAAAATAAGCCTGGGTCTTATATTATTTCGGCAACAAAAGACACAGTAGGGCTTATTTTCAGGGTAGGTCTTAGCATATAATGTGCTGTCTTATCTCCCCACTCTCTCCCGGCCTGACAGAAATCCCCAGTGTGAACCGAGATTAAAATGCTTTTAAAATCCTACAATCCACTCTATTAGGCCGCGTACACACGATCAGACCGATCCGATGGACCGTTGTCCATCGGACCAAAGTTTTAAAACTTGCTTTAAAATCTGTCCGATGGACGCCTGACCATTGGACCAAACTGATTTTTAGTACGCAAAAGCATCGGACCAAAAACCCACGCATGCTCAGAATCAAGTCAACGCATGCTTGGAAGCATTGAACTTAGTTTTTTCAGCACGCCGTTGTGTTCTACGTCACCGCGTTCTGGCCTGATCGGATTTTGGCCCGATGGTGGGTACGCACATCAGACCATCAGGCCACTTCAGCGTGAACCGATGAAAACGGTCCGTCAGACCAGTCACATCGGTTTGGTCCGATCGTGTGTACGTGGCCTTACAGTAGTATATAATGTATAATGTGTGTGTTTCTGTAATATAATTGTGCCAAATACCTTCATTATAGCACCGTTCTGCATTTCTGTGACCCGCCGAGGATCTCTTCCCCGCAATTATATTACAGAAACACACACATTGTACATTATATAATACTGTAATAGAGAGAATTCTAGGATTTCACAAGCATTTTAAACTAGGGCTTATTTTCGGGGGAAGGTCTTATTTTGTGGGTAGGTCTTATATTGCAGCTCTCCTGGAAAATAATGCTAGGTCTTATTTTCTGGGAAACACGGTACCTACTGTGACATGAATAATTTAGACCTATAGAGAAAAATGTGCTGCTTTCAACCACCTTGAAGTTGAAGTCCATCTCCCCAAAAAAGAAAAAGAACGAATAGCCCAATTAATGATGAAATAACAAATTCCACTTTTGATAGAATATTCACTTTCAGTCAAGAGATCTTGCCAGCAGTACCTTTTTCCTGCTGCTAGATGCCCTCAGCAGGATGGCCAGCATTATTCAGCCCACTTCCTCTAATCACAGGTCATCCTGGATCTGGAGATGGCCCAACCACCGTTTACCCCAGGAGAACAGACACTTACTTAGGGTGACCACTTTTCCAAACTACCATTCAGGGACACCCTCCCTTCCCAAAAATCAGCTTGTGCTGTAACGAATCACAGCACAGTTATTGGACCCAGGAGGCGGGATTTATGATTTCTCCAATCACAAGCAGGGGGCAGGATTGTGCTCCTCCAGGCATTCCTGGCAAGGACAAGTACTGGCAGTGAGTAAAGCGGTGAAGTGGCGGTCTTTTTTGGGGGTATCAGATTGGCCTGGGGGGTGGCTGTGTCAGTTTCATTCCGGGACACTGTATTGTCCTGGAATGAAGGTGCCAGGACAGACTTGCAAAATGCGGTACTGTCCCGGGCAATCCGGGACACGTTGTCACCCTACACTTAATACACCAGACTAACCCTCAGTACACTGGACTGTCCATGTAATTGGAGATTATAGCCACTGTCACCCAGACTTGCCCACTCAACAAGGCATCTAGGTTGAACTGCGGATGATTTGCATTAATTAAGGAGGTGTCTAGTGTGCTCCAGACCAGCATATGTGGATGGCAGTATGGACAGAGGGCTGTGGCAGTATGGACAGAGGGCTGTGGCAGTATGGACAGAGGGCTGTGGCAGTATGGACAGAGGGCTGTGGCAGTATGGACAGAGGGCCGTGGCAGTATGGACAGAGGGCCGTGGCAGTATGGACAGAGGGCCGTGGCAGTATGGACAGAGGGCCGTGGCAGTATGGACAGAGGGCCGTGGCAGTATGGACAGAGGGCCGTGGCAGCATATCAAACAGGTGGAGTGGTACCTAATAGATTTGGGACAATCCCTGGTTGAGCAAACCGCTTTATACATCATGTGGTAGTCTTTTCTAGTACACTAATCAGTCTATACATCAGGATCTATTCAATGCTACTTCATACAGTACTGCCTATCTCCATGTGTTGCTGGTTACACTATTAAATGTATGGACAGTCTAGCTCCTAATATCTGCCTGTTAGTGAGCTTTTTTCATCACATGCTCCAGGATAGACTAGTAGCGTTTGCTGCACCCATTTGCAGCCTCATTCATCATCACGTTGGCTACTGTCTCCCTGGATATATGTCATAGATGCACTTTTCACCCTTTGACTGACTATTGGTCCTTGACATTCAGCTGCTGGGTAATAGCAGGTAATTGCCTAAGGGTGGGTTCTGCCATACTGTGGTGAGATACCCCATTCGCTCATTGTCGCTATAAGGTGTGGCACCCCCCCACAGTAGGGCTTAAGCCTTTTCCACTGTGGTGGTCGATAGAGCCTCTATCTGTTGGGGTTTTGATTGGGGAGTGTAGACCCAGCTCCCTTGTAGGATTGTATCCTCCACCAGGGCTAGACTGGGACAAAAATGTGTTCCTGGACTTCATCCAGACAGCCCCACTTTAATTGAATAAATTGCTGCCCCCCCCCTCCCCCTCAACAAAAAAAAATCACACACACACACATCAAAAGGCCCCCACATCCATTATTGTATATCATGAGAGGATGTGAGAGAGAGGGGGGGTTGAGGGAAATGGGGTAAGAGGGGATGGGTGAGAGAGACAGAGGGGCCTGAGAGACAGAGGGGCCTGAGAGACAGAGGGGCCTGAGAGACAGAGGGGCCTGAGAGACAGAGGGGCCTGAGAGACAGAGGGGGGCTGAGAAACAGAGGCGGGGGCAGACAAAGCCAAGTAACTGTACGTAGCTTTGAATCTGTTCGATGACTATGTAAACAAGGCATTTCCAAGTTCTGCCTTGTGACAGGACAGTGATCTACTGCTCCCTGTCATCGGGAACAGTGATCACTGTCATGTCACTTGTAGCCCAGCCCCCCCCCACACTTACAATTACTCCCTAGGACACACCTAACCCCTTCATCGCCCCTAGAGTTTAACCCTTTCCTGCCAGTATCATTTACACAGTAATGAGTGCATTTTTATAGCACTGATCGCTGTATAAATGACAATGGTCCCAAAATAGTGTCAAAAGTGTCCGATGTGTCCGCCATAATGTTGCAGTCGTGATAAAAATCGCAGATTGCCGCCATTACTAGTAAAAAAGCTATAAAAATTACATAAAACTATCCCCTTATTTTCTAGACGTTATAACTTTTGTGCAAACCAATCAATATACACTTATTACGATTTTTTTCGTGTAGAAGAATACATATCGGCCTAAACTGAGGAAAAAAAATGTTTTTTTGAAAAAAAATTGGGGGATATTTATTATAGCAAAAAGTAAAAGATATTGAATTTTTTTCAAATTTGTCATTTCATTTTTGTTTAATAGCGCAAAAAATAAAAACCGCAGAGGTGATCAAATACCACCAAAAGAAAGCTTTATTTGTGGGAAAATAAGGACATCAATTTTGTTTGGGAGCCACGTCACACGACCGCGCAATTGTCAGTTAAAGCGACGCAGTGCTGAATCGCAAAAAGGGGCCAGGTCCTTTAGCTGCATAATGGTCCGGGGCTTAAGTGGTTAAAATAAACAGTTTGTGTGAACAAAAACAACATAGTAACCTAGTATTGTGGACAAGTGTGTCTGTGATTCTTTTTGGGGTCCTGGAGCCCAGAGACTTTGAAGAGGTGGAACAAAACCTCCATCCCAATGCCAAAAAAAGTGACCTTCCCCAAACTGTTGACAAAAGCTTGGAACCCCTTTATTTTCTAAAAAGGTTTTGTAGGCGCTATAACTTTTGCGCAAAGATTTGCCCAAAAATATGTAGAATATATATCGCCCTAAACTGAGGGAAAAAAAACGTTTTTTTTTTTATAGCAAAAAATAAAACCAGCAGAGGTGATCAAATGCCACCAAAAGAAAGCTTTATTTGTGGGGAAAAAAGGACGCCAATTTTGTTTGGGAGCCACGTCGCACGACCACGCAATTGTCAGTTAAAGCGACTCAGTGCCTAGGGGCTGAGGAAGGGGTTAAATGTGAACCCTGCATAGTGTTTCCAAATGTGGGGGGATGGGACTGACTGGGGGAGGTGACTGATCTGTGTCCCCAAGTGGTTAATATAGCATGCAGATGTCATTTATTTACAGGCACAAGCTCCCACTATTTCCCAAAGCTTAAGTGTGGGGCTGAGAACGAGCTGTCCTCAATCCAAACACACCTGGAGAAAAAGCAGGACAGCTACCCACTGATGACATACCATTGATCAAGATGTTATTGCAGCATAAACCATAGCTGTAGTTCCACCCACTCTAATGCCGCGTACACACGACCATTTTTCCTGTCATGCACAACGTTTCCCCGACCGACGTGATTCACCGTGATTCCTCTCAAGCCTGCCTTGCATACACACGTTCAGGAAAAAAAATGCTTTAGCCAAGCGCGGTGACGTACGACGGCACTATAAAGTTCTATTCAAATGGCGCCACCCTTTGGGCTCCTTCTGCTAATCTCGTGTTAGTAGAAGTTTGGTGAAAGACTATTTGTGCTATTCAGTCCGTTACAGCGTGAGGAATGTGCTATCTCCATTACAAACGCTAGTTTTACCAGAACGAGCGCTTCCATCTCATACTTGATTATGAGCATGTACGTTTTTTTTCCCCTCGGAAAAGCCTACACAAGAGTTTTTTCGCAACAAAAAAAAGAACGACGAAAAAAGGACGTGAAAAAATAGAGCAGGTTCTAATTTTTTGCAGGCAGTTTTCTCATCAAGACAACTGCTATGGAGCATACACACTAAACGTTTTCTCGCCATGAAAAACGGTCGTGTGTACACGGCATAACTCTTGTTTCATATGACTAAGCCATGTGTGGTGAAATGCATTAGAGTGGGTGGTCTCCAAGTGGGGACTACAGCTATGGTTTATGCTGGGGCCTTGACCAGAGGTGTATTTAGGTTTTGTGCTGCCCTAGGCCTGACTAAACTCCTGCACCCCCTAATTTAAATATGACCCACCCCTTCCTGTTATGGCCACACCCTGTGTTGTTTAAGACCCGCCCTGAAATTTTCGAGTGAGGACACTAGTTCTGAGGGCCTGGGGGGGGGGGGGCAATGGATTCCCTTAATTTACTTAGATTTCCTCTTACTTCCTGGTTGCCCATAGAGCAGGAAGTGAAGGGAAATCTTTGCAATGGGACAGGGATGGTAAAAGCGTTGCCTATAGTTCTACTTTATGTAGATGGTGCAGCAGAAACATATAGCACGGTTTGTGGTCCAGGATGACAAAACAGTCAAAATTGGAAGCGCCCCCCTCCCCCCCATAGTTGTGGAATGCCGGCTCCCCGCATACTAGAAGCAGCGTGGCCGCTTTATGGGGGCGCTAGACTAATTTTCCTAACAGTGTAGCGCAAGCTGGAAGGGACTCTTTTCGTGCTGCCCCCCTGCAAAGTGCTGCCCTAGGCCTGTGCCTTGTTGGCCTAGGCCAGGATACAGCTCTGGCCTTGACCACTGGTAAGCACGGTGTTTGCCTGTCCTGTTTTTTTCTTTGTGGTGCTTCCGACATTTAGTACAAAACCTTTTTAGAACATTAAGGGGTTCCAAGCTTTTGTCAACAGTTTGGGGAAGGTCACTTTTTTTTGGCATTGGGATGGAGGTTTTGTTCCACCTCTACAAAGTCTCTGGGCTCCGGGACCCCAAAAAGAAACACAGACACACTTGTTATCCACAATACTAGGTTACTATGTTGTTTTTGTTCACACAAACTGTTTAATTTAACCACTTAAGCCCCGGGCCATTATGCAGCTAAAGAACCTGGCCCCTTTTTGCGATTCGGCACTGCGTCATTTTAACTGACAATTACACGGTCGTGCGACGTGGCTCCCAAACAAAATTGACGTCCTTATTTTCTCACAAATAGAGCTTTCTTTTGGTGGTATTTGATCACCTCTGTGGTTTTTATTTTTTGTGCTATAAACAAAAATGGAGTGACAAATTTGAAAAAAAAAAAAACAATAATCTATAAACAATAAGCTGTAATAAATATCCCCCAGAAATATAAGGGGTTATGTTTTCCTTAATGTGTGTTTCTTACTGTAGGAGGCGTGGCTTGGCGTGTGACGTCACTGATCGTTGTTCCCTATGACAGGGAACAGACGATCAGTGACAGGCTCACTAGGAAGCACGGGGAAGGTTTGTTTACAATCGCCTTTCCCCCGTTCTTCAGCTCTGTGACCCGATCGCGGGACACCGGCGGCGATCGGGTCTGTGGGTCCCAAGTGCGCGGTCACGGAGCTCAGGACCAGGCCGCGAGCGTGCCGGCAGCGGCGCACGCGAGACCCACGGTTGGGCTTCTTAAAGGGGACATACCTATACGTCCATGTGCCCAGCCGTGCCATTCTGCCGGCGTATATATTCGCACGGTGGTCCTTAACTGGTTAAAACGAAGGGAAGGGATCACAGGGAAGGGGTTAAATGCATGCGCTTTCTAAGACAAGGTGTATATGACATAAACAAATTTTATATACACATATACTATATATATATTTTCAATTATTTAATTACTTATTATTTCACTTATATAGTGTCAATGGATCAAACTAAAGAGGTTTTCTGTGCCCATCTTGCCATAGTTTCACGTTGGACGAATGTAATGCCACAAAATCAACAGTCTGCTGGAGTGAAACGGAACAGTGTTTAAAATTCAGGGGAACTTTCAATACACCTGGTAAGTTTTTTTTTTTTTTTAAAGGAATGTATCACCATAACAATTTATTTTCTGGTCTCTCTGCCGATCCCTTCATTGGCTTCCCCTAACCCACCGTGTAAAATTCATAACGCTAACCATAACATACAAGGCCATTCACAACATCACCCCCATCTACATCACCAACCTCATCTGCAGATATCGCTCAAATTGTCCCCTCCGCTCCTCCCAGGACCTCCTGCTTTCCAGCTCCCTTGTTACCTCCTCCCATGCTCATCTTTAGGACTTCTCCAAAGCCTCTCCCATCCTCTGGAACTCCCTGCCCCAGTATGTCCGATCAGCCCCTACCCTGTCCACCTTTAGGAGTTCCCTGAAAACTCATTAATTCAGGGAAACCTATCCCACACCCACCTAACAACTGTCCCTGAGCCACCCCCATCAAATCATTCTCTGCAGCTATTACCTTTTGTATCACCACCCCCTCCCTTTAGAATGTAAGCTCTAGGAGCCGGGTCCTCCTGAACTGGGCAGAAACAAATGTTCTTTAGACTATTTTCTCTTGTGAACAATTGTTACTTGGCTGTATTCAGTGTCGGCTGGTGCTCCATTTTTGGAGCAATGGTTGGTCCCTCTCTGTGTCAAACACCCCACTCAACCCCCCCCCCCCCCAGTTCGGTCGGATGATAAGCAAACACTGCACTTATGCCATTTAGATTGCGGGCCGGTGTCTCCTGCTCAGCGTCTCCTCCTCGGCGGCTTCCCCTGCGTCTCCTCCTCCTCGGCAGCCAATACGATCACTACTCCTGGTGGCCAAACTGTATTGGACCACCCAATCCCCCCCCCTCAGCAAACAGTGCACTTACCCCATCTAGATCGCGGGCCTGCATCTCATCGGTGTCTCCTGCTCGACGTCTCCTCCTCGGCGGCTACTTCTGCGTCTCCTCCTTTTCGGCAGCCAATACGATCGCTTCTCCTCACGGCCAAACTGTATAAATGGGCCATCCAATCCCCCCCCCAGTTCGGTTGGATGATCAGCAAACACTGCACTTACCCCACTCAATCCCCCCCACCCCAGTTCGGTCGGACGATCAGAAAACATTGCACTTATACCATTTAGGTCGCAAGCCTGCGTCTCCTCCTCGGTGTCAGTGTCTCCTGCTCAGCGTCTCCTCCTCGGCAGCTACCCCTGCATCTCCTCCTCCTCGGCAGCCAATACGATCCCTTTTCCTCATGGCCAAACCGTATAAATGGACCACCCAATCCCTCCCCCCCAGCAAACAGTGCACTTACCCCATCTAGATCGCGGGCCTGCGTCTCCTCCTCGGTGTCTCCTGCTCAACGTCTCCTCCTCGGCGGCTACTTCTGCATCTCCTCCTTCTCGGCAGCCAATACGATCGCTTCTCATGGCCAAACCGTATAAATGGACCACCCAATCCCCCCCCCCCCCCCAGCAAACAGTGCACTTACCCCATCTAGATCGCGGGCCTGCGTCTCCTCCTCGGTGTCTCCTGCTCGACGTCTCCTCCTCGGCGGCTACTTCTGCGTCTCCTTCTTCTCGGCAGCCAATACGATCGCTTCTCCTCATGGCCAAACAGTATAAATGGGCCACCCAATCCCCCCCAGTTCGGTTGGATGATCAGCAAACACTGCACTTACCCCACTCAATCCCCCCCACCCCAGTTCGGTCGGACGATCAGAAAACATTGCACTTATGCCATTTAGGTTGCAAGCCTGCGTCTCCTCCTCGGTGTCTGTGTCTCCTGCTCAGCGTCTCCTCCTCGGCAGCTACCCCTCCGTCTCCTCCTCCTCGGCAGCCAATACGATCCCTTTTCCTCATGGCCAAACCGTATAAATGGACCACCCAATCCCCCCCCCCCCAGCAAACAGTGCACTTACCCCATCTAGATCGCGGGCCTGCGTCTCCTCCTCGGTGTCTCCTGCTCGACGTCTCCTCCTTGGCAGCTACTTCTGCGTCTCCTTCTTCTCGGCAGCCAATACAATCGCTTCTCCTCATGGCCAAACAGTATAAATGGGCCACCCAATCCCCCCCAGTTCGGTCAGATGATCAGCAAACACTGCACTTATGCCATTTAGATCGCAGGCCTCCTCGGTGTTAGTGTCTCCTGCTCAGCGTCTCCTCCTCGGCGGCTACACCTGCGTCTCCTCCTCCTCGGCAGCCAATACGATCACTTCTCCTCATGCCCAAACCGTATAAATGGGCCACCCAATCCCCCCCAGTTCGGTTGGACGATCAGCAAACATTGCACTTACCCCATCTAGATCACGGGCCTGCTCCTCCTCCTCGGTGTCTCCTGCTCAGCGTCTCCTCCTTGGTGGCTACTCCTGCATCTCCTCCTCCTCGGCGGCAAATACGATTGCTTCTCCTCACAGCCTTTTTTTTTAAATCCAATTAGAGCTTCAGGCTGTAATCATGTATTTAAAAAAAAAAATTGAAAACCATGCGTCCGGCACCCTGAATGTTGATTAGGGGCTGGCGCATGGTGTAGAGGGGTGGAGCCACCACTGGTCGTATTTATCATTGGTTACATTAATTTGCAAATTTCCTAGAATTCTTGCAATGTAAAACCTAAGCTCACCGGCTCCATTTAGTGGGCAATCTGCTGTTTTTCACTACTGCCCATAATAAAAACAACATTTGTTCACAAGAGAAAATAGTCTAAAGAACATTTGTTTTTTTCTTTGTTTTTTATAAATAGACCCTTTGGGTAACCGATGGATTTGACTTTTTTTTTTACACTTGTTTTTAGCACTGATAGCCAATTCTGTAAAACGTACTGTATAGCATTGAGCTTTCGGCCCTAAAAAAGGAATGATACGTTTTCTTTTTTAAGCCTTTTGAATGAGGGGGTTTGTTTTTGGATTGTCGCAGTGGCCCTGAATATTTGGATTTTTTTTCTTTTCACAGATGGGGTTCCGGTAAACATCTCAGTACAAGGATGCAGTAGTGCAAATGCTTGCAAATATGACTTTAGTGAATCTGCCGCCACAAAAATGGTTGATGTAGTAGAGAACGAATGCTATATCCCTACAGACACTCTGCCTGAGAAAAAAAAGCAAGAACAATGATCTGTCATTGGTCAGAAAATCAAATCCAGCCCACATTGAAATTAGCAATGAGAAAGTTTGATGATTTGTATTGATTACTGAAGTTATTGTCATTTGTTGAAATTAAATAATCTTAAAAAATGTATCTTTAATTGATCATTGGATGTCAATTTCAATGTGATTCAAAGGGAGTTCTGATGTTTGCCATGCAGTACTGGAGCGCTGGGTTCATTTATTCCTCTGTTTGGATTAAAGTGTATCTGGTGCGATCCTGCACTTCTGCCTGCAGGTGGCGCACGCATGTGATAATTCACAGCAGAAGCCTATCTGCGGGTGCCAGGCACTCGATGTCCTCCGGCACCTGCCGATTGCTGGAAAAACACAGAGAACTGAGATATGTAAGCAAGAACAATGATCTGTCATTGGTCAGAAAATCAAATCCAGCCCACATTGAAATTAGCAATGAGAAAGTTTGATGATTTGTATTGATTACTGAAGTTATTGTCATTTGTTGAAATTAAATAATCTTAAAAAATGTATCTTTAATTGATCATTGGATGTCAATTTCAATGTGATTCAAAGGGAGTTCCGATGTTTGCCATGCAGTACTGGAGCGCTGGGTTCATTTATTCCTCTGTTTGGATTAAAGTGTATCTGGTGCGATCCTGCACTTCGGCCTGCAGGTGGCGCACGCATGTGATAATTCACAGCAGAAGCCTATCTGCGGGTGCCAGGCACTCGATGTCCTCCAGCACCTGCCGATTGCTGGAAAAACACAGAGAACTGAGATATGTAAACAAGGCATATCTCAGTTCTGACAGGGGGTAAGGGATCGATTATGTGCCTCTGCAAAGCAATACTAGTATCGATTTCTTCCCCTAGTGAAAGCAGCACACAGTGTACACAAAAACACTTGCTAGGCACACAGTTAACCTTTTGATTACCCTAGATATTTAACCCCTTCCCAGCCAGTGACGTTAGTACAGTGACAGTGCATATTTTTTAGCACTGAATTAGCGTCACTGGTTCCCACAGTGTCAAAAGTGTCAGTTAAGCCTCGTACACACGATCAGTCCATCCGATGAGAACGGTCCGGACCGTTCTCATCAGTTAACCGATGAAGCTGACTGATGGTCTGATATGCCTACACACCATCGGTTAAAAAAACAATCGTGTCAGAACGCGGTGATGTAAAACACGACGTGCTGAAAAAAATGAATATCAATGCTTCCAAGCATGCGTCGACTTGATTCTGAGTATGCGTGGATTTTTAACCGATGGTCGTGCCTAATAACGATCGGTTTTGACCTATTGGTTAGGCGACCATCGGTTAAATTTTAAAGCAAGTTGGGGCTTTTTTTAACCGATGGGGCCTACACACGATCGGTTTTGACCGATGAAAACGGTCCATCAGACCGTTGTCCACTGGTTAACCGATTGCGTGTACGTGGCCTTAGTGTCTGATTGTCCACCACAATATCGTAGTCCCGAGATAAGTCACTGATGGCTGCCATTACTACTATAAAAAATAAATAGAAATATAGCCCAGAGTTTCTAGACGCTATAATGTTCACGTAAACTAGGGATGTCCCGACACCGATGCTAGTATCAGTATCGGTACCGATACCGAGCATTTCCCAAGTACTTGGGAAAACAGGGTTGATTTAAAAAAAAAAATGTAATAATAATTTTTTTTTTTAAATAATAATAAAAAAAGAAAAAAAATGTAAATAATAAAAAAAGAAAAAAAAAACACACTGACAATCCACTACCCCCCCCCCCCCCTTAAAAAAAAAAAAAATCACCGTAAAGAAGGAAAAATTGTAAAAAAAAAAATGTGTAAAAAAAAAAAAAAAAAGTCACATGACATTAAAAAAAGTATCGCTATTCGGTATCGGCGAGTACTTGAAAAAAAGTATCGGTACTTGTACTCGGTCTCAAAATAGTGGTATCGGGACAACCCTAACGTAAACCAATCGATATACGCTTATTGGATTTTTATTTTACCAAAAATATGTAGCAGAATACATATTGGTCTAAATTGATGAAGACATTAGATTTTTTATTTTATTTTTTATAAAAAAAAAAATCTTGGATGTGTTATAAAGCAGAAGGTTAAAAAAACATTGTTTTTTTTGTTTTGTTTTTTCAAAATTGGCAGTCCTTTTTTTTTTTGTATGTAAAATAAAATAAAAAAAAGGAATGGTGATCAAATATCACCAAAACAAAGGTCTATTTGTAGGAAAAAAATGGCATTAACTTTATTTGGGTTCAGCATTGCATGTGCCGTATCCCAGAATATGGCCTGGTATTTAACCACTTTGGCTCTGGAAGGTTTTACTCTCTTCCTGACCAGGGCATTTTAGGCATTACGGCACTGCGTTGCTTTAACTGACAATTACATGGTCATGCGACACTGTACTCAAAAGTTATTGCCATTTTTTCCCTACAAATTGAGCTTTCTTTGGTGGTATTTGATCACCACTGCATTTTTTTTTTACTTTTTGCGTATTAAACAAAAAAGACTGACAATTTTGGAAAAAAAAACAATATTTTTTCCCCACAAATAGAGCTTTAATTTTGGTGGTATTTCATCACTTCTGATTTTTTTTTTGCACTATAAAAAAAAAAACACTGACAATTGTGAAAAAAAAAATATTTTTTACTTTCTGCTATAAAGCATATCCAATTAAAAAAATCTATATCTAATTTCTTCATAACTTTAGGCCAATATATATTCTGCTACATATTTTGGGGGGAAAAAAAATAAATAAAAAAAAACAATAAGCGTATATTGATTGGTTTGCGCAAAAGTTATAGTATTTACAAACTATGGGATAGATTTAGGGACTTTTTATTTTTTTAAACTATAGGATATTTTTATGGCATTTTTATTTATTTATTTTACTAGTAATGTCGGCGATCAGCAATTTTTTGGCGGTACTGCGACATTGTGGGGGACAAATCTGGCACTAAGCGACACTTTTTGAGGACCAGTGACACCAATACAATGCTAAAAAATAAAAATGTACTCATCTCTGTACAATGACACTGGCAGGGAAGGGGTTAACATCAGGGGCGATCAAAGGGTTAAATGTGTTCCATATGAGTGCTTTCTAACTGTAGGGGGAATGCTTTGACTAAAGGAAAACGAAGATCCGTGTTTCTGCCAAGCAGAAACATGACATCTCTATTTTCTTTCCCAGCAGAACGGTGGTCTGCCTTGTTTACATAGGCAGACCACCGTTCTGTCTCTCTGCAAACGATCTCCTGATTTATGGTGGACATTGCGCCTGCCGGGGCCCGCTGATTGTCTCCCACTGTGTCCAATCACAGCGGGAGTGGGGCTACGCAAGTGCCCCTGAGCCAAAAGAAGAAGATTACGTACAGGATTGTGGGGCGGTTTTTAAAAAGTTAAATCACCAACTATATAAAAAAATAAATGACAAAACTTTTATTAACATCATGATATACAAAAATCACCCTATAGGCTACATAAACACAGGCAGTATATGTGTACATGTGTAAAATCAAATGACAAACCACCACTAGTACTCCAAAGGGAGTGTCAAATGTACACATAAATCCCAACTCTGTTGGTCAATACCCATAGTGAGCATAAACCGGGTAATTATATAAGATACAATACAAATAACGCACAGAAAACAGTTGCATACCTCCCAACATTTTGAGATGGGGAATGAGGGACACCTACTTGCAAATGTATGTAGGCATAGGACATGCCCCCCACCACACCCCCTTAAAGGACACTTAACCCCAAAAAAGGTTAATTAAATCCACAAGGGACTTTTTTTAACCACTACTATTTCTTTTTATTGGATTCTAAAATATCCAAATTGAGCCATTTATAATTTGGATGAAAAGTTTAGCACTGGGAAACACTTTTTATAAGATAAAAAGTGCATTTTATGTACAACTATATAGATCAGACCAAAATGAGGGACAAATGAGGAGGAATCAGGGACAGAGGGACATTGCTCCAAATCAGGGACAGTCCCTTAAATTCAAGGACAGTTTGGAGCTATGCAGTTGTACAACAAATAGGATGAGTGCCTTCAAGTCAGGTGACCTGCAAAGATGGGCCCAGGAATGCACAAGGGATAAAGGTAGGCTGTCCCAAACTGCCAAAAATATTAAAGATTTTTTTTTTCAATCAGACGTACAAGTGCGCTAATTACCGTAGTGATCAGCCAATTTAGAAAATTATATTATGATGTTTAAGCGGCGTTCCACCGAAAAAAAGAAAAAGTCAGCCGCTACAAATACTGCAGCTGCTGACTTTTAATATTAGGACACTTACCTGTCCTGGGCGCAACGGCGGATCCAGGGGGGGCAATGCCCCCCCCCGAGGCAATCATGTCACATTGGCTTTTTTTTTTAACTGCTTTGCGGGGCCTGCAGCCAGGCCCAGACTGGCCATAGGGCAAACCTAGCAAATGCCTGTGGGCTGCGGGCCGGCTTCGGCCTGCGAACTGCCCGCGGGCCGATTGCAGCCCGCGAAAGGCCCTCGGCGGCCAGCAGGCCATATGTCACGTCTCACCAGGGGTGTACACCACCAACACAGCGCCAGATAGAGAGAGATCAGCTGGGGTATCATAGCCAGCTCTGACACTTCTCCCCTCCCCTTGCTGCCCCCACGGCCAGTTAGAGGAGAGGAGCTGCTTCTACTCCTCCCCCTCCTCTCTTCTTCTCCTCCTGTGTCTGCCCCGCCCACTCTCCCGACGGACACTGTTCTGCTGCCTAAGGGATGTGGGCGAGAAGATTCAAGCCCAGCAATCAGAAAGGAAAGATGGAATCTGATATCCATCCAGTCAGTCCCTCCTGCCTCTGAGTGAGTACTGAGAGTACTGTACACTGATGTATGGGGTGCCCTTCATTCCCTTCTCTCTCGCTCTCTCTTCACCTTTCTTTCTTTCTCTCTCTCTCTCTCTTTTTTCTCTTTTTTTTTTTCGTTTGCACCCCCCCCCACAAACCAGCTGCCACTGTAGATAGATAGATAATAATTTATCTAGCTATGTATGTACAGTGGCGGCTGGTGCTCAACATTTTTGGTGGTCGCAAATGAAAAAAAAAACAAATTGCAGCCTCACTGTGCCCATCAAACGCAGCCACTGGGCCCATCAATTGTCACCACTGTGCAATGCCATCAAACGCAGCCACTGTGCCATCAAACACAGCCACTGTGCCATCAATTGTCACCACTGTGCCATGCCATCAAACACAGCCACTGTGCCATCAATTGTCACCTCTGCCATGCCATCAAACACAGCCACTGTGCCATGCCATCAAACACAGCCACTGTGCCATCAATTGTCACCTCTGCCATGCCATCAAACACAACCACTGTGCCATCAATTGTCACCTCTGTGCCATGCCATCAAACACAGCCACTGTGCCATCAATTGTCACCACTCTGCCATGCCATCAAACGCAGCCACTGTGCCATCAATTGTCACCACTGTGCCATGCCATCAAACGCAGCCACTGTGCCCTTCAATTGTCGCCACTGTGCCAATTGATGCCCCTGTGCCCTTTAATTGTTGCCACTGTGCCCATTGTCACCACTGTGCCCATCGTCGCCACTGTGCCCATTGTCGCGGCTGAGCCAGAGGGGGCGGCGCTCCGGCGCCCTCTATAGACGCACCGCCACTGTCTATCTATATCTATCTATCTATTTATCTTTATCTATCTTCCTTCCTTCTCTTCTTTCTTTCTATCTTTATCTATCTTTCTTTCTTTATCTATCTTCCTTCATTCCCTTCTTTATCTATCTATCTATCTATCTATCTATCTATCTATCTATCTATCTATCTTCCCTTCTTTCTTTATGTATATTTCTTTCTTTATCTATCTACCTTCCTTCCCTTCTTGCTTTCTATCTTTATCTTTCTTGTTTATCTATCTATCTATCTATCTATCTATCTATCTATCTATCTATCTATCTTCCCTTATTGCTTTCTATCTATCTATCTATCTTAAAAAGACAAAAGAAAAGAAATCACCGCTCCAGGTGAGACCTGTAGACGATCAAGGATAATTAGATTACCAAGGTGCTGGCGATGCAAATAGCAATGATGATGAAGAAAAAGAGGGAAGGACGGCCGCACTCCAAGGATTTTCAAACGAAAAAAGTTGTCTTTATTGTAAATCCAAAAACATGTACAGTCACAGCAATCACAGAAAACAGGACAGCCGACGCGTTTCGCACTCGATCAGTGCTTAGTCATGCCAAGCCATGACTAAGCACTGATCGAGTGCGAAACGCGTCGGCTGTCCTGTTTTCTGTGATTGCTGTGACTGTACATGTTTTTGGATTTACAATAAAGACAACTTTTTTCGTTTGAAAATCCTTGGAGTGCGGCCGTCCTTCCCTCTTTTTCTTCATCATCATATCTATCTATCTTCCTTCCTTCCCTTATTTCTTTTTATCTTTATCTATCTTTCTTTCTCCCCCCCTTGGACTGCTCAGTCTAAAATGCCCAGGCCTATTTTTTGTCCTAGTCCGGGCCTGCCTGCAGCTGCCGCTGCTGAGTCTCTCACTCTCTCTCTCTCATCACCAGGGCCGGTAGGCTGCCTGTCCTGAGGCTGCTTTGAGCTGTAGTTGACTGCAGCGCTCCCCTCTCTCCTGCGTATATGACATTGGGCCTCTCTGGCTGTGTGTGAGAGCTGGATCTGTGTTTGGCTGTGCTGCCTGTGCTAGACCTGCTCGTGTGATAGAAGATGGAGATGGAACACTGATTGAATCAGTGTTTTGTCTATCACACAAGCCTGTCTAGGACCTTGCTAGAGCACACTGCCCTGCCGAACACAGACCTATAGCTCCTGTTTGTTCCATGACACACGTCGGGAGAGGAGATACCAGCTGTGTGATCGAGGTAATGCCATGGTGAGTGCCATGCACAGTGTGGCTGCATTAATAGACAAAAGTGGGGCTGCATTAATAGACAAAAGTGGGGTTGCATTAATAGACAAAAGTGGGACTGCATTTATATACAAAAGTGGGACTGCATTCATAGACAAAAGTGGGACTGGATTCATAGACAAAAGTGGGACTGGATTCATAGACAAAAGTGGGACTGGATTTATATACAAAGGTGGGACTGCATTCATATACAAAGGTGGGACTGCATTCATATACAAAGGTGGGACTGCATTCATATACAAAGGTGGGACTGCATTGATATACAAAGGTGGGGCTGCATTCATATACAAAAGTGGGACTGCATTAATATACAAAATTGGTAGTGCATTAATAAACAAAAGTGGGACTGCATTAATATACAAAAGTGGGTCTGAATTTGTATACAAAGGTGGGGCTGCGTTCATATGCACAGTGAGGCTGCAATGATGGGCACTGATGAGGCTGCATTGATCTCTTGTACCACGTCTGCAGTCTCTGACCATCTCTTGTACCATGTCTGCAGTCTCTGACCATCTCTTGTACCATGTCTGCAGTCTCTGACCATCTCTTGCACCATGTCTGCATTCTCTAACCATCTATTGTACCATGTCTGCATTCTCTGACCATCTCTTGTACTATATCTGCAGTCTCTGACCATCTCTTGTACCATGTCTGCATTCTCTGACCATCTTTTGTACCATGTCTGCATTCTCTGACCTTCTCTTGTACTATGTCTGCAGTCTCTGACCATCTCTTGTACCACGTCTGCAGTCTCTGACCTTCTCTTGTACCATGTCTGCAGTCCCTGACAATCGTCTAGAAACTATGGGATAGATTTATGGCATTTATATTTAAATATTTTTTACTAGTAATGGCGGCAATCATTGATTTTTAGCGGTACTGCAACATTGCAGCGGACACATCAGACACCTAATTGAGTTCTGTAAGCAACACCTTATTTTCTGGCAGTGCCCCTCCCGAGACTAGACTCTGGATCCGCCCTTGCCTGGGCGCCCTCGATGTCAAGTTCACCAAGGAGGGTCTGTGGCAGAGACTTTTCCTCAAGTTCAAGTTCACCAAGGAGGGTCTGTGGCAGAGACTTTATCCTACAAAGGTTCGAATGATACTCCGGCTCCCAGGTCAGTGAGAGAGGCCTGTCCCGGTACACTAAAACCCACTCACATACGAGTGGTACAGAAAGTGTTACATATGGGAACAGGACTGTTCCAAATACTACGCCTGAATCTGCTGTTCTTTTTCTTCTTACAAACTCTATCCCTTTCATCACCAGTTTGTTTTTACCCGGCTGGGTAATAAAGAGCACAGCAAAGACACTTGTTGCGGACATTCCATTACTACTGCTATATGCACCATTCACCCCTAGGAATTCGGAGAGCCACGAGGTAAATGTGCCACCCAAAACAACCAGCAGCTCCCCCGGGGGTAGTGCCATACCTCCCAACCGTCCCGGATTTCGCGGGACTGTCCCGCGATTCGCGGTAAATCCTGCGGTCCCGCGATCTTCGCTACAGTCCCGCGGGACTGTGATCCACGGACCCGCCCCCCACTCAACAACTGTGATCCACGGACCTGCCCCCCGCTCAACAACTCTGATCCACGCCCCTCCCAACAACTCTGATCCACGCCCCCCGCTCAACAATTCTGATCTGCGGAACCGCCCCCTGCTCAACAACTCCGATCCGCGTTAATCTGCGGACCCCCCCGCTCCAATCTGCGGAACCCACCCCGCTCAACAAATTTGATCCGATCGGCACCCCCCCCCCACTCAACAACAATTGTCCCTCATTCTGAAGTTGAAAAGTTGGGAGGTATGATACTAAAGTGATCTTTTCCCTCCAGGGGTCCGAAGGAGTTTTTTTATAAAGCTCCACCCCCTCGAATGGCTCCAGTGAGACAAGTGGAAAACAAGGAGAACGCTGCAGATGTAGACATCTCCGACTTAGGATCTCGGAACTACTCAGCCTGAGCAGATTATTACTGTCTGGTGACGGAACCTGATGTTTAGAGGAATGAGGGAAGAGACTGTATAACATGTAAAAATAAAAACAGAAAGTCTAAAGACCTTGGTGTGGACATGGCAAGAAATGGAAGGATCAGAGTATTATTTTTTGAAACAAGCAGAGACATTGGTAACCAATGGTGGTCAATGTTGGTTAGGTTTCTCTTAATGCAATCAAGGAACAGTAACTGTATGACACGGGAACAATTCACAATACCAATGCTTACTGTACAATACTTTATATCATTTTATGTCTGTCTGACTGTTCTGAGGTGTAACAGCAATAATAGAAGGATTCTGCCGCATCAATCAGGGATATGAACGGGGCTGTCTTAATTGCACCATGGGCCCCTGGGCAAAATAATGCAGTGGGCCCCTACTAGCCTTCCCCAATTTACGCACCTACTCTGAAGAATTAAAGTATAAATAGTTGATAGGATTAAACATATATTTATTAGTACTTTCAATAAATACATTTTTTTTTTGTATTTACATTTTTATTGAATGGTATACAGCAGATACAATAAAATGGTAACTTCACCAAAACATATAATCAGTAGACAACATCATTAGCATTACTAATACACCAGGGTATACTGTGGAAGGGTAGAGCACATACATGCGGTAACAACAAAAAATAAAAATAATAATTATGCTAATAAAAGAGTGCCCTGACCCTTCCAACCAGTCTATGTTAAAGGCAGTCTCTCCCTTTAATAAAATACACTTTAATCAATATAAAAAGCATTCCATACATAAAAGACTAATCAACACAAAGGGGTGGCGGCAGAAGGGCACAGTACAGGGAGGCATAATACTGGGATCAGGAGGACAGAGTATAGGTTCCAGGACATTTAGAACACGGCTTGCCTGGGACAGCTTAGTAAAACAAGTGTGACTGGCCCAGCAAATCCTGGACAGTTGGCAAGTATGATGTAATGCAAGACAATCATGGGGCCTCCTTACACCTGGGGCCCCTGGGCAGTGCCCATGCATTAAGACAGCCCTAAATACGAATATGTCAAATAGAAGTAAAACTACATAGGCAAAAACTAAAGTCAAAGGGCCAGATCCACGAAGCCCACCCGAAGCCGCCGTACGTTAGGAAGTTAGCAAGTTCCGTATCCACAAAGGACATGTGTCCTAAGTTACGGCGGCGTAGCGTAAATGGGCCGGCGTAAGCCCGCGCAATTCAAATGGGGAAAAGGTGGGCGTGTTTTATTTAAATCAATTGTGACCCGACGTAAATTACGTTTTTTTTAACTGTGCATGCGCCGGCCGTGGACGTATGCCAGTGCGCATGCTCCAAATCACGTCACAAAACGTCAATGAAAACGACGTGAATGTAATTTAACCAAATCCCTATTCGCGAACGGTTTACGCAAACGACGTGAACGAGGGAAAATTCGAAGGCTGGCCCGACGTCCACACTTAACATTACGTACGCCTCTATACAGCAGGGGTAACTTTACGCCGGACCTACGCTTACGCAAACGACGTAAAAACACTGCGCCGGGCGTGCGTATGTTCGTGGATCGGCGTATCTACCTCATTCGCATATTTTACGTGGAACAACAACGGAAGCTCCCCTTGCGTCCAGCGTAAATATGCAACTAAGATACGACGCCGTAATAGACTTACGCCAGTCATATTTTAGCGTAATTCCGGCGTATCTTGTTTTGTGGATACAAAACAAAGATACGCCGGCACAAATTTGAAATTATGGCGGCGTATCTGGAGATACGCCGTCGTAAAGCCTCAAGGATCTGGCCCAAAATATCTATATTTAGGAGTTCCTACCAACCTATTTTTCCAATATTTCCTTGGTTTGCCCCTTATTAGTCACCACTGTCACATCCTGACACTCCTGCTTCACCCCCTTCCCCCTCAAAAGTCTTTCACACCAGGGAGAAAGCCTTGCATTACTGTGTGTAATTACAGACAGAAGAACAGGAAGTGAGGATTTCTCAGAAGAAATAAGGATATTTAAAAGCAAAATCGAAGGATGAGGTAAGTGAAGGAGGACTGCACTAAGGAAAAATGAGCTATTTAGGGAACAAAATATTACCTTTACAACCCCTTAACCTCCCTGGCGGTATGATTCTGTCTGGAATTACGTACCAAAAGCGGCACAATTATTTTGCATGGAAATTCTGTGTTTTATACTGTAGGCCTGCAATTTTTAGGAATAACTCACTTAAATTTGTCCAAACAAGAGTCTAGTAGACATCCCGGGTATGATAAAGTTTGAAACACAAAATTATAAAATTATAATATAATAAATAACTATAAATAATAACAAATAATAATGTAATTATAATAAAAATTATTCACTAATGTAATCAAATCAAAATCACTGAAATTTGCTCAGTTGCAGAATTGTCGCTGTCATTACTTTTATTTTTTTATGACGAATTTCCCCACAAATCGCTATTGCTCAATTCTGCAAGTGATTATCATTTATTATCACTGTTTTCTAGCTGCTCTAAAATCACTTTTGACATAAAGGGACACTTTTGGTTGCTATGGACAATCTACAGTTTGCAGGGAGAAAAAAAATGTTTTTATTATGTAAAAGAACATGCAGGGCACTGGGCAGACCACTAGGGACAGGGGGGGTGTGTACTTTTTACATACAGTACTGTAATCTATAAGATTACAGTATTCTGTATGTAATGTGTTTGTTTACTTTTTTGAATTTGCCGCCGGTCTCCGCCCCCGTGCGCCGTTACGTCGCAGGGAACGGAGATCGGCGGCGCGCGGGCACTGTGTGAGTCGAATGGAGGACGCCACTCGCTCACACAGCGGGGATGCATCACTGGATCCAGGGACAAGGTAAGTACAGTATACCCTGCCTGGATCCAAGGTAAGCCAGCGCGCGCTGCAGGCTCTGCATTCACCCCGAGCGCGACTCGGGGATATCGATATTTACCTGAAAAATCCATCCCGAGTCGCGCTCGGGGATACCGGCAGGGGGATTAAACCAGGTCTGCAATGGTGGCAATATTTCTTCCTTTTCCTAAGCATTCCTGCAATTTTGTTGACCCTCTACATTTTGTACAATATACAGGAGCTCAACCAAAAGATGGTGGTGAGTTGGAACCTACATTTTGTTTTTCTTCTTGCTTTGCTAGACCTATCTCAGTGTGTTTGAAGTTGGTTATGTTATACTACGTGTATTTACAAATGTAAGCAAATAAAACCTATGCTTACTTGTAAAGTAGAAACTTTTAACAGATTATTATTTTTATTTTTTTACTATATATAATTACATATGGGGTTTATTTACTAAAGGTAAGAAGATTGTTCACTTAACAATAAAAATTCCAATTTTCCCCAGAGCTTAGTGAACAAGGTAAAGCTCTGCTGACTTCCATCATCCAATCATGTGAAATTCTATCCAAATCTACAAATTAATATAGTAACAAATTTCAATGAATCTGAAAGAAATTATAATGAAAACAACAAATTCATTTGTATTTATTTGTTTCATTGTTATGAAAAGAAGCTATATTTTGGGCTTTTTGTTAATGTCTGAAGCATCCGAAATAATGTAACAACATAACGAATTATCAATTTTGATTCAGATCCATTTTTTTTTTATTCTAGTGAGCATACTGTGAATTATAATAGATGCAATTTGATAATTAAATCCCTAAGGGCTCTTTCACATGTCCGTTCAGTTTTTTAGATCATTTTTTTCCCCCTTCAGTTGATCTGTTTTTTCATCCGTTTTTCGTCCGTTTTCATTCGTTTCCGCTCCGTTTTCCGTCCGTTGACGTCCGTTTTTCATCAGTTTTTTTCATCCGTTTTTTTTACATATTTTTGATGAAAAACTGACGTTAGCGGATCGGATGGTAAACGGATCATCCGCTAACGTCCGTTTTTCGTCCGTTCCGTTTTTTTGACGGAAGAAAAATAGGGTTTTCTTCCGTCCAAAAAAACGGAGCTTACCACAGACGGATGTTAACGAACGTTAGCGGATGCTCATCCGCTAACGGACGCTAACCCATAGGGAAGCATTGAGGTCCGTTAACTGATGTCCAAAAAACGGACAAACTGAACGGACGTGTGAAAGAGCCCTAAGTGTGTTTTGAAAATATAGCAGTGTTCAAAGATCAGTAGGAGCAACAACTAGCACTCGCTAAACCTCAGTGGTCTGTCCTCAGGTTTGAGTGGTTCTGCCAGGGTCTGAAATTGGCAGGCGGAGCAGGACACTATAGAGATGAAGGAAGTACATCCAATTATCTCTACAGTCTATGAAACTGGAAAGGGCAGGGGATTTTTTCACTTCCGGTTTCAGTTTGTTTACATGCTGTTACTAGTTTGTAAAGCATCTGATCAAAGTGGTTTGATCAGATGTTTTTGAGGGTCTGGCTGCATTTTGTGAATGGCAAACTACAAGTACCAACAGCGGCTGTCAGCGTGTAGTCCATTGATTCTAACTGTCTGTGTGTATCTGTCTGCCCATATGAGGTAAGAGTAAATGAATACACTGACAAATCTGCCGGAGTGCTGCATGGCACCTGAAATGCTTTTTAGGCTCCTAGTAAAAAAAATTAATAAATGCACATTTTTTTTTTTTTACCTGCAAAAAAAGTGCATTTACTATATTATTTAAAAAAAAAAATGGTGAACTTATCCTTTAAAGCACAGTACATAAACAAGATCTTCAAGTAAAGAACAACACAGAGCATATTGACTTTAGAGCGAGACTTCCAGTTCAGATATTTTGCACTGTGACATCTTCAATAAAGGTTTAGCCAATGATGCTGCATAAATACTTTTATTGTGGACAAATACATACATCTAACCACCTATATTTACAGTTTAAAAATATATACTATATCTTCTTAATATGTTGACATTTATAACAGGAATATACTAAGCTTTAAATGGCTGAATCCTAAATATATTGCATACTTTTTCTATTAGTTTTGTATGACCTCTTGTGGTATTCTTTAGGTACTACAACATTATTTCATTATATTTTAATACACTACGAAAAACAGATATATTGCATTTCTTAAGAGTAGAATTTACAGAGGCTTTTGAATAACTGAGTTTTAGTACAAGATTTGAGTACATATATACATTTTTAAACTTTCCCTGCAATGAGAACATACTTTTTCTTTTTGGTTACCAACATAGTCCAAACATGGTATTTTTATTAGAAATTGAGTTTGTTAGGCTAAGCAACTCCAATGTATAATTTTGTTGTTTGAGTACTACAGTGGTAAGATCTGTATCTATGATCCTGCAATGCTCTTTCTCAATCTCGAGGTATATTCAAAATATATACGAAAATGTAATATATTGCAGCTTACCAATCATAATTACCAAAAGCCGATAGTGTTGGAAGATTGAACTGAAGATTCTGAAAACCATAGGAATATATTACGGATCTTGGTCTGGTGGAGGGAGTGTATAGTAAACACCCTCTTTGTTTGTTGAGGCACTTCAGTTTGAATTTCACCCTAAGGTTAATTTCTCACCATTTTTTATGGTGGAAGGGATCTTCCATATGCCACCCAAGCCCAGCTCTCCAGTATACCCTCAATGCATCCTGATAATTTGTCTGGTGAACAATAGGGAACAAAAATCAAGGGGGATATAGGGACTTAAAAATACTGAACAACAATAGGGAACAAAAATCAAGGGGGATATAGGGACTTAAAAATACTGAACAATAGGGAACAAAAATCAAGGGGGATATAGGGACTTAAAAATACTGAACAACTAGGGAACAAAAATCAAGGGGGAATAGGGACTTACTGAACAACAATAGGGAACAAAAATCAAGGGGGATATAGGGACTTAAAAATACAGAACAACAATAGGGAACAAAAATCAAGGGGGATATAGGGACTTAAAAATATGAACAACAATAGGGAACAAAAACAATAGGGACTTAAAAATACAGGAACAAAAATCAAGGGGGATATAGGGACTTAAAAATACAGGGACTTAAAAATACAACAACAATAGGGAACAAAAATCAAGGGGGATATAGACTTAAAAATACAATAGGGAACAAAAATCAAGGGGGATATAGGGACTTAAAAATACAGAACAACAATAGAGATAAAAAAATCAAGGGGGATATAGGGACTAGGCTAGGTGGGCTTGTACATTACTCAAAAATATGAAAAATAATAACATAGTTTGTGCATTTAAAGGACACCACTTACCTTAATATAGTCCTCCTGCAAAAGCTGGATTATGGCAGAACAGGTGTCCGGGATTATGAGGCCCAGAGCCTGGGGGGAGATGCCCGTCAAGAACTTCAAGTCCTGCAGACTTCTCCCTGTTGCCAGGTACCTCAAGGTGGCAACTAGCCTCTGCTCAGCAGTGATGGCTTCCCGCATAACAGTGTCCTGCCTGGTGATATAAGGCGACACCAAAGCCAAAAGCTGCTGGAATACGGGGTCAGACATCCGAAGAAAATTCCTGAAATCATCAGGGTTATTTTCTTGGATCTCCCACAGCAGAGGCATATGAGAGAACTGGTACCTGAGAAGAAACCAGTTCTTGGCCCACAAAGTCCTTCTCGCCCTCCTCAAGGACCGGAGCCGGGATGCAGCACACATCCTAACAAGATGCAAAGCACGCTCTCGGCGACGAGAACGTACCCGCAACATGGCTAGAAAACGGTTGTCAAATCAGATCGGACTAAAAAAAAAAAACGCACTGAAAAACAGAAAGGCCTCTGAAGAACGACCTGCAAAACAGGAACGTGCAAACAAGAACGCACTGCCAAAACAGATACGATCTGAAAACAAGCACTGTAACACAGATACGAACCCAAAAGCACAAACTGTACGACAGAAAAAGTTTTTTAAAGCACGAAGACTGAAAAGCGCGAATCGTCTCTCACCAAACTTTTACTAACACGCAGCAACACGATATCAGCAAAAGAGGCCGGCTTCCGCATGAAAATGAGCCTTTATAGTCCCGTCATACGTGATGGACGTCACCGCGCACTGCTCGAGCTTTTGGGAAAAATGATGGTGTGTACGCAACGTCGTTTTGGAAAATGAAGTTTGAAAAACTTTGTTTTTATTCATGAGAGAAAACTTAGTTTTTTTTCATCGCAAAAAGTGATCGTGTGTACGTGGCATAAGGCCGCGTACACATGATCGGTCAAAACCGATGAAAACAGACTGAAGGACTGTTTCCTTGGTCCAAACCGATCGTGTGTGGGCCCCATCGGTCAGTTATCCTTCGGTCAAGAAAAAAAGAGAACTTGCTTTAATATTTGACCGATGGATGCCTGACAGATGGGTCAAAACCGATCGTAAGTATGCAAAAGCATTGGTTAAAAGGCTGCGCATGCTCAGAATCAAGTCGACGTATGCTTGGAAGCATTGAACTTCGTTTTTTTTTTCAGCACGTCGCTGTGTTAAAACAAGTAAACATCACCACGTTCTGACACAATCGTTTTTTTAACCGATGGTGTGTAGGCACATCAGACCATCAGTCAGCTTCATCGGTTAACCAATGAAAACGGTCCTTTGGACCGTTCTCATCGGATGGACTGATCGTGTGTACTCAGCCTAAGAGCCAGCAGGTGTTCACCAGGGCCTCTAGTGGTGAGGATGGACTGCACTGCAACTGGCTTCAGGTCGCGGCCCCCAGGGTCTCCCAGCTCATGCTCACGGTAGGCTACAGGAGGATAGAGAGGAAGCAGCAGAGGACAACGGATAGTCAGAAGATAAGCCAGGTGGGGCAACTAGCAGACAAGGATTAACAGGGAACATGCCAAAGGTCAGGGTAGCAAGCAGGCAGGGATAGTCAAAGAACCAGCCAAGATCAGTAACAGAAACAGACTAGGCAAGCAGGAACCAGGAAATCAAACATACAATGTTTGCTCAGGCAAGGCAGGCTTGGACAGCACAGTTTTAAAAAGTGTATCCTGTCGAGGCTAAGGCAAAGCCACGCTGAGGGAAGATTACTTAACCATGCATGTGTGAGTAAGCAGACAGACAGGGCATGAAGGTATTACTTCATGCCCTGTCAATTCATGACAATAGTAAATCTCATCCATGTACTTCCACATTAGCAAATGTATCTTATATTGGGGTGTCTTTCATGTCTGCATATGCATATTTCCACTGCCCTTAATCCTTGTTTTACTGCTCCCAAACCTACCATTTGCCCTCTTCTCATCCCCCCCATTTCTTTTCGTCTCCCATTCTTTTTACTACTCCTTTTTCTTTTTAGCTATCCTTAGACTATCAACAATCAACATGTCAATGTGACTAACTTGGCTACTTGTCATGATATTCTTCTTTATTGTACTAAACAAAAAACAAAAAAAAAAATGTTGAAATTAAAAAGACAAAATAATTTCAAGTCCAGGCTAATTCTAAAGTGAGCAGCTTTAAACACCAGTGACACTGCTATTACCACTCATTCTTAAAGCGACACTAAAGTCAGGATTTTTTTTTTTAAAACAACAAACATGTTATACTTACCTCCACTGTGCAGTTCGTTTTGCACAGAGTGGCCCGGAAAGCTGTCTTCTGGGGTCCCTCGGTGGCTGTCTAGTAGTGTTGAGCAGAATATGCCATATTCGATTTCGCGATATATCTCGAATATATAGTCGAATATTCGAGATATATTCGCTAAATACGAATATTCGTGATATTTTTTGGAAATGAATGCGAATTTTCGCTATTGCTATTGCGAATGCGAATGCGAAATTTTGAGAAATGCGGAAGGAGCACTCTGATTGGCTCAGAATATTCGTGATATTTTATAATACCAAATAATTGCGAAATTTCGAGAAATGCGGAATGGAGCACTCTGATTGGCTCAGAATATTCGTGATATATTACAATACAAAATAATTGCGAATATTCGGCAAATGCGGAAGGAGCACTCTGATTGGCTCAGAATATTCATGATATATTACAATATAAAATAATTGCGAATATTCGGCAAATGCGGAAGGAGCACTCTGATTGGCTCAGAATATTCATGATATATTACAATACAAAATAATTGCGAATATTCGGCAAATGCGGAAGGAGCACTCTGATTGGCTCAGAATATTCGTGATATTTTATAATTAGTGTTGCTCACGAATATTCGCATTGCGAATATTCGCTACGAATATTGCATATTCGAGTATTCGCGAATAACACGAATATCGCGGCGAATATTCGCTATTTCGAATATTCGAATGTTTTCAATTTTTTTTTTAGAACAGATCACATCCTAGAGATCCCCATCGACGTCTAAAAGCATTGCTGGTATGATTAGAGACCTTGGGCCGAGTAGCTGCTGCGCTCATTTTATATTGCCGAAAAATCGCAATGCGATTATTCGGCAATAGCGATATCGCGCGATTATTTTATATTGTAATATATCACGAATATTCTGAGCCAATCAGAGTGCTCCATTCCGCATTTCTCGAAATTTCGCAATTATTTTGTATTGTAATATATCACGAATATTCTGAGCCAATCAGAGTGCTCCATTCCGCATTTTTCGAATATTCGCAATTATTTTATATTGTAATATATCACGAATATTCTGAACCAATCAGAGTGCTCCATTCCGCATTTCTCGAATATTCGCAATTATTTTATATTGTAATATATCACGAATATTCTGAGCCAATCAGAGTGCTCCATTCCGCATTTCTCGAATATTCGCAATTATTTTATATTGTAATATATCACGAATAGTCTGAGCCAATCAGAGTGCTCCTTCCGCATTTCTCGAATATTCGCAATTATTGTGTATTGTAATATATCACGAATATTCTGAGCCAATCAGAGTGCTCCTTCCGCATTTCTCGAATATTCGCAATTATTTTATATTGTAATATATCACGAATATTCTGAGCCAATCAGAGTGCTCCTTCCGCATTTCTCGAATATTCGCAATTATTGTGTATTGTAATATATTACGAATATTCTGAGCCAATCAGAGTGCTCCTTCCGCATTTCTCGAATATTCGCAATTATTTTGTATTGTAAAATATCACGAATATTCTGAGCCAATAAGAGTGCTCAATTCCGCATTTCTCGAAATTTCGCATTCGCAATCGCATTCGCAATAGCGAAAATTCGCAATAATTTAATTTCCAAAAAATATCACGAATATTCGTATTTAGCGAATATATCTCGAATATTCGACTATATATTCGAGATATATCGCGAAATCGAATATGGCATATTTTGCTCAACACTATTTATAATACAAAATAATTGCGAAATTTCGAGAAATGCGGAATGGAGCACTCTGATTGGCTCAGAATATTCTTGATATTTTATCGTAATTTCGCAAAAATG
This sequence comes from Rana kukunoris, assembly GCA_029574335.1. Lineage (NCBI taxonomy): Eukaryota > Metazoa > Chordata > Amphibia > Anura > Ranidae > Rana > Rana kukunoris. The sequence continues at coordinate 184,818,675 of CM056050.1, read as the reverse complement.
CGAATGAGAAATTGATTGCGGAATTTCGACAGTAACACTCTGAAATCGAATATATGTGTTATTTTAGCTAAAAACAATATTGCGAATTTCTCGAAAATAATCGCGCGATATCGCTATTGCCGAATAATCGCATTGCGATTTTTCGGCAATATAAAATGATCGCTGCAGCTACTCGGCCCAAGGTCTCTAATCATACCAGCAATGCTTTTAGACGTCGATGGGGATCTCTAGGATGTGATCTGTTCTAAAAAAAAAAATGAAAAAATACGAATATTCGAAATAGCGAATATTCACCGCGAAATTCGGAATATATCGCGAATACTCGAATATGCCACTACTGTCTAGGCTCCTCCTCGCAAAAGCTTTCTATCTTCATGCGAGGGCGCTCGCACGGTGGAAAGCTTTTGCGAGCGCGCTCCCGTGATACAGCGGCGGCCATAGCCGCTGACTGTATCACTCGGCTCCGCCCCCCGGTGCACCACGTCATCCGCTGTGATTGACAGCAGCGCCAGCTAATGGCTGCGCTGCTATCAATCCGCCCAGCCTAGCCAATCAACGGCCAGCCTGGGAACCGAAGAGGATGACGTGGACGCGCCCGGGAGTTTCGAATGGTCAGGTAAGTAAAACGGGGACTCAGGGGGGGCGGTGCTGTGAGATGTTTTTTTACCTTAATGCATAGGATGCATTAAGGTAAAAAAACGTTTACCTTTACAACCCCTTTAAGGTATCAGAATGAGTTGCAGTGTTAAGATTCTAGAGAGATATAGTAGAGTTATTCAGTGATCTTTAGCATCCACAAGAAAAAGTTTGCTACATCTAAGGATGTTCCTGCTTTGGGTGGTATGTGAGTGTATCACATGCTGATACATAATGCAGAAGAATTGGTTTTGTTTATGGAGACCCACTATGGTGGAGATTTACTAACAATGGAGCATGCAAATTATGGTGCAGCTCTGCATAGAAACCAGCTTCCAGGTTTTATTGTCAAAGCTAAATTAAACAGGCTGAAGGTAGAATTGGCTACAACTCACAGCTGCACCAGATTCTCAGTGCCCCAGTTTTAGTAAATCCCCCCCAGTGTGCCAATCCAATGAGTTCAACATGAAGTTTACTATGACCTATATTCAAACCAATATTACTTTTCCAGATAAAATTCTGGTGCAACAGGATGACTTATTAGCTTTCAAATTATTTAGAAAGCCAACAGCTGGCAACACAGTATTGCATATCTCAACAGCACTAGTGAGAAATATTATATAGTGCCAATAAATTAAGGTTAGATACAACTAAACAACATTCTCATTCTCAATTTATGGCACAAAAATCTTTCTTAAAAGCTCATGCCAACATAAAAAAAAAGGGAAATTCTTACAAAGTAAGATTGTGTGATCAAAGAATATAAAAGAAAAAAAATGAATATTTTTTTAAAGAAATTAACCTCTATTAAGTATCGTGTAACTCAAAGCCAATATAAGAGAGGGGTGATCCCTTTACTATCAAATGGACATTTGCCTGTGAATACTGAAAATAACCACTTTTATTATAAGTGTCTAACCGTAGGAGTGATATACCAGTAATTGTTATTATGCAAATGTGAGGCCTTCTATGGGGGTTATTTACAAAAGGCAAATCCCCTTTTACTCCAAGTGCACTGCAAGTTCACTTGTTAGTGCACTTGCAGTGCACTTGGAAGTGCAGTCGCTGTAGATCTGAAGGGAAGATCTGAAATGAGGGGAAGCTCTGCTGATTTTATCAGCCAATCATTTGCAAGCTAAAATGCTGTTTTTTTATTTTCCTTGCATGTCTTTCTCAGATCTACAGCAACTCGTAAATAACCCCCTATGTGTGCAAACAAAAAAAAAACAAAAAAACTTGCAAGCAGTTGCATTTGGTCTGAATCGGAATTGCCGACAACAAATGTTAGATGTGAGCTTTTGGTTGGATATTCCGACCTTGTGTAGGCTCCATCAGAACATTTGCTGTTGGGATTTCCGACAACAAATGTTTGAGAGCTGGTTCTCAATTTTTCCGTCAACAAAAGTTCTTGTCGGAAATTCCGATCATCTGTATGCAATTCCGATGCACAAAAATCCTACGCATGCTCGGAATCAATTTGATGCATGCTCGGAATCATTGAACTTCATTTTTCTCGGCTCGTCGTAGTGTTGTACATGACCGCGTTCTTGATGTTCGGAATTTCACATTTGTGTGACGGTGTGTATGCAAGACAAATTTGAGTGACCAATCCGTTGTAAAAAAACCTAAGCATAATCGCGACATAAGGCTAGAGATCACAACGGCTCATAGCAGGAGTCAGGTGCGTCTCCATTCACTGTTTAAGGTCCCATTTCAGCCTGAACTTTGGGCTGAATTCGGACCAAAAGATGCACAGGACAAACCGGAGCTGCTGCGTAGATGTGTGAACTGGCTTTATAGAGAGTCGGTCACAATCTCCTGCTATGGGAATTGGTTGCGAGGAAACCCACATCCAATTCGCAATAGTGTGAACCCGGCCTTATAGAAGGGGCAATATTGATAAATCATTGCTGCAATAGTAAGCCAGATGGATACATCAATTTCAGACCACAATGCCCCCAAGCCTAAATGCCTGGTCCAGCAGGTACATCTTATGCCGTGTACACATGATCAGAAAATCACTCAAGAAAACTGTGACTTTTTTTTCGGACTGAGACTGCGGTGACGTAGAACACTACGACAAGCCAAGAAAAATCAAGTTCAATGATTCCGAGCATGCATCAAATTGATTCTGAGCATGCTTGTTTTTTAAAGCGTATTGGAATTGCAGAACTCGGAAAAATTGAGAATCAGCTCTCAATTTTTTCTTAGCGAAAATTTTGACAGAAAAATTCTGTCGGAATTTCTGACCAAAAGCTCACATCTGACTTTTTCTGACGGAATTTCCGATCGTGTGTACGCAGCATTGGTGTTCTAACTATTGTTCAAGTTTCTGAGGTGGAAGCTTATTCTGCAGAAGAGAGTGAAGGGGCTGAGGATTCTTGTCTTTGAGTCTGTGTAGATCAGGGGTAGGCAACCTGGAGCCCTCCAGCTGTTGTGGAACTACATTTCCCATGAGTCATAGCAAGGCTAGCAGTTACAAATACTCCCAGAGGCAGGATGGGACTTGTAGTTCTGCAACAGCTGGAGGGCCCGAGGTTGCCTACCCGTGGTGTAGATGATATTGCTCATTTGATTTTGCTCTGGTGGAGCCATTTGCCGCACAATTTAAAGATGCTAGACCATTGGAAGAATCATCTAATCCCCCCTCTCTATTTAAGCAAAAACAGTATTTTTCTCATCTTAAGAAGAAAACATATTCTTTTCTTTAACTGGAAGTTAAATATCTTGCAGATGATCAGGTGTTTTGTGAAAAGTGAAGGTTCACCACATTCTGTAAGCTTTGGGGAAAAGTACCATGTCAATTGCAACTTTTAATGCAAAGTGAACAGTCAATTTATGTGTTAGCAAATCAGCCCCTCTGACCCAACCATGGACTTTTTAGTTGCAATATATGTATATTCTATTCTGCTCCTTTTTAAGGAACATACAAAGCCCTACAGGGGCACCAGTGGCCATCTTAGCAAGTATGCATGATTGGCCTTGAAGGCCTTGGTTTACTCTTGTAGTGCAGTTAGAAGCTTTGGAAAAAAATGTATGAGGCTCTGAATCTGAAGTCTTAGGCCGCGTACATACGATCGAACATGTCTGCTGAAACTGGTCAGCAGACCAGTTTCCGTGGACATGTCCGATCGTGTGTACGGCCTAGCGGACAGGTTTCCAGCGGACAAAAGTTTTAAAACATGCTTTAAAACTTGTCCGCTGGAAACCTGTCCGTCGGACATGTCCGCTGGTTAGTTCGCCTAACCAGCGGACCGAAATCCCCCGCATGCGTCGAATGGATTGGACGCATGCGTGGAAGCATTTTACTTCCTTGTTTTCGCACGTCGCGGCGTCAACGTCACCACCACGTCACCGCGTTCTCTGTCCGCGGGGATTTAGGTCTGATGATGTGTACACACATCAGACCAAATTATTCCAGGAGACATGTTCGATGAAAACGGTCCACGGACCGTTTTCATCGGACATGTCTCCTCGTGTGTACGCGGCCTAAAAGCATGAGAGTTAGGGATCGAAAGGTCTAAGTGGCTCATCCCAAGAAGTTGATATTAGGATTATTTCTTAAGTTTACAGAATTTTTAAGAAACTCCTCTTTTAATGTTCTTTCATTTGGAGTGCACAACTTTCTGCAGTTCTTACAGTCAGGCTTAAATACTGTACTTTTAAAATACAAGTCTCTGCTATATCAACACTTACTAAGTGATATTATATGGGACTTTAGTGGAGATATTTTTAAAAGCAGGTCTTAGGATTAGGGATGAGCTTCGAGTTTGAGTCAAACTCATGTTCGACTCGTACATTGCCTTCCCAGGGTGTCTCTGGTGGAGACAGGTGATGTGCTGCGCTGTGGTCATCTCATCGCTGGATCCTGGACCTGGATGAATAGGAGATCTTCTCATCGCTGGACCCCCAAAAGGAGATCACCCAATCGAAAGATACCAACAGCGTTGGAGCCGAGAACGAGAGTGGATTACCACAGCTGGGATCTTTTTTAAATTTATATTGTTTTATTTTTAATAAAGGACTTTCCCGATGGTGTCTGTTTTTTTAAATAATTTTTACACTTTATTTGTGAAATTGTAAACCTGAAGGGCTGTCATGAATCAGACGTACACAAACGGATGAATGAAAGAAAAGGTTCTTTATTAAAAACCAAACAACAAGGTTAAAGTCCAGACAGATGTAAACAGGCAGGAGAGTCTTCCACCGGAGCCAGGATGGATAGCCAGAGATGGGAGTCAGTCCAGCCGGAGTCTGTAACCAGGAAGGTGGTGAAACGAAGCCAGGGATCAGGAGCCAGAAGGAATGTCTGTCGAAGCCGGGTCGGTAACCAGAACAGCAGCACGATGAAGATAGGATGAGAGGCAGGTCTTAACACAGAGGCCCAAGCAACGGAATGCTGCAGCAAGCATCTTAAATATATGCTGAGCGTCCAGCTCCTCCCAATGGGAAGGAGGAGCCGCAAGGAGTAGGAAGTTACAAGATGCTCAGGAAGCAAGATGGCTGCCAGCACATGTCAGTGATAAGAAGCCAGGAAGGAGGTAAGTCCATGACAGTACCTCCCCCTCAAGGGCCCCTCCTCCGCGGTGCAAAAAACGGTTTCTGAGGGAAGTGCGCGTGGAAGGCTTGGAGGAGGGCAGGGGCATGAACATCAGTGGAGGGAACCCAGGAACGCTCCTCTGGACCATAACCGCACCAATGGACCAAGAACTGCAACCAACCACGGACCAAGCGTGAGTCCAGGATATCGCTCACCTCATACTCCTCATGATCGCCCACCTAGACAGGGCGAGGCCGGGGAAACAGATGAGGTGAAGCGATTGCAAACTAGCGGTTTCAACAGGGAAACGTGAAACACATTGGAAAACCGCATGCCAGGTGGGAGCGCAAGGGCATGGGCATGTGACCATGGGCGCTCTCCAGTGGCAATAGGTTGTAGAAGTCCCAACGGAAGGTGCCGAGGGGACTTGTTCTGGGCACAGACAGAGCAGCCCGCTACATATGCGGTAATATCGGAGCGTAGAGAAGGCCACCAGAACAAACGTGAGACCGCCCAGAATAGCTGATTCTTCCCAGGATGCCCTGCCATCTTGGAGTTATGATAGGTGAGAGCCTGCACAATGGCTAACAACTCTCTGTCGCCAATCTGGTAGTTGCACTCTGCAGAAGACAGTTTCTTGGAGTAAAACCCACAGGGAAACAGAGGACCCTCTGGTGTCCGACGCTGAGACAGAAGGGCACCTACTCCCGTCTCAGACGCGTCCACCTCAAGGACAAAGAGCAGCCCAGGGTTGGGATGAGACAATATAGGAGCCGAAGCAAAGGTAGACTTTAGAGCCTCGAAAGCCTGGATGGCCTCGGCCGGCCAGACATGGGAATTACTGCCCTTCTTGGTCAGATCTGTGAGAGGCTTGGCCAACCTGGAAAAGTCCCTGATAAACTTCCGATAATAATTGGCAAAGCCCAAAAAGCGCTGCAGGGAACGAAGACCACTGGGCTGAGGCCACTGAAGGACTGCCGAAACCTTCTCAGGGTCCATGGAGAACCCCTCCACGGAAATGATGTAACCTAAAAAGGTTACCTGGGATCAGTGAAATTTGCATTTCTCAAGCTTACCGAAGAGCTTGTTCTCTCGTAACCGTTGCAACACTCGCTTGACATCCAGAATGTGGGTCTCCATGGATTCGGAGTATACCAAGATATCGTCCAAATATACCACCACACACTGCTGCAACATGTCACGGAAAACATCATTGATAAATTCCTGGAAGACTGCGGGCGCATTGCACAACCCAAAGGGCATAACCAGGGATTCATAATGACCGGTCCTGGTGTTGAACGCGGTCTTCCATTCGTCACCCGCCTTGATCCTTACAAGATTGTATGCAGCCCTCAGATCGAGTTTGGTAAAGACCGTTGCTCCCTTGAGGCGAACAACTCGGAAATCAATGGAATCGGGTATGCATTTTTAATCGTGTTGCGATTTAGACCCCTATAGTCAATGCACGGCCTCAGTTAACCGCCCTTCTTTTTGACAAAGAAAAATCCAGCCCCTGCCGGGGAAGAGGATTTGCGGATGTGCCCCCGGGAAAGCGCCTCCCTCACGTACTCCTCCATGGCCTTATTCTCCGGAACCGACAAAGGATATACCTTGCCACGAGGAGGGATGGCACCAGGTTGTAAATCAATGGCACAATCGTATGGGCGGTGCGGAGGCAAGGCAACGGCACGCACCTTATCAAACACATCCAGGTACTCCCTGTATTCAGGGGGCAACATAGGGTGCGAGGAGGAACACAACACCTTGACAGGCCCATAGATGCAACTAGCCCCACACTGTGGGGACCACGAGAGGATCTCGGCCGATCTCCAATTGAAAATCGGATTGTGCTTCTGGAGCCAGGGGTACCCCAAGACCACCGAGTAGTGAGGAGACAAAATGACTTGGAAGCAGACCGACTCCTTGTGAACGACCCCAATAGCCACCTCCACAGGAAGGGTCTCATGCATAACCTGCGATGGCTGGAGGGGTCTGTCGTCTATCGCCTCAAGAACCAGCGGGGAAACTCGAGGCTGCAGAGGAGTGGAATTTGCGGCAACAAATTCACTGTCGATGAAAAAACCACCAGCACCAGAGTCCACCAACGCCTGGGTCGTCACCGAGCCCCCGACCCAGGAGAGGACAACAGTGATCAGTGGTTTATCAGCACGGAAAACTGGGGACGAAGAGACTTCCCTCAAGATCTGCCCCCGACAGGATCTCAGGTGCGAACGTTTTCCGGACGGTCCAGGCATGAACACCGAAGGTGCCCACTGAGACCACAGTACATGCATCAGCCCTCGTGTCTCCTAAATGCCCTGTCGCCCTCAGACAGGCGAGCAAACCTCAGTTGCATTGGCTCACCTCCAGGCGGGTCAGCCTCAGGAGGCGTGGGAGGAGAGGGAGGCACGGTTGGGACAGCAAACGTAGGCGCCAAGCTGTTAGGAGACCTCCGCAGGCTCTCCTTAAAGGAGGGTCTCTCCCTGAGTCTGGAGTCGATCAATATCAAGAAGGAAATGAGGCCCTCGAGCTCGACAGGTAGGTCTTTAGCCGCAATCTCATCCTTCAGGGTGCCCGAGAGACCATGAGAGAAAGCAGCGACCAAAGCCTCATTATTCCAGCACACCTCTGGTGCCAGGGTACGAAACTCAATGGCGTATTCGGCTACCGATCGTGAACCCTGTCTGATGGACATGAGGAGCTTCGCAGCAGAGGCAGAGCGAGCCGGAACATCGAAAACCTTCCGAAGAGAAGCAACAAAGCCGGAAAACTCGGCAACCACCGGATTGTTGTTCTCCCATAAGGGGCTTGCCCAGGCCAAGGCCTTATCCGAGAGCAGCAAGATCAGGAAGCCCACCTTCGATCTCTCAGAGGAAAAGGCATGTGGCAGCAACTCGAAGTAAATGCCCACTTGGATAAGAAAACCTCGGCACTGGGTTGGCTCTCCCCCGAAGCGCTGTGGGAGGGGGGCAGAGCCGGTCATACACCGAAACACCACAGGCGCATCAACCGGAGCGGCAGTAGGAGCGGGCCCTGGAGTGACAACCGAACCATCAGCAATAGGAGCGAAATGAGCCGTGCGTGCAAGCAGGATTTGCAATGCCTAAGCGTACTGATCCAGCAGGTGATCCTGCTGATCAAGTCTGGCAACCAGCTGGGACAGTGAGAGTAGCTCAGTACCGTCAGAATTCATGGCTTGGGCCTAATGTCATGAATCAGACGTACACAAACGGATAAATGAAAGAAAAGGTTCTTTATTAAAAACCAAACAACAAGGTTAAAGTCCAGACAGATGCAAACCGACAGGAGAGTCTTCCACCGGAGCCAGGATGGATAGCCAGAGATGGGAGTCAGTCCAGCCAGAGTCTGTAACCAGGAAGGTGGTGAAACGAAGCCAGGGATCAGGAGCCAGAAGGAATGTCCGTCGAAGCCGGGTCGGTAACCAGAACAGCAACATGATGAAGATAGGATGAGAGGCAGGTCTTAACACAGAGGCCAGAGCAACGGAATGCTGCAGCAAGCATCTTAAATATATGCTGAGCGTCCAGCTCCTTCCAATGGGAAGGAGGAGCCGCAGGGAGTAGGAAGTTACAAGAAGCTCAGGAAGCAAGATGGCTGCCAGCACATGTCAGTGATAAGAAGCCAGGAAGGAGGTAAGTCCATGACAAGGGCCTGATAATTGAAACAAGCGCTACTTCAGAGTCATACTATACACACCCCCCCAGGTACTTTTATTGTTTCACTTTAAGCATTATTAAAATCACTGCTCCTGAAAAAACTGCAGTTTTTAAAACTTTTTTTTTGCATTGATACATGTCCTCTGGGGCAGGACCCAGGTCCCCAAACACTTTTTATGACAATGACTTGCATATTAGCCTTTAAAATTAGCACTTTAGATTTCAAATGTTCGAGTCTCATAGAGTTTAACGGGGTTCTAAAGTTCACACAAACTTTTGGTCTGTTCGCAGGTTCTGGTATGAACCGATTGGGGGGTGTTCGGCTCATCCCTACTTAGGATACTTCCTTTAGGACAAAATAATTACCCTAAATGCGACCTTTCCCTAATATTGAGTTTCCTCTTCATTCCCTCCAAATCTTTCTCCCCTACTGAAGTTTTCTTATTGGAGAACATGAGGCAAACAACGGTTCGAGATCCTTGCTTTAGGAAGCTCTGTCCCTTACATATTATTTTTTTTTTATCCCGACTGGGTTGTTTTACAGCCAATATATGAATTCACTCTGAAAGTTCCATCTGCTATATATTAAACTACAATCAAGAGTGGGTATTGCCTTCTTTTCATGATTAACACAATTAATCAGTGGAGAAGTACAAAGACAAGTGTGTCTTGCCTACAGTCAAGCATGGTGGTGGAGGTGTCATGGAGCTGCATGAGTGCTGCCGGCATTGGGGAGTTACAGTTCATTATGGGAATCATGAATGCCAACATGTCCTGTGACTTACTGAAGCTGAGTATGATCCCCTCCCTTCGGAGACTGGGCCGCAGGGCAGTATTCCAACATAACGACCCCAAACACACCTCCAAGGCAACCACTGCCTTGCTAAAAAAGCTTAGGGTAAGATGATGGACTGGGCAAGCATGTCTCTAGACCTTAACCCTATTGAGCATCTGTAGGGCATCCTCAAATTTGATGGTGGAGGAGGTCTTTAACGTCTTCCAGCTCAGTGATGTCGTCATTGAGGAGTGGAAGAGGACTCCAGTGGAAACCTGTGAAGCTCTGGTGAACTTCATGCCCAAGAAGTTTAAGGCATTGCTGGAAAATAATGGTGGTCACACAAAATAGTGACACTTTTTTGGGCCAGATTCTCAGCGGCGCTACGCCTGCGTAAATGTATATGCGCGGCATAATAGTAACTGTGCGCCTGCGTTTCGATGCGCGGTAAACACAGAACCACATACGCACAATTTTTTTTTCCGTCTGGGCGGCGAAAATGCATTAAGCTAGCGCGGCGTAGGCGCATAGTTACGCATCAAAAATATTCAATTCCCATTGAATTAGCATGCAAATATGCAAATGAGGGAGATGCGCGTATTCCCGAAACTACGCGCGTCCGGCGTTGGCTACTCGTGGTGCGCGTAACTCGAAAGCCTTGAGTAAACATACCCCTCATAAAAGCACGGGTAACTTTGCTCAAGGCCGTGTGCAAGTCAGCTGGAGAGCAACTACAGCAGCACCATAACGGACGAGCTGAGCAATCACACTTACTGGACAACACATTCGTATGCCAAGATGCCAGGGCCAGCCATGGTCTTATCACTACTAAGGTATGCAGAGGAAGAGGAGCATAGAAGGAGGAGGAGGAGGAGGGGGGCACGTGAGAGGATCTACCGAGCGCGCATGAGCCTCTTTGGCATGGGTGATGAGGAGGTGTATCGCATCTTCAGATTCAGCCCTGCTGCCATCCTGGAAATAACCACAGCCCTGCAGGATGACATCACCAGCCAGACATACCGCTCACATGCACTGCAGCCACTGGTGAAGGTACTGGCAACACTCCATTTCCTGGCCAGTGGATCATTCCAGCGTACAAGTGGAGTGGTGGCTGGGATGTCACAAACCAGCATAAGCAGATGTGTGCACCAGGTTGTCCCAGCAATCATCAGACGCATGTCCAACCAGTTCATCAGACCCACCACTGAGCACCTGCGGCAGAAGGCAATGACAGATTTCTACAGAATTGACGGATTCCCACGCACCATCGGGGCCATTGATTGCACACATGTGGCCCTACAGCCCCCCAGTGTCACAGAGCACATATACCGCAATCGGAAGCATTGGCATTCCATCAACGTACAGGTGATAGCCGATGCCAAATACCTCATATGGCACGTCCGTGCCAAAGACCCCGGGTCCAGCCATGACAGCTACATCTACCGTCAAAGCAACATCCCCGAAGATTTTGAGCAGGACATGTATGGGGACAGCTGACTGGTTGGTGAGTGACATGGGTGGCAGCCATGACTATCCCCTCCCATGATGCACAACAGAAGTGGCACATGCATGACTACCATGCTCCTGTCTTTTCCCTTACAGGTGACTCTGCATATGCACTGGGACCCCATCTCATGACTCCTTTCCGGAACCCCCAAACCAGAGGAGAGAGAAGATACAATGAAGCACACATCAAAACCCGTGCAGTGGTGGAGCGCACATTTGGCCTCCTGAAGTCCCGTTTCCGATGCCTGGATAAGTCTGGGGGGGCCCTATTGTATTCCCCTACCTTTGTGGGTCAGATCATTGGTGCATGTTGTATTCTGCACAACTTTGCCATGAGAAAGGGCCTGCACATTGCCCTACGTGATGACCTGACCCCCCAACCACACAGCCCCCCCCCCGCCAGAGGAGACCCCGTCATCTGATGGAAGAGCAGTCAGGAGGGTCCTCGTGTTACGAATCTTTGACCGTTAAACACACACATATAGCATGGCACACAGACAATGCACGCGTGTACACCACTGATGTCCCTAGCAAACACACCCCACATCCACATCACATTGGATTAGCCCAAGTCCAGCATGTAGGACTTGGGAGCAGCAACGCCACGTCAAGGCCCCAATGATGTTGCTGTCCATTCATACACCTTTCACACATCATTCATACAGCCGTGGGGTTAACTTCACCACCACGGCCGAGGGTGACACCCCTTACTGGCAGGAGTGCCACCCCCTCACATTCACACACCATTCACACTGCACCGTGTGCAGTATCCAAAAATAAACAAAAAAAGCTCTTAACCAGAGCATAAAAATAAACAAAAAAAGCTCTTAACCAGAGCATAATAATAAACAAAAAAAGCTCTTACCCAGAGCATAATATTAACCAAAAAGAAAATTAATGGGCCTGGCGGGGGCTCCGCCTGGTGCCACGGGTCCTGCCCCTCACTTGCCTGGGGGCAGCCACAGATGGGGGGGGGGAAGCAGGTTGAGGAGGAGCATCCCCATGTCCCTCCCTGGCTGCCTGCATGCCCTCCAGGGCAACCGCTATGCGGGTCTGCACAGCAGTCTGCGCCTCGACAGCAAGGCGCAGGGCATGAACCTCCCCCACAAGTTCGGAGGTGTTTTCCTGCAGCTCCCCCATGCTGGTCAGCATTGCTGCGCTGTTGACAGCAAGATCCTGGATGGCATCTGTAATATGTCCCGAGGATGCCAGGCTGTCGGCCAGGCGCCTCATCTCCTCCACGACCTCGGCCAGGTGCTGATTTTGCTGGTCCTGCTGTCTGACCAGCTGTTCCGGCAGGACCTTGGATACACCCCTGGTCTTGCACATCGCCTTGCGGGGAGTGGCAGGGGACCGGGCATAAGGGGAGGATGTTGAGGGGCCGGAGATGAGGGGGGGGGGAAGAGAGGGACTGGAGAGGTTGGAGGGGGACACTGAGGGGTTCGCTACAGGTAGAGGGATAGCCTGGGCTGGTCCAGCCAACCCACCATCCTCCTCCACAACAACATATAGGTCCTGGTCCTGGACTATGACACCCTCCTCAACCACCTCCTCCGTTGAGGTGTGCCCACTTCCCTCCAAGTCCTGTTCCAGGGGGGCAGCCAGAGGGACTGTATCTTCAGGGGATGGATCCTGATGGGCCCTGGCATCAACAGATGGCCCCGCTCCCTCCTGCACATCTGTGGATGACACAAAAGATGTCCATGTTGGTGGACCCACACACTTGGCACATGTTCCCTTCCACCCCCATACATGTACACAACAGATAGAATATAAAACACACTTACCTGTCCTCACGGCTGGCTTCTGGGACTCATAGCCCCCAACTCCCTCTACCTGCTCCGTCTGCAGGCAGCGGGCAACCACCTTCTCCTCCTCAGTCAGGCGGACAGGGCAGGGTGGGCCCCCTCCAGTGCCCCTGGCATGCCGAGCTATGGCAGCCAGCTTGCCCTTCACATGACGCCGCAGGTCATTCATTTTCTTCTGAATGTCCTGCGGTGTCCGGACCTCATGAGAGAGGGCATTGACCTGGCACGCGACCCTCATAAGTATTTGGTCCCTCCGGGACTTGCTGGTCCGGGCACTGTCAGCACCATGGAGCCGCGAGTCATACTTCTCCATGGCCCTCACGACAATGGCCCTCTCCTCTGGGGAGAAATTCTTCTTCCTCCTCTCCTTAACCGCGGTTGTCATCTTGTCCAGCACAAACTTTGGCCGTCACTATCAAAAAAATGGGAGACGTTTGCGCTGCACGGGCGCATGTGTGGGCGCATTATATACCCTGCGCCGGCGCATCGTAGGGAGGCTTTGCGCATGCGCAGAAGGCATCCACGTCACGGCGCGGGTCAACCACGTCATGGCGCGGGTCATCCATGTCACGGCGCATGCTCCGTTCGTCCCGGCCTGCATTTGCATGGGGTCACGCTTCATTATAATGCAACACGCCCACTTTCCTCCTACTTTGGAGTTGCGCCGGATTACGCCCATAATTTTACGCGACGCAGGCGCATCTTGGAGCGCATTTACTTAGGGAATACGGTACTTGCCACTCCGTGTTACGTCGGCGTAGTGCATCTGAATGCGCAACGCCTGCATAATTAGGCGCGCATCTACGAGAATCTGGCCCTTTGTGCCCAATTTGGACATGTGTTGAGTTATTTCGAGGGGACAACAAATTTACACTGTTTTACAAGCTGTACACTCACTGCTTTACATTATAGCAAAGTGTAATTTCTTCAGTGTGGTCACATGAAAAGATATAATAAAATATTTACAAGAATTTGAGGGGTGTACTCACTTTTTTGAGATACAGTGTATGTGTGTATATATATATATATATATATATAAACAATATTGTTACAGAGTGCAGATCCCCACTTAATTTAGGGTCCCCTGAGTCTCCCTTACATCAGGTCCCCAGAGAGCCTGTCCTTACACTGGGGTCCTCAGAGAGCCACCCCTTACATCAGGGTCCCCAGTGAGCCTTCCCTTTATATCAGGGTCCCCAGATAGCCCCTTCCTTACATCAGGGCCTTCAGAGAGCCCCCTCCTTACATTAGGGTCCCCAGAGAGCCCCTTTCTTACATCATGGTCCCAAGAGAGCCCCTTCCTTATATCAGGGTCCCCAGTGAGCCTCCCCTTACAGAGAGCTTCAAGCCTTCCTGCACAGCAGGTAGAAGATCTCCCCCCTGCACACGTGGTACAGACAGATATAGGCACAAGGTGCTCGAGGAGGATAAGAGCCTGCATGGGGACACAGCTATGATATGGTGGACTGTGGGGGCTGACAGGGGGGCCTGTTCTTTTTGTGACACTGGGCTTAAAGTAAGGTTAGAGCCAGAAGTAGCAGCTCCAATAGCCCCTACATAAGTCCAGCTCTGCTGCACCCGGTAAGAGACTCAGAAGCCACACCTAACCATGAGTATGCTTCTATGTAGGCACCAAATATAAAAATTTAATACTTACCTTTTGATAATTTTTCTTTCCCATTGCCTATTCATGGAAGCATAATTTTCCTCTTCCTCTTGCTTCTAGTTATGAGAATGAGTTGCTGGGCTGCTATCATTTTTTTTTATAGAGCAGTAAATGTCCAGTGTGTTTAATAAAGGCAGAGCAGGGATGGACTGGCCATTGGGACTACAGGGAGTTTCCCGGTGGGCTGATGGCTCAGTGGGCCAGGCTTCAGTGACAGCAGACCGCCGCCCCCTTCGCTCCTCTGTCTCTCCCTTCCCACAGCGCTCACCTGAGGCAGAACAGAGAAGCATGGGGGGAGGACCAGAGGAGCAGGGATGACGACAGAGGAGCATGGGGGAGGGAACAGACAGCCGACTCAACAGCTATGGCCTGGGAGTTTCTCACTTCTGCCTAATCTTGTCCCATTAGGGGGGCACTGAACTGATTCTTTGCCCAGGGTGAAATAATGTCTAGCTTCCCCACTGGTACTGCCTATAAGAGTACCAGCTGTTCTACTCTAATAAAGTAGAATGGCTAGTGGCTAGTGAAGGGGGAGAGGGGGCTTGGGTGGCTGGGGAGGTGGGGGAAGTTGTCTGGCCGCCATGGGAGAGACCTGTCAAAGTGGGCCGGTCTGGATGAAGTCCAGGGCCAAATTTCTGTCCCAGTCCAGCCCTGAGGCAGAGTACCAACAATATGCATCATACCATAGATAGTCACCAGGAAAGGAGAACTAATGAAAGGTTAGTATTCAACTTAAAAATGGTTTACTTCCTCTGGATCAGCTGTGGGTATATGGTTCAGACATTTTTTTTTGTACGCTGTCAAAAGCTTAAGGAATGTCCAACAGTTCATTTAAAAAACATTTGAGCAATAAAATATTTTGATACTGAATCCCTCTTGTTCTTTTAAAAAGTTAGTGTGAACATTTATGAGTCCATGTACCCAGTTACTCTGCATGCCTAATAGCTGTACCATTGGATTTTATACATCAAATATATCATATTTTGAATAATATAAAAAAAAAAAAAAAATTGGTAAAGACGTGCATTGGAGGTGCATCTACAGTGCATACTGCTGAACATGAACAAAATAATGCCATCATATAGAAAGAAATACAGTATTTTATACAAATATAAATATTTAATTTTTCATAAACCAAATATGGCAAATACATATTCACCTTGTAATTAAAATTGCTAAAATGTTGACCATCTGTTGTATAAACTTTGACTGACAACTGCTGACATTTGCTGATGAACACATTGCATTTTATAACTGAAAATAGATATTTTTAAATATTTAATTATGGCCTTTAAATTAAATTCCGCTACAAAGAATCTAACACTATTTACAGCTGGTTTACTATAAATAAACTTCTCTTGTTTTAATTTTGAAAGATATTACTAAATCTACAAATCCTTTAACAAGTATCATTAAAAACAGATTGCTGATCTACGAAGAAATAATTGTATTATTAAATATAAACCCAGATGGTCAGTTAAAATGTTATAAAATAATCAAATGGGGATAGGCAAATAAAAAGATTGCATATTTATTTTGCCATAAAGAAATATTTTATTGGTGAAGTGTGATTATTAAATTGCATGCACAGTGAGATTTTCAATATGCCTAATAAAGGAAAAACGAGAGAGCCTGACAATTTTATTCAATCACCGTTTTGTGCTGTATAGAAAACTAGATATTAGATCTATAAGAAATGCATCTTTAAATGGTCTAGCTAAAAGTCTAGAGCACGCGCAACAAGATAAAAGTGTTCCAACAAACTGAAGAAAACAAGGAATTAAACCAACTGGACAGACAAACCAATGTACCCAAAGTAGCAATTGCAATTCACGTCAGTTACGATGGTTTCCCCGTGACACACCATTTTAAAAAAAGGGGCCTCATATGGAATTTGGGGAGACCCCCACGCTTTTTTTTTATTTTGGTTCGGGGTTGCCCTTAATATTCATAACAGACCTAAAGGGCCTGGTAATGGACTAAAAGGGGAACCCATGTTGTTTTTTTTCAATTACTTTTATCTGTATTGCTGGGACCCGGCAATTCATTATAGCCGCGAGTAGTTTAAAATTTCTTTCCTGACGCATTCATAGCAGCACACACTGGGTTGTGACTCCGCCCCCACAACCTGACAGGATTGGTTAGCTATAAATTTAAATGCGAGACGCCCTGCACCATTCTCTTTTTTTATCCTCACCTGACAAGATGGACGGACATGCAGGAATGGCTCATACCACAAATCGTCCCAGCAGGTTCAAGCCTCTCCTGTTTGGAAGTCCCTCCTGTACAGTCTCTAAAGGAGCTTCTATGGAGGGAACCCCCATTCTGGTGGTCTCAGGGGTACAAGGAAAAAGTTTCCTGTCATTTACTGGCATTTATTACAAGCTTTAAAGAAGCTTAGAAGTTTTGCATTGGTCCCAATACTATTTCTCCCTTTCACAAATCGGCCCCAGGCTGTGTCTTATTTTACCCTTTTAACGTTTCAGACCACTCTGGTCTTTTTCAGAGACTTACTGCTCTCTATTCTGGCTCCCCTTCCTGTGTGTGCGCCGAGGCATCTGTTCCACCGTTCTGCGAGCAGCAGACGGATGATGCCGTAGCTTTCTTTGTCCCTTTCCAAGATTGCGCCGGGACTAGCGATGCGCTTCTGTGCATCATCCGTTTAAAAAACACTGCCCTTGATTCTGGGCTTAGGGATTAAGTTTGGGCTACAGTGCTGCTGCTCTGCTTGCTGCCGCAAAATTATCCATAAGGTAGGCGTCTTCTCCACTACCTCTCTCTGGTCATGTATATGAATTACCGTCTGTTAACTTGCTGGTACCTCCTTCTTCCACTTCTGTTCCTATCCCTACTAGACGGTCCCTGATAGACTGTCCTGAAGACTGTACTTCCTAAATTTTCATGGAGACCACTGCCCTCGCAGACCACCACCAACAGACTAGGTAAGAGGCCGTCTGATTCAAAGGTAAGTAGGGAAGAGACAAAAAAGAGTGCCTGGCCACGAACGCTGCATTTTTCTGGCAGTCCTATCAGGTCAAGAGACGCAAGTTTGCAGCATAGAGGGAGATCAAGCCATGCTTCAAGCAGGAGGTCACGCAGAAGTCGCTCAAGATCACCCTCCCGCTATCATCGTTCAAGACGTAGACGCTCACGTCACAGCAAGCTCCCATTATAGTCGGTCTCACCTCGAACAGAGCTATCATACCCGTCCTGCGGCTAACGCCTGCTGGGTATGCAGGGCTCCAGCCATGCCAGGAAAATTGGCTTGCCATTCTTGCTTCAACAAAGCAACCAAGGAGAAGGAGCCGGACGCCAGAGTAGCGACAGAGCCTACAGCTCCGCTGGTAGATGATCCTACCCAAGCACATCACCAGCACCCTGCCATTACGCACAGGCTTCAGAGACCCTCTCTGAAAACGAAGACCGTGAGGGGGCATCGGGGTTCTACTTCGAACCGTTCGCTCACTCAGTCAAAGAAGCGATTGGCTGGGAGGAAGATGAGGCAGAACCTCAGAAGATTCGGAAATATTTTCCAGAACTGAAGAGGGATCCTGAATCATTTCCTTTCATCGAGGAACTGGAAGACCTCATAAAAGATGAATGGGAGAGATCGGAATAAGCGGGCTAGTCTTAGCAACAAGCTTGCAAAATTGTATCCTTTAAAGGAGTCTAAAATCGATTCCCTGATTAATGCACCCACAGTTGACTCATCCTTAATGTGGCTTGCCAGACACGTTACCCTGCCTATCGAAGACGCAGTTACCTTCCGGGATGTACTTGATCGCCAAATTGATCTTGAATTAAAAAAAGCTTACTCCATGGCAGGAGGCGCTTGTAGACCGGCTATTACCACCTCTGCAGTTGCCAAAGCCATCTCTGCATGGGTGGCTAACATTGAGAAATCCCTCCTAGATGGAGCTGAAGCCCTGGATAGCCGATGCAGCATCAAAATCAAATTGGTGCAAAATTCCATATAACGGCTCTAACTTGTTTGGCGCAAAACTGGATTCAGCCATCTCCAAAGTCACGGGGGAAAGTTGGGACTAATACCCTCCGATAGGAGACCCAAGACCCAGAAAGGTCCCGCTTATAGGCGTAATCTTCCCGACAAATACAGGGATGCTAGATCCTATCGTCCCGGCAGGGAATTCAGGAGAGACTGGAAAAACTCTCGTCCCTCCTTTACAAAGGTTCAGAAGGTCAAGGCCATCACGGCTGGGGATCAGCAGAAATCTTTTTGAGGATTTGCCCACCCACACAGCTCAGGTGGCCGCCAGACTCAAGAACTTCACTCAAATATGGACAAATCATATAACAGATCCATTGACATTATCCACTATCAAGATCGGACACAAATGGAAATTCATGAGCACATTGCCGGAGAACACATTCCAGCCCACCAAAATACCATCTTCCCCAGACAAAAGAAGGTTACTTCTGAAATATGTAACATAATTGTTACAAAAGGAGGAAATCGTAGAAGTACCGCCGCACCAAAAAGAGAGGTGGTTCTATTCCCCTTTATTTTTGGTACGAAAGAAAACGAGGGACTTACGTCCAGGCCTAAAGAGGCTCCACAAGAGGATCAAATTAGAAGCCTTCAAAATGGAAAGCCATCAGTCCATTATATTGGCGGTGAACCTGGGAGACTGGATGTTATCGGTAGATTTATCGGACGCTTACCTTCACGTCCCGATCCATCTCGCCTTCCAAAAGTTTCTTCGGTTCTCAATCAGTCAGTGTAGTTTCCAATCCGGTGCCTCCCATTCGGCATCTCCTCATCACCCAGAACATTCACCAAAGTTCTCTTACCCCTGATCGCACTTCTCAGGGAGAGGGGGTTGCGAGTCCATCATTATTTGGACGACATCCTGCTCCTGGCAGAAAATCAGGAGACCTTGACTCATCACTGGAAGTTATTGCTCACGACCCTGCAAAGCTTCGGATGGTTAATCAACTGGAAAAAGAGCAGTCTCCAGCCCACGAAAGTCATGGTGTTCCTAGGGGCAGAGTTGGATACCAGACTGAATCGGGTACAACTCCCTCAGGAGAAGCTGAGGTCCATGTCTGCGACCATACCAATGGTACAGTGGTCCCAGTGGCACATGCGAGTCTTGCAAAATTCCTTTCTCAGACATTGGAACGGAACGTCAATGCTCCAAACCATTCACATCCCCAGTTGGGTAAAACAATCAATGTGGTGGTGGACGCACCCATCCAACCTCAGAAAGTTCAGACCGATAGTTCTCCCAAGTCCAGAAGTGGTAACATCGGATGCCAGCCAGAAGGGTTGGGGAGCACATTATCTGAACCAAGTAGCTGTCACGTATCAGATAAGACCAGAACTGTGTGGACTGCAAAAGAGGAAACCCAGACATATTTTAAGTGAAAATATAATTTATTAAGGATAGTAAAATAATAAATAAAATAACAACCTCCAATACCACACTGTGCACACCAACCGACAGAAACCAAAATAATAACAGTAATAGACAAATAAGTACAGGTAATGGGGAAAACCAGAATCATAACAGGGCCAGGCCAGGATCGTCAATGAGAGGTCAGCAGCTGGGGAAAGGGAGAACAAACAGGACAAGGAGAGGATGGATGGATCACAGGGGGGACAGGTATAGGTACAAAGCACAGGGTATAGGGTACAGGATTTCAGGTTCAGGTACAGGTTACGGATCAGGATCAGATACAGAGCTACTAAGAGTCAGGGTGCATGGAGAGCTATGAATGCAAAATCTGATTGTCACTGCCGGGTATTTATAAACATCTCCTGCAATCAGTCTCAGGTGACGCCTGATCGCAGGAGATGTCGGCCCCACAAGGCCAGGAACCCCCCGCTGGTGGACGCCAGTACTGCGGCCCAAAGATCACATAATACCACCACCAGGGGAGAGCTCCCCTGGCAGTTCCAGACTGCCAGGAGACACCTGGTGGTGGGCAACAGTACTGCACACCAAATATCAGGCAGTGTCACCAGAAGAAAAAAACCTTTCGTGACAGAACCCCCCCTCAGAGGAGCAGCCTCCGGACACTCCAACTAGCTGCTGCTGAGACAAGTCCATGTAATCAAGTCGGGCAGCGGGCAGAGTTACACTAAGCTGGATATGAAGACAGTCCAAAGTATCAAACCAGGCGATGGGCAACTCAAGCTTGACAGCAGGCATTTCAGGCAGGGCATCAGGCACATCAAACCAGACAGCGGGCACCTCAAGGCAGACATCGGGCACCTCAAGGCAGACAGCGGGCACCTCAAGGCAGACAGTGGGTACCTCAGGGTCGTCGAGCTGGGCAGCAGGCTCCGGGTCATTGAGCTGGGCAGCAGGCCCCCGGGTCGTCGAGCTGGGCAGCAGGCTCCAGGTCGTAGAGCTGGGCAGCAAACTCCAGGTGGTCGAGCTTGGCAGCAGGCTCTGGGTCGTCGAGCTGGGCAGCGGACAGGAACACCTCAGGCTGGGCAGCAGACAGGAACACCTCAGGCTGATCACCGGACAAGAACACCTCAGGCTGGGCAGCAGACAGGAACAACACCTCAGGCTGGGCAGCAGACAGGAACACCTCAGGCTGGGCAGCGGACAGGAACACCTCAGGCTGGGCAGCAGACAGGAACACCTCAGGCTGGGCAGCGGACAGGAACACATCAGGCTGGGTAGCAGACAGGAACTCATCAGGCTGGGCAGCAGACAGGAACTTATCAGGCTGGGCAGCAGACTCCTCAGGCTGAGAAACAGGCACCACAACCTCAAGCCAGGAAACAGACACTGAATCTTCAGTCGGGGACACAGGCACTGAAGGTTCAGTCGGGGACACAGGCACTGAATCTTCATGCAGGGACACAGGCACAGAATTTTCAGGCAGGCACACAGGCACAGAATCTTCAGGCTGGGACACCGGATCTTCAAGCTGGGACAAACGGATCTTCAAGCTGTGACATCGGATCTTCAAGCTGTGACTCCGGATCTTCAAGCTGGAATACTGGCTCTGGCATTTCAGGCTGGAAAACTGGCTCTGGCATTTCAGGCTTGAAAACTGGCTCTGGCATTTTCAGGCTGGAAAACTGGCTCTGGTATTTCAGCCTGGAAAACTGGCTCTGGCATTTCAGGCTGGAAAACTGGCTGGATAGCAGGCAATGGTTTGGAAGAATCAGGTGGGTTATCAGGTTCAGCTAGCATGCAAGCAGACTGGAGCAGGTTGATTGGTTTGGAGGCAGGTTGGGTTACTGTCAGGATCGTTTTGGTTGGAAAGAACTTTTGTTTTTTTCTTTGGCTTAGCCACTGAAGCTAAGGTAAGGTAAGGGGTGCAGCAGACTGGGAAGGAGGATTGGGATATGACAGAGAAGAGGTAACAGTAGCTGGGTAAGGTTATTTTGGGTTTGCAGGCAGCTGAGAAGAGGCAGGTGGGTAGAATGCAGGATAGGTACAGGGAGCAGAGACTGGATATGAGTATTTGGTTGGGAGCAGTGTATACTGGGCTGCAACTGAGGTTGACATGGGTGATGGGGAAACATACATTTGGGGAGGCTGGTGTCTGATGGCAGAGGTGGTTTGTTTGGCTGGGGTTGATTGTCCCATGCCAGACCATGCTGAGAGTATTGGTTGTACAAACTGTAGTTTTAAATCTCCCTGTCTAACAAAAGACTGAGCAGACTCAATGCACTTAGCAATCACCTGTGGGGGACAGGCTAAGTCGTTTTTACAGAAATCGGTGGGGTCATCTTCAAACAGCCATACTAGGGATACAACCTGATTCATATTGAAAGGAGGAGTGAAATCATCATGTCCCTCTGAAATACAGGTCAGGGCCAGCTCAGTACAGATCTTGATCAAAGGCTGCACCTCCCCAAACAGTATATAACCCTGATCGACCAGGGAGTGAGCCAATCGGATAGCTGCAAACAACTGGTCACTAGACCATCCTTTCAAAGCCTGGTGGCAATAATCACCACTTTCAGATGCCAGCAGAGACAAATAAACAATTTCATCAGCATTCATGTTGCAATGGTTCCTCTGTGCAGCCACTTCTGATCAGGGATGGCCTTGGTATACTGTCACGTATCAGATAAGACCAGAACTGTGTGGACTGCAACAGAGGAAACCCAGACGTGTTTTAAGTGAAAATATAATTGATTAAGGATAGTGAAATAATATTAAAATAACAACCTCCAATACCACACTGTGCACACCAACCAACAGAAACCACAAATAATAACAGTAATAGACAAATATGTACAGGTAATGGGGAAAACCAGAATCATAACAGGGCCAGGCCAGGATCGTCAATGGGAGGTTAGAAGCTGGGGAAAAGGAGAACAAACAGGACAAGGAGAGGACGGATGGATCACAGGGGGGACAGGTATAGGTACAAAGCACAGGGTACAGGGTACAGGATTCCAGGTTCAGGTTCAGGTTACGGATCAGGATCAGATACAGAGCAACTCAGGGTCAGGGCGCATGGAGAGATACCAAGGCAAAATCTGATAGTCACTGCCGGGTATTTATACACATCTCCTGCAAGCAGTCTCAAGTGATGCCTGATAGCAGGAGATGTTGGCCCCACACTGCCAGGAACTGCTGGTGGACTCCAGTACTGCGGCCCAAAGATCACATAATACCACCACCAGGGGAGAGCTCCCCTGGCAGTTCCAGACTGCCAGGAGACACCTGGTGGTGGGCCACAGTATTGCACACCAAATATCAGGCAGTGTCAGCAGCGGAAAGGAACCTTTCCTGACAGTAGCCCAAGGCCAGTGGCACTTTCAAGCTCAGGGCATAGTGTCAAATATATTAGAACTCAGAGCAGCCTGGAGGGAAGGGGTGTCCTTATACGAATGGACAACAAGGTGGCAGTGTCGTATATCCAGAGACAAGGGGGGACCATAAGCCACACGCTTCTGGAGGAAGTTCGCCCCATATTGGAATAGGCCCAGGTGCCCCTTCCAACATGGGATCTCTCAGTAGTACTCGAAGCCTTGTCCAATCCACCCTTTTTTCCGCTTAACTCAGTTTCACTGTGGAACCTAACTCTGAAGCTGTCTTTCCTTATCACATCAGCTAGAAGGGTGTCAGAGATACAAGCACTTCGGGGCTATGGAATCCTATTTAGTGTTCTTCCCTGACAGAGTGGTAATGAAACCTTCAGACCGATTTAGACCAAAGGTAGCTTCCTCCTTCCATTATAACCAGGACATCGTCCTTCCGTCTTTCTCTAATGACAGGGGCGAGCCCCATGCCTTGGATGTCAAGTCAACCATCTTCAGTTACCTTTCTGCTACATCTCTCTTGAGGAAGATGGATTCCATCTTGATTATTCCACATGGGAGCAGACGACGCCAAGCAGGTACCTCTCGTACCATCGCCTCCTGGCTAGTGAAAACTATCAAAGAAGCTTATTCCATTCAGCAACTTACGGTTCCCGAGGGCATAAGGGCTCATTCGACCAGGGCAGTGGCTACCTTGTGGGCAGCATATTTTGTGATTTCCCTGGAGACCATATGCAGAGCAGCAAATTGGTCCTCCCGATATACCTTCATTTCACACTACAGAGTGAATTCCGCTCACTTGGCTACTGCCGACTTCGGCAGATCTGTTGTTAGAACAAACTCCTCAGCGCTATAAAACAAATATTATTGTTTTCTGGCACCCTCCCGACTGGCGAGTTATTTCCCAGTGTGTGCTGCCATAAATGCGTCAGGAAACTGAAAATTGTATACTCACCTTTCCGTAATTTTCCTTTCCTCATGCATCTTCATGGCAGCACACAGATGCCCCACCCACTGTTTGATGATGATATATACAGAGAATGGTGCGGGGCGTCTCCCCTTCAAATTTATAGCTAACCAATCCTGTCAGGTTGTGGGGGCGGAGTCACAACCCAGTGTGTGCTGCCATGAAGATGGGCCAGGAAATAAAAATTACGGAAAGGTGAGTATACAATTTTCCGTTTTTTCTCCCTTTAGAAATATCATTTTGTGCAGGGACTTTTCTAAGCACGGGAAACATGTGCTACTTTACAGGCATACTAAATACACTCCCCATGAAATTTAAAGGAGTATTTCACTTTTATTGTTTCACTTTAGGCATTTTTAAAATCACTGCTCCCGAAAAAAAGGCAGTTTTTAAAACTTTTTTTGCATTGATACATGTCCCCTGGGGCAGGACCCGGATCAACAAACACTTTTTATGACAAGAACTTGAATATTAGCCTTTGAAATTAGCACTTTTGATTTTTCATGTTCGTGTCCCATAGACTTTAACAGTGTTTGCGTGTTCGAACAAATTTCTTGCGTGTTCGCATGTTCTGCTGGAAACCGAACCAGGGGTGTTCGGCTTATCCCTACTGGCAATGTAAACAGCACATTACTGCATATATGGCATCATTGCCCTATTATATTCCAATATTGGACACACACGCATATCATTATAACAGGTGTGGCATAGCAACACTTACTGTGAAATGTAAAGCAAAATTGAAGCAGGATTCACATTATGGTTTAAAGCAAAGTTCCAGTTTCTGAGTGGAGAAAGCTGTGCTTTTTTTTCCTCCAGATTCAGGAGTCCCAGATCGGGGCCTGAAGTTTGAAGGTTCCAAAGTGTATTGGATGGGAGGGAACCTTCAATCCTGTGTCTGGATTTCACCAGGTGCCTGCAGCCTATATGAGCACTTATATATTTAAGCCTCAGGGAAGCTCAGGGATCCAAGTTTGGAGACAGCAGCCAGGAGTTTGGAGACATACGATCTCACCCAGGGGTCAGAGGAGACCCAGCCAAGAGTCAAGAGTCATAAGGTCTCATCCAGGAGGTCAGAGATGCCCAAGCCAGCAACCAGGAGACAGTAATGGCAATGAAGAGGAAGAAAATGGACTGCCGCACTCCAGAAGAATTTCAAATGAAAAAGTTGTCTTTACTTTCAATAGATTTTTATTTCAAAAGAGAGAACTTAATGCATAAGCAAGAGAACAAACAAATGTGGGACCAAGTGTCCTGCTAGCGCCAACATGGCCAGAAAAAAGACATTTGATACAATAATCCATAAGTAAATTGAGAATATACGATCCATAACCAGTATTGAATAAGAACTTATCAAAACCTTGGCTATTAGCCTGCATTATAAATTTCAAGGACAAGGTAGCTAGTGAAACTGTACCTAGGGAATCTGACTTGGGGGACCTGAGTAGAAACCAGCCACCCCAAATGGGAGCTAACTGTGGCCGGGTTTCAAACCCCATTTGGAGCTAGTAAGACCAACTTGGTTACACACAGTCTGGTTAACCTACTAACTATACTCAAAGGTCATGTTGAGGCAAAAATCTAACAGCCGATGAATGGGTGTTAAAGGAACCACCCATCACTCGCTACCAACGGACCCACTAGCGTGGTCAGGACATGGGAGCAGTGTTTAATAACCCAACAACAAATATGCTTGTGCTCACGCGTGCGTGGGCAATAGTCCTGACCGCCTCAGGGAAGTGAGAGTGAAAGAAGAAGAAGGAAAAAAAGAAAGGAAGGATAAGGAAGCAAAAGAGAGGGAGAGGAAAGAAAAGGAACCGACGTGGGAGGAGCTAGAGAAAGGGGGACCTGGAAGTAGATCGATTAAAGCAGGACCTTAATGTAGGAGGCCCATGGCTGCCAAATCTGTTCGAATTTTTCTGTGCGGTCCAGGAGTACGCTAGCTATTTTCTCTTGTGCCATAATCCAGGAAATCTTCCTTTTAGCTAAAAGAGTTGATACAGATGTTTTTTTCCAGGCTTTGGCCAGAGTGAGTTTGGCACCTAAGAGGATAAAAAAGATCAAGCGTTGTGCACTCCTGGACACTGTCTGGGCTGGAAAATTTAAGAGGGCAATTAGGGGAGATGTGGAGATGGGCGCTTCCGTGATCTTACGAATCCAGGAGAAGATTTTATTCCAAAAACCCTGTATCCTGGGGCAACCCCACCACACATGCAACATATCACCCCTATGGTTACAGCCCCTAAAGCACAAGGGGGATGACGCTGGGTACATCTTGGCTAGCCTAGAGGGGACCAGATACCATCTGGAGAGAAACTTTATGCTAGCTTCTGCAAGGTTAGAGTTAATTACCCCCTTGTAAGATTGAAAAAAGTTTCTATTCCATGTCTCTAACGTCCATTGTTGAGATAAATCCTTCTCCCAAGCCAGCATGAAGGAAGTCTTGGAGCTAGTGGAAGAAAGTGCCCTGTAAATTACCGTGATTCCTCCCCTCTGCTCATCTATCTGGCCACACCATTGTTCGTATGACGTAAGTCGTGGGCTATGGGCATGTGTTGTCCATAGTTTATGTAGGAAGGAGGAGATCTGAGCATAGCGAAAAAGTTCTGTCTGAGGCATGTTCAGATCCCTAATATAAAATGTTTTAGAGTGAGGGCCCGCAGGGCCGAGGAAGTGACCTATTCTATACATTCCCTTATCTATCCACCATCTGAATGTTGTTACATTAAGCCCTGGCGGGAATTCCGGGTTTTGGAATAAGTGCTTTAGTGGGGTAATGGGCGATATCAGCCGCGTGTTGTTCCTAAGGCCATCCCAGAGGCAAAGGAGTGAGAGAGGGTTAGGGACAATATGGAGGGTCTTAGTGATTTAGGGCACCACAACAAATAGTCCAGGGTGTGGAGCGGAACCGCTTGCCTTTCAATGTGTATCCAATCAGGCAATTCCCAGCGGGAGTAAACCGTGGAGATTTGAGCAAGTTGAGCCGCCTGGAAATACCGAAGTAAGTTCGGGAGACCCAGGGCACCCTCCTCCCTAGCCCGGAACAAAACTGATTTTGAAAGTCTGTAACCCTTCCCACCCCAGACAAATTTGATGATTTTATTTTGAAAAGATTTTAGATGCGCCCTGACAGGGGGGATAGGCAGAGCTCTAAAGTAGTATAAGATGCGTGGGAGTAGTGTCATTTTTATGGCAGTGATTCTGCCCAGCCAGGAAAGAGACAACCGAGACCACCTGGAGAGGTTGCCTTCTAGTTTTTGGTATAGCTGGGGGTAGTTAGCTTGATAAAGGAGTTCCACCTTGGAGGTCAGCTTAACCCCTAGATATGTGATGGACTCGTCATTCCATGTGAATCGAAAGTGCTCCCTAATCCTGGAGAGCAGAGAAACTGGGATATTGATGTTGAGTGCTTGGGATTTATCATAGTTGACTAAGAGCCCTGAAACCTTTCCAAATTCATGCAATAGTCGGCATATGTTAGGGAGGGATATCAGGGGGAAAGAGACGAAAAGGAGGATGTCATTTATGGGACCTAGAACCACATTTAATGCCGTGAATATTCGGGTCGGATCTAATTGCTATCGCCAGAGTTTCGATTGCTATGGCGAAAATTAGGGGCGAAAGCGGGCATCCCTGTCTGGTGCCTCTGGATATCTGGAAAGGCTCAGAGTAAAATCCCTGCAGATGAACCCGAGCCTCTGGGGTGGAATATAGGGCTTGTAAGATATTGGTGAAGGATTCTCCAAATCCCCATCGTTTCAGGGTAGCGAAAATATAAGGCCAGTGCACATTATCAAAGGCCTTCTGGAGGTCTAGTGAGAGGAGACAACCCTGCCTAGGAGAATCGTCATCCCAGTTGGAGTTGAGAAGGGACACAATATCAATTGCTCAACGGATTTGGTCTGGGCCCTGTCTACCCGGAATGAATCCCACTTGGTCCTTATTAACATAGAGGCTAATGAATGAGGCTAGGCGGTCAGCAAGGATTATAGTCAGAGGGCCAGATTCTCTAAGAAATTCGCCGGCGTAGCGTAAGCCATTTACACTATGCCGCCGCATCGTACTAGAGCAAGTGCCATATTCCCTAAGCATTTGCTCCGTCGTTTGCGTTGGCGTAGCGAAAATGGCCCAGCGTAAGCCCGCGTAATTCAAATGAGGTGGCTTGTATTTAAATGAAGTGCGCCCCCGCGTCGAACGAACTGCGCATGCGCCGGCCGGGGAAAAAGCCCAGTGCGCATGTTCCAGCTCACATCGGAAAGCGGCGTTGAAACCGACGTCAAAACGACGTGAGCGTCATTTACGCAACTCCCTATTCGCGAACGAGTTAGTAAAACGACGTAAGCGACGGAAAAAGCCGACGCTGACCCGACGCCATACTTAACACGGCATCCAATGGTACTTTGTAAGGTCACTCCACATAGAAGCTGGGGTAATCTTACGCGAACGAAAACGACGTACGCGACGACGGGGCGGCGTAAAAGCGATCGAGAATCGGCATACTACCTCATTTGCATATGCAAATGCGAAAACAACGTAAAGGCCACCTAGTGGCCGGAGTTGTCATTACAACTACGATCCGCAAGTTTAATGGTTTTACACTTGTCGGATGTAGAAGCGTATCTATGCAAAAATGATGCTAAGCATCACGCGCATAGATACGAGACAAAAAAAACGGCGATACGACGGGGTATCTGAGATACTCCGTCGAAATGCCGTTGAGAATCTGGCCCAGAATCTTCAAGTCATTATTGATGAGCGAGATCGGTCTGTAATTGGAAACTGAACTAGGGTCTTTCCCTGGCTTAGGGATAACCGAAATATAAGCAGAATTACTTGCGGTGTCCAGAGGGTCTCCTCGTCGCAGAGCATTGAAGAAATGGGCCAGATAAGGTGCAAGAGTTTCAGCGAAGGTTTTATAGTAAGGGACAGAAAACCCGTCCGGGCCGGGAGCAGATTGTGATTTTAGTGTTTTTATAACCGCGCATACCTCTTCCGACAAGATAGGGGTTTCCAACTTCAAGCGATGTCTGTCTGCTAATCTGGGAAGTTGGAAGTTATCTAGGAATTTGTCCATCGTGCGTTGTGAAGGGTCTTTATCCCTGCCATAAAGCGATTTGTAGAAGGAATGGAATTCCTCCATAATACATTGAGGGTTCTGGGATAAAGTGCCACCATGAATTTTAATTTTGGGGAGGGCAAAAGAGCGAACTTTCGGTGTAAGCCTACTTGCAAGCATGGATCCTATCCTATCACCTTGGCAGTAGAATCGGGTTTTATTCTAACGCAACCATTTTTCAGCCTTTGTAGTTAGGGCCAGATTTAGGGCAGTGCGAGCCGAGTCCAGTTGTTCTACAGGGACAGACCTAGGATTTGCTTTATGCTTCTTTGCCAGGGCAGCGAAGTCTTGTTCTAATTTTGTTATCTCAAGTTTTCTGGCCCTGTGAATCTGAGAAGCCATTTGAATGAGTTTGGCCCTGATTACAGCTTTATGAGCTGCCCAGAGACAGGTAGGTGTAGTGTCGGGTATATCATTAGTCAGAAAGTAAAGGTCTATTGCGCTTTTAATTTCCTTTGTTCTGATTGGGTCACTCAATAGGGACTCATTCAGTCGCCAGTGGCCGGGCATCCGATTACTCGAGGGGCGATGTGGCGTTAGAAAAACCATGGAGTGGTCTGACCAGACAGCGTCTCTGATGTAAGACTTGGAGGCCAGGGGAACTATAGCAGTGGGAATGAATATGTGATCTATGCGCGCAAAGGAGCAGTGTGGGCTAGAATAGTGAGTGTAATCCCTCATCGTCAGGTTTATTTCTCTCCAGATATCTACCAGGCCGTGATCAAAAAGGAGTTTGGCGATGCGTAGGCTTTGTGTAGTGGGTCTAGTGAGTTGTTTGCCCGGGGGGGCGCAATTTGTCAAGGCCCTGATCAAAAGCGGTGTTGGAGTAGCCTCCACATATGACCGTACCTAAGGGAGTCAGGGAGTCAGGGATCTCACCATTGATTGAAAAAAAGGGAATTGACCCTTGTTAGGGGCGTAGTATGAGATAAAAGAGTATGTATGGTCATCTAGGTCCCCAATGATCAAAATGTACCTGCTCTCTGGGTCTTTATGTTCTGATTTGAGGGAGAATCTACACTTGTGGGAGTAGAGAATGCCCACCCCTTTTGTTTTGTCATCCGCATTGGCTAAATAGAAGGTAGGGAATTTGGAATGTCTATTTTTTGGGAATGAAAATATTGTAGTACTTTTCGCCTCTTGACCGGGGAATTTAGGCCTTGTGCATTATGAGACACCACCTTCAAGGGGCGTGATTCTGGGGGGGAATTAGCCATAGAGCAGAAGGGAGCAACCATCGAGCACCACAAGGGCACCTACCGTTTCATCTCCACAATCTGCGACGCCCTCCAGTAAACAGACGGTCCTCACCGCAGCTAGGGTAATTTGTGGGGCTCCTCCCAAGTCGGCCACTGCAAAAATACAAATACTAGAAAGGTAAAAAAGGAAAGAAGGAAAGAGAAAAAAGAGACAGCCGAGAAACAAGAGAGTTTCACGGAGGGTGGAGGAAAAAGGGTCCTCCATCCGTAAGGTGATTCGAAAAAAAAACTCCCTTCTACGAAGAGGGGAGCAATCCTGACAAGAGAAGGGCGTAAAGCCTGTTCTTCAAGGCAGGACGGGGTGCATGAGCCCCACTCCAGCCGCGGGGCCAATTTAAATCATGCTTAAAAAAAGGGAGCAAAGCGGGCCTGGCGCCCGTTATCATATCGAGCACCTATATAGACAAAGGGCCAGATTCTCAGCGGCGCTACGACAGAGTATCTCAGATGCTTAGCATCACTTTGGCATAGATACGCTTCAACATCCAACAAGTGTAATACCATTACACTTGAGGATCGTAGTTGTAATGACAACCCCAGCCACTAGGTGGCCTTTACGTTGTTTTTGCATTTGCATATGCAAATGAGGCTAGTACGCCGATTCCCGATCGCTTTTACGCCGCCCCGTCGTCGCGTACGTCGTTTTCGTCCGCGTAAGGTTACCCCTGCTTCTATGAGGAGTAACCTTACGAAGTTCCGTCGGATGCCGTCGGGTGCCGTCGGATGCCATGTTAAGTATGGCGTTGGGTCAGCGTCGGTTTTTCCGTCGCTTATGTCGTTTTACTAACTCGTTCGCGAATAGGGCATTGCGTAAGTGACGATCACGTCGTTTTGACGTCGGTTTCAACGACGCTTTCCGACGTGAGCTGGAGCATGCGCACTGGGCTTTTTCCCCGGCCGGCGCATGCACAGTTCGTTCGACGCGGGGGCGCGCTTAATTTAAATACAAGCCGCCCCATTTGAATTACGCGGGCTTACGCTGGGCCATTTTCGCTACGCCAACGCAAACTACGGAGCAAATGCTTAGGGAATACGGCACTTGCTCTAGTACGATGCGGCGGCGTAGTATAAATGACTTACGATACGCAAGCAAAATTCTATAAGAATCTGGCCCACAATCTTTGAGAGAAGAAAAAATAAAATAACAATTCATATATAAACGAATATATACCCCCTACAAACACATATGCATTCATACGTATACTAAACCCCTAGCGAGGACAAAAATTGAGAGGAACAAATTCAGAGCCACATATTAAAACAGATAAACTTCCCGAGACCTGCAGTAAAGGTGAAGAGGGATAGGAAGAGTGGGATGGGGAAGGGCAGGGAAGGAGGGCCGAGAGACCAGGGAAGGGGCGGCGGGACGGGGAAAGGGGACAGGAAAGGCCCGGAAACCATCTAGAATCATCTGTGTGAAAGCAATAGGCGTGCAAAAACAGTCACCAGACCCCCCAGTCCCAGGGCCCGGACCAGCATAGGGATGAAAGCTCAAACAAAAAGAAAATAAAAATAGGGTGGGAAGACCCCTCAGGGGCACAGGACTCGTGTGGCTGCCTAAATTGAGGCAGGAGAGGGTGCACAGGGACGATTTAGCTCAGTGAGGATCAAAAGGAGTCCGAGCCGTCCCTGTACTCAAAGAAAAAAAAGAACAAAGTGAGCAAGTTCCGGGGACCCAAACGTCTCATGGAGGAGTGTCCTTGGATTTCTTGGTCCTGGAGCGTTCCCACATCGGTTGTAATGGACTGGTAGGCAACTGTCTTTTCGACGAGTTGGGAGCAAGCACAGAAGGCTGGAGGTTCGGATCCTGTCTGATGAGGCCCAGCTTTAGTAGAAGAATTTCTCACTCCTGCAGGGAGGCAAACGTATAGGGCTTGCCTTTGTAGATAAACTTAAGTTGGAATAGGAAGAGCCACCAGTATTTGATTTCTTTGTCGATCAATACATTAAGCAGTGGTTTGAGGGCCCTTCTCTTCTAAATGGTAGACGGAGATAAGTCGGCAAAGATTTGGATCACATGACCCTGGAACGAGAGTTTTGACATGGACCGTGACTTGCGCATGACCTCCTCCTTAACCGTATAGAAGTGTGGCTTCACCACAACATCCCTGGGGAGGCCGTCAGACCTTGGGGGCCGCAGGGCCCTATGAGCTCGGTCGAGCTCCAGCCTGTGGAGAGGGATATCAGGGATCAGTTCCTTAATGAGTGACCGAATTGTGTCAGGGACATCTTTGTAGGATTCAGGGAGTCCCCTAACCCTAAAATTATAGCATCTGTTCCTGTTCTCAAGTTCATCTATTTTAGCATTTGCCAACTCTAATTGATCCTGCAGGGTCTGGATGCAGTTGGTATTTTGATTTGTTCTAGCAATAGTGGTTTCTAAATGATTTTTAACTAGCTCAATTCTGGAGCCTATGGAGTGGAGGTCTGCCTTAATATCAGTAGTGATCCTGTTGGCTATGTCATGTAAGCCCCTGTCCAGGAGCTCAGCGAATTTAGCAAACATGTCTGCCATGGACACAGGAGGGACCAGGCCCGAATCCCCAGCCTGTATTATCTGCTGGGGGGGACCTGCTTCCATGGGGGAGAGACCCAGCTCCTACAGGGTCTGGTTCAACAGGGATTCCGTTGAGGCAGGGGAGACAGGAGCCAGTGCAGCAGTACTCACTGTGAGGCCGAGTAGCTGTGAGTGGGGAAGCGCTGCCACTGAAGCGTAGCTATGTGATCCTGGGCTGTGTGAGGTGAAGCGGCCGCCATCTTGGGACTCGCGGCCCGCTCGTTCTCCGTCCCGGGGGGTATTTCAGGCTTCTCCTCGCTGTCCCCGAGTGCATCGGGGGATTCTGCGGGGTGTCAGCTGTCCGCGGGGGGGGCGAATCCGGCCGAGTGCGGTGGTGCTCGCGGCGCTGGAGGACCCGGTCAGCTGGAGTGGAGTGGAGCTCTCTGACTTGGCGTCCATGTCAGGAGCTGCCGCGCATGCGCCTGAAAAAGTTGTCTTTAATGTACAGGAACATGTACAGTCACCACAACCACAGAAACAGGACAGCCGACGTGTTTCGCACTCAACTAGTGCTTAGTCATGAGACAGTAGGCCTTATTGCAGGTGTTAGGTAGTCTCCTAATGGTGGTGTCAGTAGAACCCTATCCAGAGGCTATGAGTGTAGCTGTAACTAAAGGCTAAGTGAGCCAAGTGAACTAGGACAGTTGGGCATCACAGTGAAAGGACCTGGTAAGAAAAGCAGCTGTAATGACAAGGAAGCCAGATGGCTCAGAAATTTCAGTTGACCATTCATGTTGATTTGGGAAAAACACTGCATTGGCAACTGATGTCTATGCAAACGTTCCATTTTGCTCAATAAAATTGGGCTGCCATGCCCTGAAATACAGCTTGGACTGGTGCAACCCATTGGGACAAAGCACCTACCACATGAGTAGAATCACCCAAATACGACACAAGGAACACTCCAGGAATACACTATCATGTATGTCCCAAGATACAGAGCGTTCGATGCACCACCTACTGTATGCGTGATTGATTATTCATTGATTATTCAAGTCACTATATTCACACAGACTTGTACCATAAAAAAAAGTGTAGCATAACTCATAAAAAGATAATTATGAAACGTAAATACCAATACATTGTTACATGTATACAAATCTGTATAAATATAATCATGATTATATAAATTCTTATCCTTAAACACTATCATAATTTTTTTTGGTGCTGTATACCACAGCGTAATCATTGACACTTAAATCTTCTATCTTGCCAATGTGTCCAGTGACCTCCACCTCTAGGTGAAAAACCTGCTCACCTCTGCTTTAGATTCCACTACAGAGTCTCATTCTCCTGTAACACTCTTCTCCTGCTAGGTCATCAGATCTTAATCCTCCTCCTGTTGGTCTTGAATGCACAGTGTATCTTCTGCTCAGTCATAAAAAAAAAAACACAATGAAGGACATAAGAAGGAGAACCACAGTGCTCAATATTTATTTACAGCATAAAAGGATTAACAACACTTACAAACTTCCATAAAAGCATGCATTCACTTATCCACAGTATCCTCGGTATAATGTTATGGGCTCGGTTCCTCCCACCTATACGTGTTACCCCCCATGTTTGACTTCCCCCATAAGCCTTGTATGAAAGCCTCTTAGGCGGCGTACACACGATCGGACATATCCAATGAAAACGGTCCGTGGACCATTTCCATCGGATATGTCCGATCGGGAGTTTGATCCGATGGCGTGTACACACCATCGGATCAAATTCCCCGCCGCCGGACGGCGCGGTGACGCGGCGGTGACGTTGACGCCGCCGCGTCACCACCACGTCACCGCACCAGGAAGTAAAACACTTCCGCGCATGCGCCGAATCCATTCGGCAGCGGCGCGGCGGCGGTGGGGGCCGACATGTCTGCTGGTAAGTGTACTAACCAGCAGACATGTCGGGCGGACAGATTCCACCGGATAGATTTCAAAGCTTGCTTTGAAATCTGTCGGGTGGAGAAATCTGTCCGCTAGCCCATACACACGAGCGGAGATGTCTGCTGAAACGGTCCATCGGACCGTTTTCAGCGGACATATCCCCTCGTGTGTACGCCGCCTTAGTGTACAAAAATAAATAAATAAATATTATAGTACCATCATCCTGGAGATCAATTTTGAATAGGATAAGGATTAATGGGACCCCAAAAGGCCCAAAATAGACCTTTAGAGAAGATGAGGGGTGGGGGGACAATATTGGTACTAAGTAAAGAATTTAAAGAATAAGGTGGTAATTGGATGAAAGATATAAATCAATTTATTATACAAAGTATCAAAAAACAGGAGACACACATGATTATAAAATATCAAAAACAGCAATATAAAGGAAGATGGACACAGTGTATGACCAACCATCCCAATCATCGAGATGGTATGGGCCCTAAACGAAGGGTGGCGGTGAAATGAAGGGAGTCATACACGTCAAATCTCTACTAGTTTCGCAACACTAGTTGCTTTGTCAGGAGAATTTTTCTGCACAAAAGGAAACCACTCGCTTGGGGGAAAGGAGACCAAACATGGAGAGGGAATCTCTCAAGGCGGCCAAGATGGTGAAAAGGCCCAATTGTAGAGGGGAACCTGTATTGGCTGTATAAAAATATTAAATATGTATGGGCCCTGGGACCTGAATAGTTGTAAGTCAGCAAATAGTCAAAGACTGCACATGAAATTGTAAGTTGCAATTGCAATTATGCCAACAACACAGGGGATTTGTATGTAGAAACAAAGCTTGGTGTTTGGTGAAACGTCAAGCATGTCCACGGGGCCAGGTGTGTATTTGACGTTTCACCAAACACCAAGCTGTGGTTTTTTTTTGGGCCTTTTGGGGTCCCATTAATTCTTATCCTATTCAAAATTCCTCAGTAAGCATATTAGTATTTACTTGTATAATTATCTTTTTGCGATATAGACTTGTGCTACACTTTTTTATGGTATATTTGGAATAAGTGGAGGGTGATCTGAAATCGCCAGTAGTTTTATAGCAGCAAAAACAGTTGAGTGAACTGAGGTTATATTGAGGAACGTTAGATGTATGCACATTTATTTATTTTTTGAAGGCTGCGCTGAGTTTGGAATTTTAGTTTAATATTCACACAAAAGCCACCACTAATTAGTGGGAACACTACTTAGAGCCCTATCATACTGATATGGTTTGTTATACGTTTTTACTTTGCAAGAAAAACATAAGAAAAACATTTCCTTTTAAATCATATGGGACTCTTCACACCACTGTTCTACGGGCTCGGTGCATTTTGAAAAGTTATTTGCGTTGCACCTTTGGTGCAATTTTGAAAACCGCACTAAAACTGAAGCTCCCATTGAAGTGAATGGAAAACAAGGAAAAAAATGCAACACAAAAGCACTAAAAAAGCAGCAACAATTCACCATGCTTTGTGTTTTTTGTGTGTTTTTGACACATATGTCATTTTTAACAGGTGCAGGCAACCCAAAAAACTGAAACACAGCTACATTTTGGCAAAAATGCATATGTGTTTTTATTGCAATTTTGCTACAGAGCAGTGTGAAAATACCCTATGTGAAAGTGTTATTTCTGTTTCTATTACTGAGATTTTTTTCTACTGTTTATCCACTAAAATGAATGGCTTTTTAGCTCTTTTCAATTTTATCATATGAATAACCTGTACTTGTACATGTACTTGGAAAATTCATTCTTTATGGTAAAAACTTTGTGTATGTTACTAGTAGTTGCAAAACTGTAAACAGAAAATAAATATGAAATATAGCCTTGACACTTGCAGAGTTTTCTCTTTTGAACTTTTGTTTAATGTTCATCTATTTTTCTTGTTCATTCAATGTAGATTTATTTTTAAGAGATGTTCTATCAAATAAAATCACATTATAATGGAGAGCAGGGGGACTCGGCACAGCAGAAGTCAAAGTAAACCGTAACAAAAAGAGGTAGAAAAGCAAAAAGCAAAATAAACATTCCATAATAACACCCATTCACTTTTAAATAAAAATATATTAAATATGGGCTGACCATGTACTGTACATACATACACCTGTTTTTAAAAATGCTGAACTCTTGGAAAGATAAATAATATTCAACTTAAGAGGTTATACAAGATGTGGTCTTTTCAGACAAAGCAGATATTCTGTCACAAAATAATGCAAATAATACAAAATGATGCAAAGAAAATTCAGCCTTTCAGTGTACATTACACTATACAAAAACATAGAGGTTGTGCATTTAGGTACATTAATATTGTTTCACCACACCTAGCTTATTTATAAGGATACTTCCCCTATCTCTGCAAGCAAGCCAGAAGTGGTGAAATCTGTCAAGGAAGGTAGTTTTTTGGCTGGGGATGTGCTGTATCTAGTCACTTTTCTGACCTACAATTAATACAGCAAGAGGAACTAGGCTGATATTTTCTCATATCTTTGATGGAGAGTGGAGTTGTGGTAGCTAGGGATGGGCTAAACAGGCCCCTGTTCGGTTTGCACCAGAACTTTCGAACACCGCAAAAGCTTGGACCTGAATAATGAACCCCATTAAAGTCTATGGGACCCGAACGTCAAAAATCAGTGCCCATTTTGAAGGCTTAAATGCAAGTAATTGGGTATACAATGGTTATAGGGGTCTAAGATCTGCCCTGGGGGACATATTTTAATAAAAAAAAGTTTGTGAAAAACATAATTTTTAAATGCGCAGTGATTTTTTGATTTTTAAAGTGAAAGCCTAAAAATGTAAAATTCCTTCCAATATAGTGCCTGGGGGTCCCCTTAGTCTAACTGTAACATGGCAGATCTGTACCATGTCTAGAATCTGCTGCAGCAATAATTGAATTTATAAAGCCAAAAAAAAATGATATTGCTCAGCAAAAGCTGGGGAGCCAGTGTGTATGATGAGGTCACAATATAATGCACTGGGATGCGAGATTCAAGATTTGTTGGAAACATTCTGGTGTCACTTTGACTTCAGATAGAAGTAACGGGTGAGTAAAAATTGGTCTTTGGGTGTTGGTGGCACCTTCCCACTATAACTCTATAGAGGTAATCTTGATGAAAGCAAGAACTGGCCTTGCTGTAAAAAAAATGCAATGATATGCACCTGTCAAAAAGGTGCAGAAAAATTGGTCTTTGGGTATCTGTGGCACCTTCCCACCGTAACGCTATAGAGGTTCTCTTGATGAAAGCAAGAATTGTCTTGCATGACAGATAGGGATGAGCCGAACACCCCAAGATTCGGTTCACAGCAGAACATGCGAACAGGCAAAACATTTTTATTCAAATACGCAAACACCGAACGTGAAAAATTAAAAGTGCTAATTTTACAGGTTAATATGCAAGTTATTGTCATAAAAAGTGTTTGGGGACCTGGGTCCTGCCCCAGGGGACATGGATCAATGCAAAAAAAATGTTTTAAAAACAGACGTTTTTTTCAGGAGCAGTGATTTTAATAATGTTTAAAGTGAAACAATAAAAGTGAAATATTCCTTTAAATTTCATACTTGGGGGGTGTTTATAGTATGCCTGTAAAGTGGCACATTTTGCCCTGTTTAGAACAGTCCCTGCACAAAATGACATTTCTAAAGGAAAAAAAGTAATTTAAAACTACTCGTGGCTATAATGAATTGTTGGGTCCTGGCAATACAAATAAAAGTCATTGAAAAAACAGCAGTGGGTCTGGTATGAATATTAAGGGGAACCCCAAAGCAAATCTTTAAAAAAAATTGTGTAGGGGTACAATTTACCCCTTACCATTTCACCCGGGGACGGGATCTGGGGGTCTCCTTGTTAAAGGGGGCTTCCATATTCCGATAAGCCCCCTTGCAGACCCCCCACAACCACCACGCAAGGATTGTGGGGATGAGGCCCTTGTGGTGCCGCTAGGTAGCTATTTATTTTTTAAGGTTCGCCCGCCAGGTTTTTATAGCATTAGGTACCCCCATAAATGGTTTAAATAACGTTTTTAACCCCTGATTGCCCCTAGAGTTAACCCTTACACTCCCTATTGCCAGCGTCACTAAGCAATTGTTTTTCTGATCGCTGTATTAGTGTCGCTGGTGCCGCTAGGTAGCTAGTTAGTGCCAGTAACGCTTACACCCACGCGCAGAGCATACACCCCCCATATGTGGAATTACACCCCAAAATACATTCTGCTGCTTCTCCTGAGTAAGGGGATACCACATGTGTGAGACTTTTTGGGAGCCTAGCCGCGTACGGGACCCCAAAAACCAATCACCGCCTTCAGGCTTTCTAAGGGTGTAAACTTTTGATTTCACTCCTCACTACCTATCACAGTTTTGAAGGCCATAAAATGCCAAGATGGCACACAACCCCCCCAGCTGACCCCATTTTGGAAAGAAGACACCCCAAGCTATTTGCTGAGGTGCATGTTGAGTCCATGGAATATTTAATTTTTTGCCCCAAGAGATTGAATAATGACCAAAATAAATAAATTACAAAACATTGACACTAAATGATATATTGCTCACACATGCCATGAGCATATGTGGAATTACACCTTCAAGATTTCTAAGGACATACATTTTTGATTTCACTCACACAAATCTTGAAGGCGGTGATTGGTTTTCGGGGTCCCGTACTCGGCTAGGCCCCCAAAAAATCCCACACATGTGGTATCCCCATACTCAGGAGAAGCAGCAGAATGTATTTTCGGGTGCAATTCCACATATAACCATGGCATGTGTGAGAAATATATCATTTAGTGAAGTTTTTTAATTTTTAATTTTTTTTGGACATTATTCAATCACTTGGGGCAAGGAAATTAAATATTCCATGGACTCAACATGCCTCTCAGCAAATAGCTTAGGGTATCTTCTTTAAAAAATGGGGTCATTTGGGGGTGTTGTGTGCCATCTTGGTATTTTATGGCCTTCAAAACTGTGATAGGTAGTGAGGAGTGAAATCCAAAATGTATGCCCTTAGAAATCTTGAAGGCGGTGCTTGGTTTTCGGGGGCCCCATACGCGGCTCCCAAAAAGTCCCACACATCTGGTATCCCCGTACTCAGGAGAAGCAGCAGAATGTATTTTTGGGTGCAATTCCACATATAACCATGACATGTGTGAGCAATATATCATTTAGTAACAACTTTTTGTAAACATTTTTTTTGTCATTATTCAATCACTTGGGACAAAAAAAATATTCAATGGACTCAACATGCCTCTCAGCAGTTTCCTTGGGGTGTCTACTTTCCAAAATAGGGTCATTTGGGGGGGGGGGGTTTCGTACTGCCCTGCCATTTTAGCATCTCAAGAAATTAGATAGGCAGTCATAAAATAAAAGCTGTGTAAATTCCAGAAAATGTACCCTAGTTTGTAGACGCTATAACTCTTGCGAAAACCAATAAATATATGCTTATTGTGATTTTTTTTTACAAAAGACATGTGGCTGAATACATTTTGGCCTAAATGTTTGACTAAAATGTAGTTTATGCAATATTTTTTTACTTTTTGTTATAAGAAAAAACGTTTTTTTTTTCAAAATTTACGGTCTTTTTCCCTTTTTTTTCACAAAAAATTATAATCGCAGAGGCAATCAAATCCCATCAAAAGAAAGCTCTATTTGTGGGGAAAAAAAGGATACAAATTTTGTTTCAGTACAACATTGCATGACCACACAATTACCAGTTAAAACAGCGCAGTGCCAAATTGTAAAAACACCTTTGGGCATTTAGCAGCATATTGGTCCGGGAAGTGGTTGAAATCAAAACCAGACCTGAAGGGTCTGGTATAGATTTTGGGGGAACCCCTATGGCATTTTTATAAAAATTGGGTGCAGGGTTTCCCTTAATATCCATACCAGACCTGAAGAGATTATTTGCCTTGGGTTTGATATATACATCTATGTATTAATTGGTTCATTGGTATACTTGTTTTTGGCTATGTTCACAAATTTCTATCATATTGTGTACTCAATAAAAGTGTTCATTTTTTGCCTTTTACTTACTTCGTTACCCCCATTTTTGCCTTAAAAGTCCAAGGGGCAGCCCCTGTTGCATTTGTTACGTATCTCTTCTCTTTATGTTTAGGATGTTGGCAGTTTCACACATTTAATTCCCATTAAACATTTTCTCTGGCTTACTACTGTGTAATCTCTGTGATTGGTCACAGCAATTACATGATGCCAAGGCCAATCACAGCAGCCCTGTACCATGTGATATCTGTGACCAATCAAGCATTCACAGTGTAAAAGAAAAAAGGCCTGATCCCAATGCATTTCCCCAGATGACGTCCAATAGAATGAAACACATTGGGTGAAGCCTGGGGAGTCATTGCAATCTATTCTGATCCCATGTTTGATTATACAGTGCTATTCAAATGGATGTTTGTTTTTACATTGAAATATTTTATGCAGTTTTACACCATGTGTGGACGTTTATTCTCTACATATATGCAGCCTTTCCCATTGATGTTTGCCGTTATTGGGAGCCTATTTGCTTCAAGTTGAACCTCTCCATTCAATCTATGATGGGGTGATTTCCATACCATCTATACGATACAGCTGGACTTTGTTGAGGTATCACCTCACACATGCTCATTTGACACAGTACTTACCAGTATGTGAGTCCACACCTTCTGGTAAGCATGCCATTTTCAATATATGGTGGTGGACTGCACAACTCAGGGAGAAGTTTTTAATTTCACTGTGACCTCACATGGGTGTCTTTTCTAGGGACTTCATTTCCATGGTGGACTAATTTCTTTTATTTTTGAATGATTTTTGAGTGTTAGTGACTATAGCACATTTCATTGTATCACTAGTTTGTTGATGGACTTTATGCTAGGGTATATTTCTGGCATTAAAATACTTTGATGAGCAGAAAAATGTCTTCATCTTTACAGAACAAACTTCTACTATCTTTGCCATGACATCAATGAATGGAAACCTTTACAGATACTAGAGTTTCCTATATCATCTTATAGGCTAAGTTCACCTTTGTTCACCTTTTTTTCTCTAAATTCCAGCTCCCCTGTGTACCAATATAGCATTAATGTACTTCATTTGCAAAAATAAAACAGCTTTCCATTTATTCTACACATGCATACCTCACTGTCTTAATGGCTGTTTCAAACAACTGCTCAATTACTTCTGCCTTACTTCCTGGACAGACTTTAGGCCATGACACAGGAAATCGAGCAGTGTTTTGAAACATCCATAAATCCAGTGATGTAAGCATGTGTAGAATAAATGAAAAGCTGTTTTATTTTTGCAAAATAAGTACATTAACTACTTAAGGACTAGGGATGGGCAAACAGTTCGGCCCAAATGGTAACCAAAAAAATAAAATTAAATGGCGTATGGGTCTCCCCTAAAAATCCATAACAGACCCTTATCTCAGCATGCAACATGGCAGGCTCCTGAACTCTACCAGGCCACATGCCCTCAACATGGGGTATGGGTGCTTTGGGGCAGGGGGCCTCTTCGCCCCCCCAAAGAACCTTGCCCCCATGTTGATGGGGACAAGGGCCTCATCCCTACAAAACTTGCCCCATGGTTGTGGTGGTCTCTAGGCAGGGAGCTTATCAGAAAATGGAAGCCCCCTTTAACAAGGGGACCCCATATCCCAGCCCACCTATGTGAATTGGTAAGGGGTACACACAGATCCACCTCCTGTCATCGGTGAGGAAACTGATGTGTGTTCCCAGTACAGAGGAACACACATCGGTCTCCTCCCCTTGTGAGTCCCCTCCCCCCTAGAGTTAGAACACACTTTAGGGAATATTTTAACCCCTTCAGCGCCCCCTAGCGTTAACCCCATCCCTGCCAGTCACATTTACACAGTAATCAGTGCATATTTATAGCACTAATCGCTGTGTAAATGTGAATGGTCCCAAAAACTTGTCAAAAGTGTCTGATGTGTTCGCCGCAATGTCCCGGTCACAATAAAAAATAGCAGATCGCCACCATTACTAGTAAAAAAAATAAAAATAAAAAAAAATGCCATAAATCTATCACCTATTTTGTAGATGCTATAACTTTTGCGCAAACCAATCAATATACGATTATTGCAATTTTTTTGTTTACCAAAAATATGTAGAAGAATACATATCGGCATAAACCAAAAAAATTGTGATATTTATTAAATAAAAAAGTAAAAAAATATTGTGTTTTTAAAAAAAATTGTCGCTCTTCTTTTGTTTATAGCGCAAAAAATAAAAACCGCAGAGATGACTAAACACCACCAAACAAAAGCTCTATTTGTGTGGAGAAAAAAACATAAAGATTTAATTTGGGTACAGTGTTGCATGGCCGCGCAATTGTCATTCAAAGTGCAACAGCGGTGAAAACTAAAAATTGGTCTGGGCAGGAAGGGGGTGAAAATGCCCTGTATGGAAGGGGTAATATTCATACCATATGCAAAGGGTATGTTCGTGTCCCATAGACTTCAACAGTGTTCGCATGCTCAAACTAGTTTTTTTGCCTGTTTGCATGTTCTGCTGTGAACCAAACTGGGGAGTGTTTGGCTTATCCCTATTAAGGACCGACACTTTTTTTGAGATTTGTTTTGTACAAGTTAAAATTATTAATATTTTAAAATTAATATTTATTTACCATATAAATTACTTAGAACCCCCAAACATTATATATATCAATAAATCAATATTGCTAAATAACTTATGAATGGACATAAATGTATTTTTATTTTTTTGTTTAATAAGCAACCTCACAGTGAACGAAATGTAGTATTATTCCTTAATATCAAGTGTCCCAATTTTCATCAATCCACAGAGAAAAAAGTGCAAATTAGAACATAAAAGCACTTAAGTTTGGTCCACATAAGCAGTTATACCATTCCTGGGCTCTAAGTAAAACTGGCCCAGGAGTGGTTTAACTGCTTATGTGGACCAAACTTAAGTGTGCTGTCACACTGTTGGAGGTGAGTGCATTCACGGGGGGGGGGCACTTCTGTTCATCACTAGAGTCACTTTTTGGACTGTAATATGTATAATACCCCAATTTGCACTTTTGTGGATTGATTTCACTGTGAGCTTGCTTGTTACACAAAAAAAATAATAATATGTTCAAAGTTAAATTTATTAGCAATATAGATTTTCATTGTTTATGGCACTATCTTTGCATTTGTAAGGTTCCGTATCACACAGCACTGCATTTTTAGTTTTTTGTATATATGTTTTCACAGATTATGGGATTGTGATCAATACTTATCAGCTGTGAATTTGCACTTTGTTTCACAGCAATTGTTATACCACACCTGACGCTAGGTTATAACCTCAGGTTACTTTACACTTGACACTGATTGCAGTCTCAGATTGCTCTAGAGCAGCT
This sequence comes from Rana kukunoris, assembly GCA_029574335.1. Classification (NCBI taxonomy): domain Eukaryota; kingdom Metazoa; phylum Chordata; class Amphibia; order Anura; family Ranidae; genus Rana; species Rana kukunoris. The sequence goes on along the minus strand of CM056050.1, from coordinate 184,774,135 downwards.
TGCAAGATTTTTATATATATATATATATATATATATATATATATATATATATACGTGTGTGTATTTATATATATATATTTTTTTCCCTAACACCCTAGAGAATAAAATGGTGGTCATTGCAATACTTAAGATCACGCTGTATTTGCACAGCGGTCTTACAAGCGCACTTTTTTGGGGAAAAAGTTCACTTTTATGACTTAAAAAATAAGACAACAGTAAAGTTAGCCCAATTTTTTTTTTATATTGTGAAAGATAATGTTACGCTGAGTAAATTGATACCCAACATGTCATGCTTCAAAATTGTGCCTGCTCGTGGAATGGCATCAAACCTTTACCCTTAAAACCTTCCATAGGCAATGTTTAAAAATCTCTACAGGTTACATGTTTAGAATTATAGAAGGGGTCTAGTGATAGGATTATTGCTCTTGCTCTAACAATCACGGCAATATCTCACATGTGTGGTTTGAACACTGTTTTCATATGCGGGCGCGACTTACATTTGGGTCACTTTTATTCCTATTCCAAAGTATGTAAACATCCCTTGTAATATACAAAAGCATGTCAGGGCCTCTTAAATATGAGACCTGGGGTCAAAAATACCTCAGATCTTATGCCGCGTACACATGATAGTTTTTTGTGATGAAAAAAAACGACGTTTCAAGTGATGAAACAAAACAACGTTTTTCAAACTTCATTTTCCAAAACGACGTTGCATACACACCATCGTTTTTCCAAAATGCTCTAGCAAAGCGTGGTGACGTAAGACACGTTCGACAGCACTCTGTTCCATTGAAGCTCCATCTCATAACTTGCCTCTGAGCATGCGCAGCTTTAAAAACGTTGTTTTCAACATCGTTTTGCCCACACACCATCACTTTTTATGACACAAAAAACGACGTTTTGAAAAACGACACAAAAAACGACGTTTTGCCCACACACGATCAATTTAAATGACGTTTTAAAAAACAACGTTTTTTTTCATCGCAAAAAACGACCGTGTGTACGCGGCATTATACTTAAACAAAAATGCAATAAAAAATGGAAATGTAATAAAAAAAAAGACGTCGCTTCTGGCATCCAATGCTATGGAGCCGAGTGGGGGCCATCTTTTCCTCACTTGGCTCCAGTCTGTGTTTTTTTACCTTACCACTTCAATACCAGGCATTTTTACCCACTTACTGTCCAGGCCAATTTTCAGCTTTCAGCACTGTCACAATTTGAATGACAATTGCGCGGTCGTGCGACGTGGCTCCCAAACAAAATTGACATCCTTTTTTCCCACAAATAGAGCTTTCTTTTGGTGGTAGTTTTAATTTTTTTGCGCTATAAACAAAAAAATTACTGACAATTTAAAAAAATATATAATTTTTTTTACTTTTTTGCTATAATAAATATCCCAATTGTTGTAAAAAAATAAAATAAAATTCTCAGTTTAGGCTTATATGTATTCTTCTACATATTTTTGGAAAAAAAATTGCAATAAGCGTTCCTTGATTGGTTTGCTCAAAAGTTATAGCACTTACAAAATAGGGATAGATTTATGAATTTTTTTTTTTTACTAGTAATGGTGACGATCTGCGATTTTTGTCAGGACTGTGATATTGTGGCAGACAGATCGGACACTTTTGACACTATTTTGGGACCATTCACATTTATACAGCAAACAGTACTATAAATCTGCACTGATTACTGTATAAATGTGACTGTCAGAGAAGGGGTTAACACTAGGGGGTGATTAAGGGGTTAAATATGTTCCCTAGGGAATGATTCGAACTGTGGGGGAGGGGACTGACTGGGGAGGTGACTGATCGGTGTCCCTATGTACAAAGGAAACACACCATCGGTCTCTTCTCCCTGACAGGACGTGGATCTCTCTGTTTACACAGAGAGATCCACATCCCTGGCTCTGTGACGAGCAATTGCGGGTGCCCAGCAGACATCGCGGCCGCCGGGCACGTGCATGGGGTCCCCAGTGATGCGGCGAGCGCGACTGAGCCCAGTATTTCCTTTGGCAGGGACATGCTGTCCCTCTCTCCACGGGGTGATTGGAAAGATTGATAGCAGCACAGCAATTGGCTCCCACAACTGTCAATCAAATCCAATGACGCCTGCACCAGGGGGGTGGGGCTGAGTCCGGCATTCGTGTCTATGGCAAATGCTGGACTCGCAAGTACACCCGCACAGTAACTCCCCGGGAGAGTGCTTCTTCTAGGGGGTTATCTGATGTGGGGAGGAGACGCGAGAGCCACTCGAACACCGCAGAAGTCAAGGATTGGGGCCACTCTGTGCAAAACGAGCTGCACAGTGGAGGTAAGTATGATATGTTTGTTATTTAAAAAAAACTAGCCTTTACAGTAAAATATTATTAATACTTCATGCATATTTATAGTAGTGATTTTTAGTATTCCAATCAGAATGAATATACACTGATCTATTTTACAGTTATAACGTAAAATATAAGTAGCTTTTACTCAGGCTTTTGGAAACAATACAGAAATCCTAGTTCATATGTCTAAGTGTCTGTTGTACCATGTACATGTGTTACATATATAAGAATATAAAACCTCTAAATATTGGGAGATATCTTATGAAACAGATCAAGCCAGAAAAATAGGTGATAGCAAACAAAATAATAAGTCAAATGTTGATTACATCCTATTATTTTCAAATAGGTAAGCTGGAAACCCTTATCAAAATCCTCTGGTCCACCACATTTGTAGAAAAGGCAATTTGTTTCACTAGTCAATTTTCAACCTTTAGTCCTGTGTGTCAGTGGCATTAACAGTAATCGTTTGTCATCTACAAATGTAAAAATGTCATCTAAAATTGACCAGCCATGTTTGTGCAATGGCCACAAGGAGGATGGTTTGACTATCATTTTGTTTACGAGTATAGCTTTTTTACATAAGTAAAATAAATACATTCAAGGGAAAAACAAACACATTTTCTATCTTGATATGTAACCTTTTATTTTGTTTATAGTATGTTTATGATCAGTGAGTAATTACTTGCTTCAAATGAATCAGATTGCCAGCTTTACATATTTATGTAATAAACTGGAAAAGGTCAATATAAGAATTAATAGAAGATTGTGCTATATGTCTCCTATGAGAATTTGTTTTATCTATATATGCAAAACAAAAAGGTTACAATATGCATATATAGTAGAATAAATATCCCTTTGGCTAGATTGTATGAGTCAGCCTTCTACATAATTACCATTTTTTTGTGAATTTTGTGACTTATAACCTACAATTGTTTTTGAATAAAGCAGCTCATATTTATTATGTGAATTGTCTCTGTTATATTATGTGCCTTATATTGTTGCTTGCACAGTTCAAAGACCCTGATTTGATAAAGTGTGAAGTGTGTTAAACACACATATTCAAAAACATGAATAATAATAATGAGCAAATATGTTATTTAAACATGACTGTTTTCTTTTTCATGAATAATCATATTACTTATAATAATAGATAAATAATAAAACACTTGTTTAAATATCATGTAAGCATTAACTTGTAAATTATAATAAACATCCACAACCACATTCACATAGCTTGTTTACAATACAGATAGAACACATTGCCCTTTATACCTCAGGATTATATTGTACTGTGTATCCCATATTCACTATGAAATATTGTGCTTCACAAAAAAATGCTCTATAGTGAATTGTGTGACTCCTAGTTCAATACAAAGTATTACTATCTTAGAACAAATTCATATAAACCTAGATTTATCCCAGATAGCCATGGCCTTGGATGTATAGTTGATAAGAATTGTTATATAAAAATTCTTATCAATTATAAATCCATGGCCATGGCTATCTGGGAAAAAAATGGCTGCAGAAAGTTTTTTTCCATAAGCCTGCTTAGTATATCCAGCCTACCAAAGAATAAATCTTCAGGGATTAAGAAGCAAGCAAACATGCAGTGTTAACCTTTGCTGCACATCTGACACAGAACTATGTATCAAACAGTCCCATAGGAATTAAAACATAGGAAAATAACAGAGCATGTTTAAACTGGAAGAACCCGTGCATAACAGCAAAAAAGAAAGAGTGTGATTTACTAAAAGCTAATAGTTGTACTTTGTAAAGGAATTAGACCCAGAGCTTAGTGAATGAGATGCTAAACCAACCCCAAAGTGTCATTGTGATCATATACCTTAACTAGTATAAAAGGGTCCATTTAAAGTTCAACCAATGCATTAAAAAATACAATTTCATTGACCCACCCCTGCACTGCAAGGGTAAAATGTTCATTACTGATTCTAGCTCAAGCAACAGGTCTAATAGCATTAGAGATAATCTAGTAACCCTTATGACAAAGGCCAAGAGAATATGTTATCCCAACATTTGATATTCCCGATATGTGTCTGCTGTACCATGTACTTGTGTTACAAAGTATTCTGTTATCTTTGTAATGTTTCCCTTTGTGTGAAATAACTGGTTATTCTGTCAGTTTCCCTCCTGTCCTATTTCAAACTGACCATGCTAGGCATAGAAGCAGATCCATCTCAGCATGGTCAGTTTTCTGGATGTTCTGGTAGCACAACCTTCCATTCTGCCAGTGGCTGAGATGCCACCCTGCATGATCATTCACTGGAAAGATTAGTAGATAAGGGTTCACATATACAGTACTTCATATACTTTAAGTCTGCAAGCAGAAAAATATTGAAAATGCTATAATGACTTTAAACATGCAAATTGAACTCTTAGGCCGCATACACACGATCAAATGTATCTGCTGAAACCGGTCCAACGGACCGTTTCAGCAGACAAATCCGATCGTGTGTACGGACGAGCAGACAGGTTTTTCCAGCAGACAAGTTTTAAAGCATGCTTTAAAACTTGTCTGCTGGAAAACCGTCCGTCCGACATGTCCGTCTAACCAGCGGACAAAAATCTCCTGCATGCGCCGAATGGATTAGACGCATGCGTGGAAGTATTTTACTTCCTGGAGTGGTGACTAGTGTTGAGCAGAATATGCCATATTCGATTTTGCGATATATCTCGAATATATAGTCGAATATTCGAGATATATTCGCTAAATACGAATATTCGTGATATTTTTTGGAAATGAAATTATTGCGAATTTTCGCTATTGCGAATGCGAATGCGAATTGCGAATGCGAATGCGAAATTTCGAGAAATGCGGAATGGAGCACTCTGATTAGCTCAGAATATTCGTGATATTTTACAATACAAAATAATTGCGAATATTCGAGAAATGCGGAAGGAGCACTCTGATTGGCTCAGAATATTCGTGATATATTACAATACACAATAATTGCGAATATTCGGCAAATGCGGAAGGAGCACTCTGATTGGCTCAGAATATTCGTGATATATTACAATACACAATAATTGCGAATATTCGAGAAATGCGGAAGGAGCACTCTGATTGGCTCAGAATATTCGTGATATATTACAATATAAAATAATTGCGAATATTCGAGAAATGCGGAATGGAGCACTCTGATTGGCTCAGAATATTCGTGATATATTACAATATAAAATAATTGCGAATATTCGAGAAATGCGGAATGGAGCACTCTGATTGGCTCAGAATATTCGTGATATATTACAATATAAAATAATTGCGAATATTCGAGAAATGCGGAATGGAGCACTCTGATTGGCTCAGAATATTCGTGATATATTACAATATAAAATAATTGCGAATATTCGAGAAATGCGGAATGGAGCACTCTGATTGGCTCAGAATATTCGTGATATATTACAATATAAAATAATTGCGAATATTCGAGAAATGCGGAATGGAGCACTCTGATTGGCTCAGAATATTCGTGATATATTACAATACAAAATAATTGCGAAATTTCGAGAAATGCAGAATGGAGCACTCTGATTGGCTCAGAATATTCGTGATATATTACAATATAAAATAATCGCGCGATATCGCTATTGCCGAATAATCGCATTGCGATTTTTCGGCAATATAAAATGAACGCTGCAGCTACTCGGCCCAAGGTCTCTAATCATACCAGCAATGCTTTTAGACGTCGATGGGGATCTCTAGGATGTGATCTGTTCTAAAAAAAAAATTGAAAAAATTTGAATATTCGAAATAGCGAATATTCGCCGCAATATTCGTGTTATTCGCGAATACTCGAATATGCAATATTCGTAGCGAATATTCGCAATGCGAATATTCGTGAGCAACACTAGTGGTGACGTGGCGGTGTCAACGTCACGTCACCACGCTGTCTGTCCGCGGGGATTTTGGTTTGATCGCGTGTACACTGTCTGTCTGACCGTTTTCATCGGATTTGTTTAGTTGTGTGTACGCGGCCTTAGACATGACCTTCACCCATAAGAATATTTAGGTATACGTCTATGGTCATTTTTACTTATACAGTGTGTACCTCCACAATGGGAGACATATAGTAAGTAGGTAAGTAAGTGATGAGAAGAGGCATAGATCAGAAAAAGAATGTTGAATGAGAAAAGAAAAAGGCGATGATTGTTTACTACTACTACTACAAAAAGTAATCAGACCTTGCACCATCATGTCTATCCCCATGAAGTTACACCAGCCTTGTATAGACTTCCTAGAATACAAAAACAGTGTTTCTCTAAGACTGATTTCCAGTGGCCACATGCAGCATTGCTTTGCAACTAGCTACTATCCTATCACCTTTAGTTTGCAACAGAGTACACTATACCAGGGTCGGACTGGCCATTGGGACTACAGGGAGTTTCCCGGTGGGCCGATGGCTCAGTGGGCCGCCTTCAGTGACAGTGGACCGCCGCCCCCCTCCGCTCCTGTCTCTCCCTGGGGGGAACAAAGAAGCAAGGGATGACAGAGGAGCATGGGGGAGGGGACAGACAGCTGACTCGCTATGGCCTGGGAGTTTCTCACTTCTGCCTAATCTTGTCCCATAAGGGGGGCACCCAAATGATTCTTTGCCCCGGGTGAAATAATGTCTAGCTTCCCCACTGGTACTGCCTATAAGAGAACCAGTACCAGCCATTCTACTCTAATAAAGTAGAATGGCTAGTGGCTAGTGAAGGGGGAGAGGGGGGCTTGGGTCGCCAGGGGGCAGGGGGTGCAGGAGTTGTCTGGCTGCCATGGGAGAGACCTGTCAAAGTGGGCCTGTCTGGAAGAAGTCCAGGGCCAAATTTCTGTCCCAGTCCAGCCCTGCACTATACCCAGAACTCAAAAGAATTTGTCAACAAGGTACGTGGATTGAAATTAGAGCCAGAAAAAAACAACGATGCCCTAAGATGTCACATCCATTTTCACTTGTATATCAACTGTAGAAACTATTGAGATTGTAAGGAAACATTTGAATTTGATACAACTTTTGCCACTTAAACAGAACTCAAGCCAGACCAAATATGTCCCTGGCTGGAAACATGGTTGTGCTGTGGAATCACCTGTATCTTCCATCGTAGCTAACCTGTACATGGAGGAGGTGGAGAAAATACTCAGTGGACAAATACATCAAGTTTACACTAAAAGAAGCAAAGAATAACAAATTACACTTTTTGGACCATGTGTGACATGTTAAGGAGGAGAGTGACTTGGACATTGAGGTCTACAGGAAACATACTCACACAGACAATAGTCTGCTTTTTGATTTCCATCACTAACTGAAACACAAACTGGGGATTATAAGGCCCCTCTCACATTGCGGCGGCAGCCGCGCTGGCGGTATAGCACCTCTAAAAATAGCGGCGCTATACCGTTGGTTTTGCCGCGAGTTGCGGCCGCTAGCGGTGCGGTATTAACCCCCGCTAGCGCCCGTGAAAGGGTTAATACCGCCCACAATGCGCCTCTATAGAGGCGCATTGCGGGCGGTATTGCCGCGGTTTCCCATTGTTTTCAATGGGACGGAACGGTGAAGGAGCGGTATACATGCCGCTCCTCTCACCGCTACAAAGATGCTGCTGACAAGAGATTTTTTTATCTCCCGCCAGCGCATCGCCTCAATGTGAAAGCCCTCTGGCTTTCACATTGAGGATGCAGTAAAAGAGTTTTTCAGGCGGTATAACAGCGCTATTTTTAGCGCTGTACCGCCTGAAAAACTCCTCAATGTGAAAGAGGCCTTACGGTTGTGGTGGTAAAAACCAAACAGAGAGTCTGAAGACAAAAAGCATAGACATCTTGGGAGTACTTTCATAGTTAGTGGATACCCAGATTGGCCCTTTTTTAAAACAACAAGTTTAAGCATAACTCACTGGACAGTTGAACAATGGAAGTTGCAGAACACCCCATGGCCTATCCTATATGTAGTATAGTCATCCCATATGTAATATGGTGAGTCAGAAAAATTAAGAAGGGACTTTTATAAATATCTCACCCTCTAGTCCTTGAAGCCCAGTAATACACTGAGCCAACAGCTTGTACTGTACATCCTAATGACCCCACACCCAAACATAAGCAAAGTAACTTGGCATTTGCAATGCAATGCTGTGAAGAACTCAACAACCTGTACATTTGGGGATAAAAATATTTTGCCCAATATTGGGGCAATTTCTGCAACCTCAGACTCGGCAGCCTTCTTACACCTGAAGGAAACGGGACATTCTTTTAAGGATGGTGAGGTACATATTTTGGAACAAGAGGACAACTGATTTGCAAGAGATGTAATTACCGTCAATTCTAGCCGCAGTGTTTGGTATGAACCATGAGGGGGAACTCCACGCCAAATTTTAAATAAAAAAACGGCATGGGTTTCCCCCCCAGGGGCATACCAGGCCCTTAGGTCTGGTATGGGTTGTAAGGAGAACCCCCCTATGCCCAAAAACCGGCGTGGGGGTTCCCCCACAATCCATACCAGACCTGTATCCAAAGCACGCCACCCGGCCGGTCAGGAAAGGAGTGGGGACGAGCGAGCCCCCCCTCCTGAGCCGTACCAGGCCACATGCCCTCAACATGGGGGGGTTGGGTGCTCTGGGGCAGGGGGCCCACCGCACCCCAGAGCACCCAACCCCCCCATGTTGAGGGCATGCAGCCTGGTACGGCTCAGGAGGGGGGGCGCTCGCTCGTCCCCACTCCTTTCCTGACCGGCCGGGCGCCATGCTTTGGATACGGGTCTGGTATGGATTGTGGGGGAACCCCCACGCGGGTTTTCCGGCGTAGGGGGGTTCTCCTTACTACCCATACCAGACCTAAGGGCCTGGTATGCCCCTGGGGGGGAACCCATGCAGGTTTTTTATTTAAAATTTGGCGTGGAGTTCCTCCTCATGGTTCATACCAAACGCCGCGGCTAGAATTGGCGGGAATCCAAGTCGGATCCCCATCGCTTCTATGACGCGCTCGCTGGAATGTGCTTTTTCTATTCCAGCGAGTGTGAGGTGTCGGCACCCTGTCGCCGAGAATCAGCGCGATGCTGACCTGCTGGAAACACATTCTTGGTGACAGGTACTGTATTGTTTTTTTTACAATTCTACCTCTATGATTTGACAACAATTCATACCATTAGCCATGTAACTCAAGGCTCTTATACCTGTGCAGGTTTCTTGACACTCACAATGGGATTGAGTAACTAAAACATTGTGGTTCTACAACTTTTACACCTCCCCCCCTGTTCTTGAACAGTCAATAGAGACACAATCCGTAGTGATTGGATAAAGGTGTGCAAAGGTGTAAATAAAAGTGCTAGAGTATCTTCCTGACACCCATTGGAAATTAGGTGGCTTGGTAAGCTACAAAACAACTTCAACATTACAGAAGTCCAGTTGGAAGAGATTAACTACTACTAACTGAAAGTAGAAAGAATAAAAAGGAGGGGTGGGGAGTGGCAGAGGAAAGATGAGAAGGAGGCAGAGTCCATCTATCCAGGTCAAACAGATTCATTTGCTCGATGGTGCAAGGTCAGGATCTTATGTACATGAGAGTAAACAAAGTATATCCAGTAAAATCATGTAAACCTGACATTTATTTTTATTTTTTCCCCTCATTCTACTAAAATTTTGAAATAACAACTCAGTAATACTGTATTATTACCCTATTTTAGGGCACACATTTAAATGTCTAAAAAATTTGTATATATGGTTGGGTGGGTGAATTATAGTTTACATGAAAACAAAATGACAAAGATTCTATCAAGCGCTACAAACAATGATATTATTTAACAATGCTATATTCAGCATACAAAAATCATTATAAATATTTTGTCTTGTAACTGTAAGAAATGTAAATTGTAAGAAATTAAGCAGACAAAACATTTCTATTTTAACAAAGTAGCTAAAACACATTAAACCACAGTAATTGAAATAATATACTTAATAAAACAGTTGGCAAATTCTAGATTTCGTTTTCTCACATTATATAGCACAACATTGTAGTAAAGTTAACAGGGCATTCCTGTAACAATGAAAATGCTATACAATTTGTCTGGTGAATTTTACTTTAGTAGTAGTCCTATACAGAGGGACTTATGCTAAACCTGTAACACTGAAAGTATAGTTCAGCGTCCAGTCAGATTATTGCACAAAGAGAAAGGTCTAAAAGAACAGGCCCCATTCTTCATGTACAGTAGATTGTAGAATGATCCTGTTCCACTGGCAATCATCAAGACAAAAATGGCTCCAAAATAAAATAAAAAAAAGCAAAAAATTAAACATTTTCTGTTGTAACGCTAATAATAGTCTTTATTTTCTGCCCTGGTGGTAATTTACTAAGTTATAAATTCCAAAGGTGTTGTTAAAATAAATCTATTTTTTTCAATATAAACATTGCATGCTAAAGTCAGACTCTCTTAAATGTAATCCATCTAAACATGAAAAAATGTATACATTTCAATGCCAGAGATACAGTGTTTTGCTTCAGAATTATTATCTTTGACAGCTAGAACCTCAGCTCAAGTCCTGTAAAGACAGGCTGACATGGTGAAGAGAACTGTGGTAATGATATTCCACTAATCAAGATTCAAATTGTCTGACACTGCTTGCAAATATTCAAAATAAATAGCACTCGCTTTATTACTGTCACGTCTTCTGGATCTGTTTATCATTTTCCATTACAACTTATACTGAAATGTTTTCTCCACATACTTATTGTGCGCAAAGTGGAGCTTATATGACAATACTAATCTGTTGTTTACACTTGCAAACATGGCAGAATTTCACTGAACTGGAAACAAGGCAGTTTTAAACTTCATCTACAGCCCAATTGGAGGCAGAATAATTGTAAACTTCAATTTTATTATATTCTTATATTCTGTGATTGTACTAAAGTCCATCACCGTGTTTGACTTTAGTAAACACTAATAAACAATAAAGATTGTTTGAGAAAAGCCAAGTAAATGACTAGGAGTCTCTTTGGTTTAGTCATGTACAATCTTATCCATATGAACAGTGTAAAGAGCAGTGATGTGCAATGATTTTAGATCACTGTAGTCAGGTCAGTAAAGGGTTTCTGCGTGTTACTAAACTTTTTATACTCATTTTTTGCACATGCATTTTTAGCCAAAATTTTCCTATAGGTCATAATAGTTATACAGTAGTATCTTTGAAAGCACACAAGCTTATTCAATTGATTTTAGAAACCCGTACACTTGCTGCAAATAATTTTGTGATCATTGACCACATGCCGACCGCCCGCCGTCATTTTACTGCGGGAAGTCGGCACTGCTGGGCGAGAGCCCGTAGCTATACGTCCGCTCTAAAGCGTCCCCGCTTGCCCCCCGAGTCCCGCGCGTGTGCCCGGTGGGTACGATTACCACCGGGCACACGTGATTGCTCGTTACAGAGCGGGGACCGGGAACTATGTGTGTAAACACATAGCTCCCGGTCCTGTCAGCGGTGAAACACTGATTTTCTGTTCATATAATGTATGAACAGAAGGTCAGTGATTTCCCCTAGTGAGGCCACCCCCCCATACAGTTAGAACACACTCAGAAACACACTTAACCCCTTCCATGCCCCCTAGTGTTAACCCCTTCACTGCCAATGGCATTTTTATAGTAATACAATGCATTTTTATAGCATTGATCGCTATAAAAATGCCAATGGTCCCAAAAATGTGTCAAAAGCATCCGAAGTGCCCGCCATAATGTCGCAGTACTGAAAAAAAATGCTGATCGCCGCCATTACTAGTAAAAAAAAATATTAATAAAAATGCCATAAAACCACCCCCTATTTTGTAAACGCTATAACTTTTGTGCAAACCAATCAATAAACGCTTATTGCGATTTTTTTAACGAAAAATATGTAGAAGAATACGTATCAGCCTAAACTGAGGAAATTTTTTTTTTTTTATATATTTTTGGGGGATATTTATTATAACAAAAAGTAAAAAATATTGATTTTTTTTTAAATTGTCGCTCTATTGTTGTTTATAGTGCAAAAAATAAAAACCGCAGAGATGATCAAATACCACCAAAAGAAAGCTCTATTTGTGGGAAAAAAAGGACGCCAATTTTGTTTGGGAGCCACGTCGCACGACCGCGCAATTGTCAGTTAAAGCGACGCAGTGCCGAATCACAAAAAGTGCTCTGGTCATTGGACAGCAATATGGTTCGGGGCTAAAGTGGTTAAAAAATAAAAAATAAATTCATACCCTTTTCATATGAAACAAGAGAAGGATCATTGCATGGATTACAATTATGAAAAATCTCTGAATTCAAGCAACATCATTTAATCAGTGTACATTTCAGGTTCTAGCTCAGTTACTAAAGAGAAAGAATTTTTTTTTTTAAATACTTTAATTCTACCTCCTAGGGCAAGTCCAGGTTCTCGTAACAATCACATATAAACAATAACATAACTGATATAATCACTAATCAATAATTGATCATCACAAAATAATAGTCACATCCTTCATAGCACCCTCCATACACCCCTGAGGAGGATTCCATGCTGATATTACAGTGAGCAGGGGAACCACCCCGATTCGCTGTATCTGGAATCACCCTATCCATTTTCTAGGTTATAAACAAAAAAATAAAAATAAGAAACAACAAAAAAAAAGAAAGGGAGAAATACAGACACATTTTAAAAGGGGAAAAAGGGGAGGGAGGACCGAGGGATGGGGGTACCCTGGATAAGTAATAGATAACTAGTATTTTAGTTGTAATACTTATATCTGACCATCATTAGTTAAGCAAGATCAGACTTCTTCAGAAGCAATAAACATGTTCCACTGTCTCCATACCTCAGAGTACTTTTCTTGTTGGTTTTGTGCTGAAAGTGTGAGATCTTCCATCTTATTTATCTCTTCTACTTTATGGTGCCAGCCTCCGACTGTAGGAGGTAGCATATTTTTCCACCTAAGTGGAATACATGCTTTGGTCGCGTTTACTAAATGTCGTAAAACAGATTCCTTGTATTTTTTGATAGGGATATTCTTAACATGTAGTAAGAAAAAGGCTGGGTCCTCCGGGAATCCTATAATTCGTGAATTTTTGTGTAATGTTCCGTACTTCCTTCCAGTAAGATGCAGTGGCGGCCCGCCCATATGGGCGCACGGGCGCCGCCCCCCCCCTCCCGCAGTCACAAAAAAAAAAAAAAAAAACGGGCCCTTTAAGAACTTTTATTCGGCTAAAATGTCATTTTGACATTTTAGCCGAAGTTCTGGCGGCCGTCTATAGAGGGCGCTGCAGCGCCACCCCCTCTCGCAAGTAACACACGTTCAATGCAATGCATTGAACGTGAGTTACTGTTGCCAGCTGCCTGGTCTATTCGTATAACCGGACATGGGACGCCGGTTACCCGAATAGCGGCAGCTGGTTGGCTGAGGGGAACTGCCTATCAAAGCCAGCGGCTCTGATAGGCTTTTCCAGTGCCGCCCTCCGGCTCTCGGAAGTCTATGCTCGGAGAGCAGGCAATCTGCGGTCCTTGCATTAGAAAGACGGCCGTTTCAGCCAATCAGGTTCCCGGATTCTGGTTATCAGGAACCTGATTGGCTGAAGCTTCTCCACGGCGGCAGAAGACATCGAGGGAGGACATGGAAGCGTCAGGTAAGTGTTTTTTTTACAGGGAAAGGGGCATCATGGGGCACAGTGGCATCATGGGGCACAGTGGCAGCATGGGGCACAGTGGCAGCATGGGGCACAGTGGCATCATGGGGCACAGTGGCAGCATGGGGCACAGTGGCATGGGGCACAGTGGCATCATGGGGCACAGTGGCATCATGGGGCACAGTGGCATCATGGGGCACAGAGGCGACAATGAGCACAGTGGCATGGGGCACAGTGGTGACAATTGATGGCACAGTGACTGAATATGATGGCATGGCACAGTGGTGACAATTGATGGCGCAGTGACTGAATATGATGGCATGGCACAGTGGTGACAATTGATGGCACAGTGACTGAATATGATGGCATGGCACAGTGGTGACAATTGATGGCACAGTGACTGCATATGATGGCATGGCACAGTGGTGACAATTGAGGGCACAGTGGTGGCGTTTGATGGCATGGCACAGCGGTGACAATTGATGGCACAGTGACTGCATTTGATGGCATGGCACAGTGGCTGCATTTGGTGGCATGGCACAGTGGCTGCATTTGGTGGCATGGCACAGTGGCTGCATGTGATGGGCACAGTGAGGCTGCAATATTTTTTTTTTCGTTTGCGCCCCCCCAAAAATTTTGAGCACCAGCCGCCACTGGTAAGATGTTATTTTTGGACATGACAAGAGAAGGGATTTCTGTCATAGGTATGCTTGCTATTAGGACTCACAGCTATGTACCATTTCACAGAATTATGGAACGATACCTTCAGTTTGTGTTTTCTTTATTCGCCTCACCTTGTACAATGTATAAGACTGGCATTAAGACTGACAGGAAGGCTTCACCTCCAGCCAGGACTCTACAGTGTGAGAGGTCTACACCCACATACAAAGACAACGATGGTTCCAATCACTCTACTTAATTAGTATTTTTATTAGTTAGTAGTTTCTTCTCGGAAACAACTTCTGTTGTATAGAAGTTATCGTTTATTAAAGTCTTATAATGAATTAAACTTTATTGACTGTTCTATTTGTGGCTGCCATTTACGGTTGTTCTGTATAATTGGTGTACAGTCATGCTTTATATAAATAATTTAATACAGTTTGCCATTCAATTTTTATTCCACTGCTGGAAATGAGAGAGGTTTTGTTTCTGTAGATTTGTAAAATTATACTTGCTTCCCCCCTCTTATATCTCATATTTTGTTGCTTATTATTATATGTAAACAGCTTGTTACCCTTCCTTTTTGTAATATTATTGATCAGGTGACCTGTAAAATGTCCATAGTTGGCACAAGTAAGTCTAGAATTTTTATATTCACTATGATCTGTGAGTAGGCACTGCTGTGTCACACATTTCATAGAGCCTGCCTTCTGAACTACAGAGGGGCTAAGAGGAGGAGTTTCAGGAGACGGAGTCAGTGCAGGGATTACTGCTTGCAGGCAGCTAGGTACTATGGGATATGTGGGCCCTGGAAATTGAAGGAAAACTGCAGGAGAGAAGTAGAACTATGGTTGTAATGTTATTACAATGCTGATGTTATAAAATTAAAGTGCTTGTTGTGACCATAGAACTACTTTAAATAATTGGCAGCAGTTCTGGAGGGCAGAGATGAGAGAGAGGTACTGTATACACAATTGCCCAAAGCAGAGAGAAGTGGAGAGGACTGCCAGTTTAGTAGGGCAGCAGGAATGGGGGGTGGGGGTGGAGTAAAGGGTCGGCAGTAGGGTTGCCACCTGTCCTACATTCACCCAGAAAGTCCGGGTTTGGAATCATGTGTTCAGATTTCAGACTGCCTGAAACCTGGACACTTTATTCAGACCAGACATTGGCTTCCAGATACATCTGGATGAGAGGTGCTGACTGCCAAGGTGTGCGTGAGCTCACCATCCATTCCTGTCTGTGACTGAAGTCTCCCCTCTCCCCCCGATCTCTCGCCTGCCTCTGAGTGAGTACACTAAGGTAATTCAGGGTTCTCAGAGCACCCCTTGCATCAGAGTTCCCCTTTATACCAGAAACCACAGTGTCCCCCATTACATCCAAATCCTCTCCGTATATCAGAGTTCTCAGAGTCCCCCCCGTACATCAGAGTTCTCAGTGTTCCCCCTTACATCAGAGTCCCCTGCATATATCAGAGTTCTCAGTGTTCCCCCTTAAATCAGGGTTCCCAGAGCATCCCCTGCAAATTCAGATGTGAAGAGGGAACTCTGGGGACTCTGTAGAGGGGGACTCTTGTTATTAACTTCATATTATTAGAAATGTTATTTAATAGCAAAATATATGTATAGTTTATAGTATAAACAAAAAATTGCTGTGTGCCGCTAAAGTGTTCAGGTTTGACTTGAAGAAAAGGTGGCAACTCTAGTCGGCAGCTTATGCAGGGAACATGTATTAATAGCTCTTTACCCACTGTTTAGCCCAGGAGAGAGGAGGAAGGGTATGAGGAGAAGTAATATGGAAGTCCCCAGGCCAGATCTGCCAGCAGCTAAACAGATCGGATGAGTGCAGGGAATACTCACTGCTTCTTGATGGGGAGCACACAGCTCTAAAAGGGAGAATTATCTGGCAGAACAGCAGTGAATACCCAATAAGGAGATTGCAGAGGTTGTTTCTTTATAGAGAGGCAGCAAAGTTTGCAAATTAGACTGTTACCTGCTCTGTAAATATGGATAGATTTAAATCCAAGTGTGCCATATATGATTATTTTTATGGTTAGATATCTAGCAGATAAAAGCTGCATATGTTGCACCTCCTTAAAAAAAAATGTAGAGATCCAGTTCTGATTGGGGGAGGGGGGTGTTACTCACTTTATCACAATAAACCATCTGGATGTGGAGGATAACAATAGTACTAGTCCAGTGACAGTAGCAGAGATGAGCAAGGAAAAGGCAAATGATCATGTACACTGGGGCATGGTCAGATCAGGTAACAGGATAGATATTGGAGGAAAATTGGTTACCTGTAGGGTGTCCAACCTGTCAAGCATCAAACAAGTAATTATGTATGATCAATCGTCTCAGCTGGTGAGATGAGAGCACCACAGAAAGGGGAATATGGTAAGGAAAGGAAGGTTCTATTCCAAGTTGTGTGTCAGGTGTGCCTGGGCACGCCTAATCACCGTGTGGGGTGCAGAGTCCCACTGTTTGGGACCCCCCTGATATTAGGGGGTCCCAAACAAATTATAAAAAAATTATAATAAAAAATAAATAAAATTGTAAAAAATAATAAAAATAAAAAACTACTAACACCGTCCACTGCCATACTGACACTGTCAGGATGTATATACATGCACACACACACCCTAATGCTATAGGCTGTGCACACCTATGAGGGGGGGATTGAAATCTCCACCAATGAAGAGTAGGGAGCGAGGACTGGATTGGAAGAGATGTTTAACCACTTAAGAGCCGGACCATTATGCAGGTAAAGGACCTGGCCCCCTTTTGCAAATCAGCACTGCATCGCTTTAACTGACAAATGCGCGGTCGTGCGACGTGGCTCCAAAACAAAATTGACGTATTTTTTCCCCCACAAATAGAGCTTTCTTTTGGTTGTATTTGATCACCTCTGAGTTTTTTTATTTTTTGCGCTATAAACAAAAATAGAGCAACAATTTTGGAAGAAATGCAATATTTTTTACTTTTTGTTATAATAAATAGCCCCAAAAAATATATAATTTTTTTTCCCTCAGTTTAGGCCGATACATATTTTTCTACATATTTTTGATTAAACAAATCGCAATAAGCATTTATTAAATGGTTTGCGCAAAAGTTAGAGCGTTTACAAAATAGGGGATAGTTTTATGACATTGTTATTCATTTTTTTTTTACTAGTAATGGCGGCGATCAGCGATTTTTTTTTTGTGACTGCGACATTATGGCGGACACATCGGACACTTTTGATGCTATTTTGGGACCATTGTCATTTTTACAGCAAAAATTACACTGGCAGTGAATGGGGTTAACCAGGTGGGGGCGCTGTAGGGGTTACGTGTGCCCTAAGGGAGTGTTATTACTGTGAGGGGGGCGTGGCTGTGCGTGTGACGTCACTGATCATCGTTCCCTAACACAGGGAACAGACGATCAGTGACAGCCACACTAGGAAGTACGGGGAGAAGTTTGTTTACACTTACCTCTCCCTGTTCTTCCTCACTGTGATGCAATCTCGGGACACCGGTGGCTATTGGGTCCGCTGTTCACGCGATGACGGTCACGGGGAAGAGGACCGGGTCGCGAGCGCTCCACCGACTGGGCACTTAAAGGTGATGTACATGTACGCCATGGTGCCCAGCTGTGCCATTTTGTTGACGTACAGTATATCGTCGTGCGGCGGTCCTCAAGTGGTTAAAATCCCCATAAGGAATTTGTAGCACCTTCTGAATATAGATCTACTGAATTATCAGATCACATTTATTGCCACTTTATGAGTGTCATTACTTCAATATCAACAAATAGTGAAGTCAAGTTCATATTTCTACTGTTTTCTACTATTTTCTGGAAAATAAATGCTTGCTTTGAATTTTTTTTTTTTTAACTTTAGATAGGATAGAGATAAGATAGAAAATGCTTAGGATCGCCAACATTTTTGAAACACAGCCAGAAGAAAGAGATCTCTCCACTGTGATAGGAGATTCTTTCTTATTAAAGAGTTGTCAACAGAACAGGTTTACTCATTGGAAGATTTCCTCCATCTCCTGGGGCAACTTAAAAATGTGGATTTCTCATTACTTTCTATACTGGAGACATTTTCCACCAGGCAGATAAAATTAATCTCATCAGGGACACAAACAGCAGGGATTCTGACACTTCATCATTCTTTCTAAAATGAAAATGAAAAAATAAATAGCATTACACACAGTTTATTAAGAAAAAAGTAAACTTTGCATACTATAATCATCACTACTTAGAGCCTGATTAACTTTGTTGTTAAATTGTTAAAAGTATGATTTAAAGTTCTTTGGGTAAATAAATCTTCTAAATGACTGCACACAATCACAGATTTGTGAGATGGGAGAACTGTACAGAGGACCAGCCTGCCCTGAAAGAAGAAATAAGTTATAGGGGAAGTTGACAAATTCAACTAGACACAAATAATATAAGGAATATTTGATTGTTATGCATAGCCGCATTATTACCAACACGATTGCTAAGAAATACTTCTACATTAAGTTCAATCTCTCTACAGTCCTTGTTTTAAAAATTCTTGACAATACAAAACTGCAAATCTTTACTGTAAAACCACAAAAAAAGGCACATTTGCTCTTCACTGTGGTTTCAAAATAAAGACTTTTCCCCAAAAAAAGAGTATTAAGAATTACATTAAACTTAAGGATGTTCAGTGTCTAGTAACTATAAAATCAACATAGATAAATGAAAGTGGGAATACAGGGCAAACGTGTAAGTAAACATCATTAATCTTAGAGTAATATTACTTTTGTTGATGCGGCTCCTATAGAAATGATGCTACAAAACAATCTCCACTAGGTGGCACTGTTACTCTTTATAATTTCCCCATAATACATTTGGTAGTGACAGTTCAACATCTGCATGTTTACCTATTTATATACATCTATTGCCTTGCGTCTTTCTCGTTATCTTCCTGTACTTTTTAGATTCTACGTGATACAGTTACAGTGTGTGCACTTTGCAGTAAGTTGTAAGAAATAAACAGCTAAGATAATTTACTATATTGCAGCTTTGCTATAAATGTTTTATACAAAGCTCTCTTTAGCTGAGGAAATGTGACAACAGAGGAAACACAATACAGAGAGACAAATGCAATCTGTAGTGGCGAGAATTGTTTCCTGTACTGAGGCAAAATGCTGCAAATTTGTGAAAACTTAAGTTGCATGCTGCATTTTTCACAGAAAAGCATACATGGAAACCGTTCCATTTAATACAATAGTGCAGACTTGGCTTTTTCTACAGTATCTCACAAAAGTGAGTACACCCCTCACATATTTGTAAATATTTTATTATATCTTTTCATGTGACAACACTGAAGAAATTACACTTTGCGATGCCATGACTGCAGCAGAAATGATACCTCCCATCGTGGTCACACACTCCTCACAACCGCACACAATAAATGCACTTGTGACTCAGACGTCTAGCATTTGGAGGTTAAAACAGGCAGTGAAGGGGTGTTACAATGCCTCCTCATCGTCTGTAAAATACTCTCTAAAAAGCATATATATATATATATATATATATATATATATATATATATATATATATATATTTATTTATTTATATATATTAGGGCCGTTACTGATTTTTTTTAATCGATTAATCGACTAATTTCGATTAATTATGACGCACATACAGATCCAAATACTTTTAGCTGATCTCCTTGCAGGCTGATTCCCAGTGCAGCTCCCAACCACTGGAAAAATGGATAGCAGGATACAAAAAAACACACAAAGGCAGCGCTCGATGGGAATAGCATTAAAACTTTTAAGTAGGTAACAAAATAAATATTGCACTGGAGATACAATCAATGTAGCTACATAAACTGTAAAAATGGTGCGAGAAATAGCAAACGGTAGCAAAAGCAGTCATGAAAACATGTAGTTAAGTATGATACTGGTATAAAAATGTGTACAGCGATGCCACTGCTGAATCCAGATGAGGAGAGGTTAACATCAGTCCGTCGGCATGTAGATGTCCCATGAAGAGAACTATCACAACTCCCAGTGGATGGCTGTAAAATCCCAGGTTGAGGGAAGTGATAGAGGGAAGTGTAACAGCCCTTGCGTGTGGCAGATAGTAAGGTCCCGTTGGCATGCATATATAAAGGCACAGCAAAGGAGCCCTTCAGGTGGACACGGCAAGCCGTGACGTCACCGGATCTCCGACGGAACTCCCTGAAGGCCCGGAAGTCGACGGAGAGGTGAGTACCAATCAAAAGAATTTTGATCAATCAAAAAAATGTTGATCGATCAAAAAAATTAAAGATTAATCGATGAATTAATAGTTTATTTCCACAGCCCTAATATATATACAGTATGGGCCAGATTCCGAAAGGCTTTACGCCGGCGTATCAAAAGTTACGCCGTCGTAAGTACAAATGTGCGCCGTCGCATCTTTACGCCGATTCAGAAAGCAAGATACGCGAAAAACATGGCTTCAGTCGTCCAGCGTAACTTGCCTATGCCGGCGTATCGTGAAAGCATAGGTACGCTGGACGCATTAGACGGTCCCATTAAAAATATGCAAATGAGCTAGATACGCCGATTCACGAAC
The DNA here is from genome assembly GCA_029574335.1 of Rana kukunoris. Taxonomy (NCBI): domain Eukaryota; kingdom Metazoa; phylum Chordata; class Amphibia; order Anura; family Ranidae; genus Rana; species Rana kukunoris. The sequence continues at coordinate 184,752,956 of CM056050.1, read as the reverse complement.
GTACTTGCGCCCGGCGCATTGATATACGTTGTTTACGTAAGGAGTATGACCGGCGTAAAGTTACCCCTGCTATATGAGGCACAGGCAATGTTAAGTATGGACTTCGGAACAACGTTGAATTTTCGGTCGTTTACGTCGTTTGCGTAAGTCGTACGCAAATAGGGCTGTGCGTAAGTTACGTTCACGTTGAAAGCATTGAGTATTTGCGACATGATTCTGAGCATGCACACTGGGATACGTCCACGGACGGCGCATGCGCCGTTCGTTAGAAGCTTCATTTACATAGGGTCATGATTAATTTCCATACAACACGCCCACCACCAGCCTAATTTGAATTATGCCGGCTTACGCCGGCCCATTTACACTACGCCGCCGTAACTTACGGCGAAAATTCTTTCTGAATACAGTACCTGCCTCTCTAAGTTACGGCGGCGTAGTGTATATGAGATACGCTACGCCTGCCGAAAATTAGGCCATTCTTTCTGAATCTGGCCCTATATGTATAATCATAAGGATAGCCATGTCACGCTATCTTTGAAGTAAATGCCCAGGTGCTCACCCACAAAGAAATCCATACTAAACTAGTATAGAGTGACAAGTCTTTAATCTCCAAAAAGTAACTCCACTGTTATTAAGAAAATAAATAAATCCCCTCTGGATGATCTATGTACAAGACATTCAAGACTGTAACAACTTTGAAGCAGATTGTTACCTGTTAGGTAAAAGCTGTATGTTCCACTATGTTCTTGTAGTACTGATTCCTAGATGGGAGTGCCTATGTTCAATATAATCAGCTGATGCACTTTCAGCGCTCTAAAGAGGAAGGTTGCAGCGTCTACATCCCTTTAGAAGTATTTAACCCTTAGGGTCAATGTTACCAAAAAATGTAATCCCTATTACAGAGGATGCTTAAAATTTGACTTGTATCTTAATGTAGACATTTGGGAAGTTCTGTACACCAACTGTGTACAGAATGCCCCCAGGTTGCCATATTGCATTGATTGTTTATGGAACATTATAGTGCTTCAGACTGAAAAGATAATTTAATTTGTAATAACAATTAGAATATGGTTTGTCTAGCAATTGTATATGCTTTATTATTATTTTTTAGTTATTTTTCCCCTGAAAGTGGATTTACCCTTTAACTTTGAGAATATGATTCATATTGGAATAGTACTATTTAAAAATGTTGTATATATTTTTTTACTTGCCTGGTCTCTACGACCTTAGCAGGCAGTGCCCCCATGCTCCTGCGGTGGACTGTATCTTAGCGTTATCACATCCAGTGCACAGCTATGGACCCTACATGAGTCTTGATGATGTCAGGACCATAGAGTGCTGGAGCTCAGGAGAGAAGATGTTGCAGAGCAGAGGATTGTGTAGGCATGTCATCATTTCTATGTCCCCTTGTTAAACAAGTGAAAGGCTGACAGAAGGTCAGCCTGGGTTTGTAGGAGGAGTCGGGAGGTATTTAAACCCGCCCTCCATCCTCCTTCTGGGCGTCGGTTTTCTTGTGTGTGGGGTTTCTGGGTATTGCACATCACTTCCTGTTTCTGTCCAGAGCAATGGAGGCAGCTGCTGCAGGTGTCCATTGTGCTCTCCTCAGGATTCCGAGCGGACCGGACTGGTTGTACCCCATCCTCCTCTGTCAGCTGAGCACCGCTCACCCCAACCGCCCCCCCGCTTCTCCCGATGCTTGCAGGGGGGGGTGCAGGTTTGTAGTTGTGGCAGGCACCATTGGGGGGGCTGTCCACCATGTCAGCCAGGCCCTTGTCAGCATCATAGGGGCCGCCTGCTTCTCCACTCAGACTCACACTGTGGGGGGTCCCTCCATTCTCCCTTCTGCTCCTCCGGGAATACTCGGTGAGAGGGGAGCCAGCCGTCCTCCCTCTCACTCCTCCTGGCACCCACGTCCACGTGGTACAGGGCTCCATGGAGACCGCCCGCCTGTTCCTCCCGCCCCCCGTTTGCTCCAATGACGTCACCCGCTCCATGGCTCCTCAAGCTAGTCTTGTACCTCACATGGGGGGATGTTGGTTGGGTCAGGTGCGGTAGTTTGGTGGGCTCAGTCAGCATCGGAGGTTGCATCCCGGTGCAGGGGGGGGGTCGGGTGTGTGGGCATGTGCTTTCCCTGTCCGCACTCTGCTTCCTCCTAGCTGTGTCATGTAGCTGAGCGCTGTTTGGCTGAAGGAGCATCGTCCCCAGCGCGGCCTGTTTCCTCCCCTGTGACACATGTCTCCCAGTGACAGCCCAGTGGGTGCTGAGGGCTCCCCGGCAAAGTTTCTGAGTTTCTCCTGCTAGTTAAGGTTCTTCTGATGGTTACGTTTCTCTTATGTTATGCGATTCATGTTCATGCGATTCATGTCAGGCGATTCATGTCAGGCGATTCATGTCAGGCGATTCATGTCAGGCGATTCATGTCAGGCGATTCATGTCAGGCGATTCATGTCAGGCGATTCATGTCAGGCGATTCATGTCAGGCGATTCATGTCAGGCGATTCATGTCAGGCGATTACGTTGTCAGGCGATTCATGTCAGGCGTAATGTCCTCCTGCAATGTGTTTCTTATGCTAGTAATGTCCTCCTGCAATGTGTTTCTTATGCTAGTAATGTCCTCCTGCAATGTGTTTCTTATGCTAGTAATGTCCTCCTGCAATGTGTTTCTTATGCTAGTAATGTCCTCCTGCAATGTGTTTCTTATGCTAGTAATGTCCTCCTGCAATGTGTTTCTTATGCTAGTAATGTCCTCCTGCAATGTGTTTCTTATGCTAGTGATGTCCTCATGCGATTATGTTTCACGTGCGGTCACGTTCTCATGCGATCACATTCGCGTGCGATCGTGGTCATCGTGTTACGTTTCTCATGCAATCACGGTTTTCATGGTGGTTCTCATGCGATTACGTTTCGCATGGTAGTTCTCATGCGATTACGTTTCTCATGCGATCATGTTCATGTGCGATCACGGTCCTCGTGTGTTACGTTTCTCATGCGATCACGTTCTCATGCGATTATGTTTCCCATGCGACTGTTTCCCATGGTATCATGTTTCCCATGTGACTATGTTTCCCATGGTGTGTTTCTGACTTGATTACGTTTTCCATGCGACTACGTTTTCCATGGTATATGTTTCTAATTCGACTACGTTTCCCATGTGGCGACTACGCTTCCCATGCGACTACGTTTCCCATGGTATGTTTCTGACTAGCTTAAGTTTTTCATGCGACTGCGTTTCTCATGGTATTATGTTTCTGATACGATTATGTTTCCCATGGTATTCTGATGCGATTATTTATTTATTTATTTTTCATGCGACTACGTTTCCATGCGATTACGTTTCTCATGGTGTCTTCTCATGCGGTTACGTTTCCCGTGGTATGTTTCTGACTCGATTACGTTTTTCATGCGACTACATTTCCCATGGTATATGTTTCTATTTCGACTACGTTTTTTCATGCGACTATGTTTTTTCATGCGACTCCATTTCCCAATGCGACTACGTTTCCCATGGTATTATGTTTCTGATATGATTACGTTTCCCATGGTATCATGTTTCTGATGCGATTAAATTTTTTCAGGCGACTGTTTTTCATGCGACTATGTTTCCATGCGATTACGTTTCCCATGGTATTATGTTCTCATGCGACTACGTTTCTGGTGCGATTGCAGTTTTCATGCGGGTTTGTTTCTCATGCGATTATGGTTTTATGTTCTCATGTGAGTTTGTTTCGGATGCGTTTACGTTTTTTCATACGACTACGTTTTTCATGCAATCACGTTTCTCATGCGGTTACGTTTCTCATGCAATTGCGTTCTCATGGTTTCTTATGTGATTACGTTTCTCATGCGATTACGGCTCATGTGTTTGTTACTGATGCAATTACGTTTCTCATGGTATCACGTTTTTCATGCGTTACGTTTCTCATGCGGTTACGTTATCATGTGATTGCGTGACGTTTCTCAGGATGTCATGTTCTCATGTGATTACGTTTCTCATGGTTTACTCGTGTTTTCATTTCTAATGTGCACATTTCTCAAGCTAGTTACGGTTCCCAGGCGATCGCGTTTCTCATGCTTGTCATGTTCCCTTGCGATTACGTTTCTAACGCTAGTCATGTTATTGTGCGTTGCACTTTCATGTGTCGCGTTTCTCAGGCTAGTTATGTTCTCATGCTATTTTACATTGTTTCATGCAGTTATGTCTCATGTGTTTTCGTTCCTCAGACAATTTTACGTTTCTACGGTGCGTTTTACGGTACGTTTCTCATGCTATTCATGTTTTCTCGTATTTACGTTTCTTTTGCAGGTTTTAGTTGTGATGCAATTATTGGTTATTAATGTATGTACGATTACGCTTCTCATACGATTACGCTTCTCATACGATTACGCTTCTCATACGATTACGCTTCTCATACGTTTACGCTGTTCTGGGTATTATGTTCTCAAGTGTATTACGCTTCTCATGCTATTCGTGTTTCTTTTTTTTTTTTTTTTTTTTTTTTCGTTTCTCGTACTATTCACGTTTCTCGTACTATTCACGTTTCTCGTACTATTCACGTTTCTCGTACTATTCACGTTTCTCGTACTATTCACGTTTCTCGTACTATTCACGTTTCTCGTACTATTCACGTTTCTCGTACTATTCACGTTTCTCGTACTATTTACGTTTCTCGTACTATTTACGTTTCTCGTACTATTTACGTTTCTCGTACTATTTACGTTTCTCGTACTATTCACGTTTCTCGTTCTATTCACGTTTCTCGTACTATTCACGTTTCTCGTACCTCATACGATTACGCTTCTCATACGTTTACGCTGTTCTGGGTATTATGTTCTCAAGTGTATTACGCTTCTCATGCTATTCGTGTTTCTCATGTTTTTTTTCGTTTCTCGTACTATTCACGTTTCTCGTACTATTCACGTTTCTCGTACTATTCACGTTTCTCGTACTATTCACGTTTCTCGTACTATTCACGTTTCTCGTACTATTCACGTTTCTCGTACTATTCACGTTTCTCGTACTATTTACGTTTCTCGTACTATTTACGTTTCTCGTACTATTCACGTTTCTCGTACTATTCACGTTTCTCGTACTATTCACGTTTCTCGTACTATTCACGTTTCTCGTACTATTCACGTTTCTCGTACTATTCACGTTTCTCGTTCTATTCACGTTTCTCGTACTATTCACGTTTCTCGTACTATTTACGTTTCTCGTACTATTTACGTTTCTCGTACTATTTACGTTTCTCGTACTATTTACGTTTCTCGTACTATTTACGTTTCTCGTACTATTCACGTTTCTCGTTCTATTCACGTTTCTCGTACTATTCACGTTTCTCGTACCTCATACGATTACGCTTCTCATACGTTTACGCTGTTCTGGGTATTATGTTCTCAAGTGTATTACGCTTCTCATGCTATTCGTGTTTCTCATGTTTTTTTTCGTTTCTCGTACTATTCACGTTTCTCGTACTATTCACGTTTCTCGTACTATTCACGTTTCTCGTACTATTCACGTTTCTCGTACTATTCACGTTTCTCGTACTATTCACGTTTCTCGTACTATTCACGTTTCTCGTACTATTCACGTTTCTCGTACTATTTACGTTTCTCGTACTATTTACGTTTCTCGTACTATTTACGTTTCTCGTACTATTCACGTTTCTCGTACTATTCACGTTCTCGTACGTTTCTCGTACTATTCACGTTTCTCGTACTATTCACGTTTCTCGTACTATTCACGTTTCTCGTACTATTCACGTTTCTCGTACTATTCACGTTTCTCGTACTATTCACGTTTCTCGTACTATTCACGTTTCTCGTTCTATTCACGTTTCTCGTACTATTCACGTTTCTCGTACCTCATACGATTACGCTTCTCATACGTTTACGCTGTTCTGGGTATTATGTTCTCAAGTGTATTACGCTTCTCATGCTATTCGTGTTTCTCATGTTTTTTTTCGTTTCTCGTACTATTCACGTTTCTCGTACTATTCACGTTTCTCGTACTATTCACGTTTCTCGTACCTCATACGATTACGCTTCTCATACGTTTACGCTGTTCTGGGTATTATGTTCTCAAGTGTATTACGCTTCTCATGCTATTCGTGTTTCTCATGTTTTTTTTCGTTTCTCGTACTATTCACGTTTCTCGTACTATTCACGTTTCTCGTACTATTCACGTTTCTCGTACTATTCACGTTTCTCGTACTATTCACGTTTCTCGTACTATTCACGTTTCTCGTACTATTCACGTTTTCTCATTCTATTCACTTCTCACGCTTTTTTACTTCTCATGCTATTCGTGTGCTCGGGTGCTTATGTCTCTCATGCTTCTTCCTGTCGCTCATGCAACTTCAGGTCTATCATATAGGTTTCAGTCGTGATGGTTTCTAGTTGGTAGTTTGATATCATCATTGTAGATTCATGGCGTTTCATCGCTGGGGGGGGTCACCCATCACGTCTATGGGTGTTTACGGATTGAGATGATCGTTTTTAATCGGCTTGTACGGTGGCAAGTCTCCTCATCCGTTTCTCATACGTTTCATGCATCTCGACATACTATGACCTGACACGTCTTCAGGTTCATCGGGCCTGAGTGTACGTTTTTAATTTGCCTGCTACGCCTCAGGTTGCTCGGCCTTTGCAATTCATGGGTTTGTCTCATTCTCAGTCCAGCTGCATTAGTCCACACTTGCCTACATTTTATTTTCATAGTCTGGGCATACATGTTAGTTCATGGCCACTCTCCACTGCTGGTTACCTGTCACGTCTACGGGTACTGTCGGATTGAGATGTTCGTTTCTAATTGGCTTGTGCGGTGGCAAGTCCCCTCATCCGCTTCTCACGGCTTTCATCACGTTCATACGTCACATTATCTCACTACTTACATCACTTGCCTGACACGTCTTCAGGTTCATAGGCTTGAGTGTTACGTTTTTAATTGGCCTGATTTGCCTCAGGTTGCTCAGCCTTGCTAGTTTCTTGAGACTGACACATTTCAGTCTTCCGCTACATTTTCGTTCCTGCTCTACGTTACTGCGTGTGTTAGTCACGGACACCTACGTAGGTAGGGGTAAGGGAGGTAGGGATTTTTCCTTTTCCTAAGGTGAGTTGGGGCTGGTTGATTATGTTTTTAACAATGTTGTTCTTCTTTGCAGATTTCATGTCAGGGGCAGCAGATATCGCAGAGTTTGCCGCCATCTGTCTTTCTCCGGTTACGAATTCTATGCATGGTAGCACGCTCTCCTTGAAACTCCTGATACAGCCTTCTTTTTTACAGACAGAGCTTGATCTTCAAGTCCTGGGTTCTTTTTCTCACTGACATTCAGTTCCTACTTGCCTTTTTGCTTCTTTTGCCACTTTCAGCTCAAACGGGTTTTCAAACTGGGCCCAGGACAGTCTGGGCACTAGACTTTTGCGGATGTACTCGGGGATAGGCCACTTTACTTTCCCTAGTACTCCCTTCTCTGCTAGCACAGGGCATGACTCGTAGCCATTCCCTGCTGCTTAACCAGGGTAGAACTTCAATATCCTCTCTGGGCCTTGCTTGCAGTACAGGTGCAGTTTCTGCTGCCATTCGTCGAGGGGTCTGTATTCTCGTTGTTGAGAAGTTAGATTGGCGGTAGTCAGCTTTCTTTTCCGGACATATGTCAGCTCCACATGTCTGTCACAGGCATTCTTACGTTGGGGGCTTGTGGGTGCATACAGTTACTTTAATTTCAAATCTCTTGGCTAGCTCATCCTACTGTTTTGTTTTTTGCCCCCTTTTAGGCATACTGACCACGTGACCCCGGCACACCTCAGGTCACCTTCCCACCTCAGATCAATTTCCCTGTTTTCCCCTAGGACCTTTCCCTAGCACGATCACCTGAGACTCCGAGTACAAGTGAAAGGCTGACAGAAGGTCAGCCTGGGTTTGTAGGAGGAGTCGGGAGGTATTTAAACCCGCCCTCCATCCTCCTTCTGGGCGTCGGTTTTCTTGTGTCCCACCCACCCATCCCGTTTTTTATTGCTATTTCTTCTTTTACTTCTACTTGGGTATGCCCCCTTTTAGGCATACTGACCACGTGACCCCGGCACACCTCAGGTCACCTTCCCACCTCAGATCAATTTCCCTGTTTTCCCCTAGGACCTTTCCCTAGCACGATCACCTGAGACTCCGAGTACAAATACCTTTGTAGTTTCTGGGAGTTGGACCTTATAGACTTGAGGAACCAAGTAATTAGAATGTTAGGAATACTCATCATTCTTAAGTAACTATTTACTATAAAACACAGCGTATATAAACAGGACAGTGGACTCCGTTCACAAAAGCGGTATTTACATCAAATACATTTTTTATTAAACAAGTTTTAAAAAATTTCAAAAGTAGTATAGAAAGAAAAACAACATCACATAGAAATTCTGAATGCAACTTGACATTGATCACACAAGAATGGTTGTCAGTCAACATTGACATCCAAATATAGGCACATTGATCAATATCAATTACTGATATGGGAATAGGGATGTCTTTTGATAGCCACCCAGGTCTAGGATCAAAGGTGTGGGCAATATACTGTCAAGATAGTTATATAAATAATCAATGCAATGCCAAGTGATACAGGATAAACAATGAATGACAATACTCAGGGGAAAAATAAAGAGAGAGGGGGAGGACAGAATAAACAAAGAAGAAAGGCAGGAAAGGGAGAGAATAGTATATAATGGATACAAGTCCTCATCTTTAATCTCACAAAATGGCCAGAGCTTATTGTTTGAGTTTATCTCTTCTTATTTTTTAAATTGTCAGCCGCAGTTTTTCTGACTGGTTTTTCCCCTTTTTTATTTTTGTTTTCTTATTAATAGATTTTACATTTCTGTCAGGCCTTGTACACACGATCAAATCTGTCTGCTGGAAACGGTCTGCTAGACCGTTTCAGCAGACAGATTCGATCGTGTGTACGGGCAAACAGACGGATTTGGCCACCCGACAGATTGGAAAATGGAAAATTGTATCAAATACTTACCGTAATTTTCCTTTCCTGACGCCAAACCATGGCAGCATACTAGTGATAGAGCTCCGCCTCTTGACCACTCCCTCAGGACCAGTGAATAGCATAAATTAAGGCATGGTTAGCCGCCACCCCATTCTTTGTAACAAGCCACATACCGAAACGCACATGGGTGGGCTCATATGCTGCCATGGTTTGGCGTCAGGAAAGGAAAATTACGGTAAGTATTTGATACAATTTTCCATTTTCCTGACGCCAACATGGCAGCATACTAGTGATAAATAACTAGCTGACAGGGTGGGATCTACTTGTCCAACCAATCCTCTAATTAGGATGAGACAGAGGACTGAATAGTTCTTCCTACAAAGTTCCCTGATGACAGGACCCCCGGGTCTATTCTGTCAAGTTTGAGTAGGAATGTTGGGAAGACCACGATACCCCTCTACAGATGGGCACCATAGATTCTTTTGAATGTGTTGCCTATGAGGCTTCAACTGCTCTGGTAGAGTGCTCCGCCACCGCTGACGGAGGCTTGCAACCCCTAGTCCTATATGAACAACCGAGCCTGCTAGGGTCCAGGCAGTAACTTCTTTCCCTTGATTCCCAGCTGGAATGACAAAAGGTTTAGATGACTTGGAAGGGACAATTGTGGACCGATACTACTTTAAAGTTATGAAAATTATCTGTTTGTGAGACTTTCCTGTGTGATGTTCTGGAAATTTAGGCAATGTCCAGCTGTCTGTTAAATAGCAGTCTGTTGCCATGTTTGTGGCAAGATGATCTACAAGGCCAACTCTACTCCTTTTGGAAAGAAAAGAATATACATATATATTTTTTTTACTTTGAAGCTCCAAGAGCTTGAATATCCGATAACCTCCTGCCTAAAGTTCTTGCAATTGATACTGCCTTATAAGTGATGGCCTGAACCGGACACTGCTCTGTTAGAATGAACGGTTGAATGGATATGAGAACCTGCAGCTCCAATATATCTTTTCCATGGAGACCTACTCTCCAAAAACTCAAAAGTTGTACAAACTGAAGGATTCATGGCCCATTTAAATGTGTTTTTGCCGATAAAGCGACGCTCATGAGCTATGCGAGGATAGGTTAAGGCGTGGAGGAAGTATAGAACAGCTGGCACTGAAAGGGCAGTAGGATGAATGTCTCGCTCTACCAAGAAAAAGCAAACTTGTTCCAGAATTAGGCCTAGATGTTGAAAGTAGAATGTCTTCTCGCACACAACAAAGTAGAGATCACTCTGTAGTGAAACCAGAGCAACAGAGTTGCCCACCTTCCCCCTTTAGTACCCCTGCTTGCAGCCCCAGTCTGCATAGGTTATGGAGGAGCAATGTCTTCTGTATTCTGAAATGAATGGCCAGGGAAAACCGAGGGCTTCCTGGTCAATATGGAGGACTGGCTATGACAACTATGTCCAAGGACCATGGCTATGGAACGCTCTGCTAACGGACATCCGCATGGGAGAAAACCATCAGGCCTTCAGGAAGAAACTTAAGACCCACCTCTTCTGAGGGATAAGGAAAACAATGGATACAAGAAGCGCCTTGAGGTGATTTAGTTCGCAGGTGTAGCGATATACAGGTTTTTCACTCACTCCTTCACTCATTGCAGTCCCATGGAGAGATCAGAGCATCTGCCCCCTGCGCCTTGTGGTGCGGAAACAAAGTCAGACATACCCAAAGTTTGCGATTACTCTGGGAAACGAGGAGGTCTGTCTGTGGTAGGCCCCACTTGTGGACCAGGTCAGAGAAGACCTGGGACATAGACCCTCGTTGTGCTCTGGGAAGCTTGTACTTGTTCAAAAAATCTGCTGGGAGGTAAACTGCATCTGGAATTTTGCTGGGGATCTTCCATCCCAGGCGTTATGGGTTTTACCTCTCTCACTAGCATATTGCCGTGAGTTTCACCCAGGAGCTGAATATAGGCAACTACTGCCCTGTTGCTCAACTGCAAGGAGACTGGTCTTCCTTGACTCTGTAGTAAGGCTGAAGTGATAAAAGGGGCTGCTTGAACCCCAGCGCATTCAAGATTACCCTCCTTGGCTGGGAATCTCCGCCTGCCTTGACCTAAAGTCCCTCACAGTGAATCTTCCCGAGTGTCTTGTAGACATGATTCATAGCAATTCTCCAGTGTAAAGGTCCTAACGGACCGAGACTTGCTCTAGGACTTTCCATCATGATGGACCGCTACTTATACCGAGTAACACTGTTATTAACGGTGTTCGATCCTGTTTCCTCCCTTGTAGAATTCTTGAAATGTAAATTTGCGCAGGTGCCCATGCACCCCAGGAATCATCTGTATGCATGATGAGGTTGTGCCCAGATGAGCACTGAGAAACCATCAAATAAGCGGAAGTATACTTCCTCAGAATCCTGTTCCTGACTGTCACCATTTCCTCTGATAGAAATAAGAGGAACTAGAGCACCCCCAGTGTACACTAACCAGTTGGTTTTGCTTTCCCTCTAAGGTGTGAGGATAGGATAGGCACCCTGACAATCCAGCAACAGCCTCCAGCCATGTGGTTGTACTGTTTAATGGACTTCAGCTTAAAGATCTCAAAGAGGACCCAGAAGGGTTTGACCTCTTCCGATCTGCTACTGGACACCAGCCAACATCCCCCTGCAAACTCCAAACAGGATTGTATAGAAAACCTGCAATCCCTTGAGTCTGAAGTGTATTGTAGTATTGTAAGCATTGTAGCAGCACACCTGTTGTGGTAGACTTGGCATATGCGTGGGAGAGAAATGGTCTGGAGGAGCAGTGGGGAATTTCCTGAAGTGACCATGAGTGCCTGATACCTTCATCCAAGGACCTGTACCACATGCTGTCCAGAAACACGTAAAGTGTGCCCTCTAGGTCTTACCTCAAGGCTTCACTATTGCAACCCCAAAGTCGCGTGATTTTGCTGCGATTTTTGCATTTTTTTTTTTGCTGCAATTTTGATGCGACTGGAAACAATGCCTGTATAAGTTGCATCAAAGTGGAACCAAAGTAGTGCAGGGACTATTTTGAAGTTGATGCCACTTGAAGTCGCACAGATATAAACAATACTCATTGGAAATTATGGGGAATGGCCTGTCATGCGACTTTCCAGTCTCAAGTTGCACTAAAGGAAACTGAGCCCTAGAGTCTGGGCATGTACTTGTGTGATTGATTTTTCCCCAGAAGTCTGTCATGTGACCTTCCAGTCTCATGTCGCACTAAAGGAAACTGAGCCCTAGAGTTTGGGCATGCACTTGTGTGACAGATTTTTTCCCAGAAGTCTGCACTAAAGTACAAGTCAGACTTTTATTTATTTATTTATTTTTGTTGCACCCACTGCTACAAAAAATGTCATTTTTGGCAAGATACTCAAAAGGAAATCCTGCCTAAAGGGATGCAGATCCTGCCACTCTCCTCAGAGTCCTGCAAGTGCAGCAGCTGGTTGATAATAATTAAACCATCCCCATTAGACTCGCCCAACACATGGGCTGGTTATTGCTGGTCTGCTGGCACCTGCAGATGCTACAGTATGTAGGAGCAGGTTGACCCTTAGCTTGTTCAGGGTATACAGTTTTGACAGCCTGTTTATATGGGCATTTTTCTCCAACATCTTTCCATTCTTTCCCACTTTTGTTTCTAGGAAGCAATACTTAGCACATGGTCTCAACCATAACCAAGGTGCCAGGATGCTTTTCCAGTGGTTTAAAAAGAAACTATGTGGGACTTCCTGTGAAGCCTCCATATCCTGAGTAGCAGACTGCTGTATCTGTAATATATGCAACAAGGACCCAGGCCACCTTCAGTCTAACGAGAACCACGAGTCGCTGACATCCCTTCACATAGAGTGGGTCATAAAGGTATAATGGGTGCAGTGCAAAGTAGTTTTATGGGCGTCAGACACCTACGGTGTGCCACCAGTCCAGGATTCACCAGGACAATCCGGGCTCTGAACCATATGTCAGGGCCTCAGTCTGCAAAGAGATTCCATCTCTCCTCAACAGAACTCTGGGAGAGAGGATTAGGGCCAGGACACCCTTAGGAAGCCGCAACACCAACCCGGCAGACTCTAAGACTTCTACAGAATGACAGCCACGCAGTAAAAACATCCAGCAAGATGCCACATCTGCACTGATAGGAACGCTGTCTCCTATGGCAACAGTCTACAACAGTTTACAATACAAGTGTAACAGTAGCTTCAGGTAATTAAGGTGAGTTCAAAACAGAATCTTGTGCCACTCTTATCAATAATAAAGACATTTGGCATTACCTGTTAGCTGCATACTCCTCCAGGCAGTGTCTACTCACCAGCTTCCTGGGCATAGGTACTGTGCCATAGGCCTTGCAGGACTCTTGCTGGGGCACCGGCTCTGGGGAAGAGGAGCAAAGACGTCTTCCTTGGAAATTTTCTCCTGAGTGGGGGCGCCATCCAGGCTATGCTCCCCTGAAGAACGTCTGCGTTTCCTTGGCCTGGCTCTTTTGAGAGCGTGGGCATGCGGGGCTGAAGCAAATCAAAGCAATCCGCACAAGAGGGCACTCTTTTCTGAAAACTTACCTATATGGTGGTCCCCATCCTAGTTGTTGAGGGTCTTTGTATTATGAGCAGTAACTGAGTCTTTATCTGTGGAGAAATGGGATGGCCAGCTGAGGTAAGGATAGCTGAAAAGCGATAGAAGTAGCAGGAGTAGACATAGGAGAAAGGATTCCACTTTCTTTCCTGATTTATCTACATACACCTACATCTGTATATACACCTATACACACACACATACTATATATATACATATACACACACACACACACATACTATATATATATATATACATACATATACACATATATATACATACACATACATACATATACATACACACAGACATATCTACCTGCACAGGGTGAGTCTGGGCGTGTTAAGAAGGGGTTAACTGAATAGGGTAAGAATTTCCCTTTCAGACCTGATTGTCAGCTGAGCTGAACATGTCAGAGATGAGTTGTGTGTATGGAGAGAGAGAGAGAGAGAGAGACAGACAGACAGCAGCATGATGTGTGAGAGGATCCATTGTTGGATTGTATACCTACTGGGGTGAGCAAAACCATATTGGAGACTATAGCTCTGGCTATAGCCATGTACTTTGTCTATATATCAATCTGTTGGCTAAAGAGACTGAACCTTTCCTATCTCTGTACCTGTGTTAGAAGACAACCCTGTAGTGTCTTCTGTTTGTTTTGCTGAAGCAGTGAATAAGAAAGGTAATGAAAGACAAAAAAGGGTGATATAGGTAAAAGGTACAGGTGACCCTGTATGGCACAAGGGGCCAAGAGAGATAAAGCATAGCTGGCCCCTCCATATTCCACAAGCGCTGCAGTTATCAGTTGTAAAAGCAGATTTCGTTCCTAAAGAGGAAACACTGCAGGGGCCCCAATAAGACCCACAGAAGGGGCTCCCAGACTATAGCGCATTTAGCAGCCTGATCGCTGGGACTTCGCACTGGGAGAGGCTCAACCCAGACGGCTACTGCACTGAGGCAGAGGGGGGACATAGTACTGCTTACTCTTCACTGGTGCGTGAGGTATGAGGAAAAAAAGAAGAATGGGGTGGCGGCTAACCATGCCTTAATTTATGCTATTCACTGGTCCTGAGGGAGTGGTCAAGAGGCGGAGCTCTATCACTAGTATGCTGCCATGTTGGCGTCAGGAAAGCATGCTTACCAATCTGTCGGCTGGGAACCCAAACCGGCCGACATGTCTGCTGGTTAGTACGCTAACCAGCAGACATGTCTTCTCGCACACGCGCCGAATGGTTTCGACGCATGCACGGAAGTGTTTTACTTCCTGGTGCGGTGACGTGGCGGCGTCAACTTCACCGCCACGTCACCGCGCCATCTGGTTTGATCGTGTGTACAAGGCAGACAGATTTGTTCAAATCTGTCTGCTCGTGTGTATGGGGTCTCAGTGTCAGTCCTTAATTTAAAGGGCACCAAACACCACTTGTCATTGAATAAAGTGCATCCAATCACACATTTCCCAGTTTCTAATAAATGTGGATAATACACCCCCCCCCATTATGCCTGGGAGGCCAACAAGGAGAGGCAGATGTTCCCATGCCACTATAAGGGAGTCAGCAGCATCTTTGGCCACAGACAAAGAAAATGTGGTCTGTCTGGTAGATTTGCCTCTGTTTAGTTATGTTACCCTTGCTATCCAGCCACAGCATGCAGAGGAGGTGGTGGACTGGCTTATTAAACCATTCTCATCCTCCTCATCCTCTATCACCAAAGCTGAGCCTAGTGCCCAGTCTACTGCAGTTGCCAGAGTCGCTTATTTTGCCTCCTTGTCCATAGCTTCTCATGCCATAGCTTCAGCATCATGCATTGAGGAGTCATCAGCATTATTTCAACACAGCATCAACCACTTGTTTCTTGACGACGCACATGCATTACATGATTCTGATGTTGGTTCTGAGGTTAAGGAAGGGAGAAACATGAGCCTACAGAGAAGGAAAAACACTGACAAGCAACACATTGGCAGGCATGTTTCCACAGCCACAGCATATTGCCAAGTTGGCTCCAGTGATGATGAGGATGGGGGTATGATGATGACTTGACTGTGAATATTGGCCTGTGTGTAGTACAGTTCATCCAGGACTACTATCCCATTCCACAGTATGGAACACCTGGGCTACTTTATTTTGGGCTTGTTTTTGGGTAATGTATCACACCTCTTGATGGGGCTTTGCTGCAACTATGATCCAACCATCGAGGCCACATTGACTCACCTGTCTATTTACCCATTCCTCTTTTCTGTTTTAGCTAAATTGCTTGCACCCCACTCCTGATGACTGGCTTTAAACACCAAGAAATGCGTTGAGTCTATACTCAGGGATGCCAAGTTTAAGCTTGCCCAATGATGTACTCTCATCCAACTGGTCTCTTTTATACAAACTCTTTTTGGATAATTATATATATTGGATTTGTTACTGTTATGTCAAGGTATTATGATTGCTTTTATTAGTAATGTCCTGGATTCTGAATATCAATTATGCCAATTTGATTATCACTACATGTATTATGCCTTTGACAGCATGATCTCTGTATTGTATATTATGATACATATTATATTATGAATTTTATACTTGACACCTTGATTTTCTTTTCTCGGATTGATTATTTAGCAATTTCATTTGACCACAGAGAGTGTCAGTCAATCCGCTTTTGGTATTCCAAACCATCTCATACACCCTTCCATGCCTCATCTAAAGGCCCATGGCCCTTCTCTTCCAATTTTTCTAGGACAATTTGGCTTCTTCACATAAGGCAAGCTCACTGTGGTGCAAACACTTGTTACTTCCATCCAAAGGCTGCCAAAGAGACACCAGCATGTATCCAAAAAACTCTAATCTTGTTCAGAGTGCACTAAAGTGTGGCCCAATCTTATAGGCTAACTCCCCAAGCCATTGTTTGCAATACAATAAATACATTTCTCAGGAAAAATCTATTTAAATTTTTTTTTCTTTAAATATGTCAGTTTTGCTGCAGTAGGTTCTATACGTGGTACAGATGTGCCATTTTGCAGGCCCTATATTTAACCACTTGCTTACTGGGCACCCCTTCCTGACCAAGCCAATTTAAGGCTTTCAATGCTGTCACACTTTGAATGACAATTCACTGAAAGCCACTAATAGGTGGCACTGATGGGCACTGGTAGGCAGCACTAATAAGTGTTACTGATATTAAGGGACGGATGGGCACTGATTGGCAGCACTGATTAGCAATGTTGATGGGCACTGATTAGTAGCAGTGGTGGGCACTGATTAGCAGCACTCGACAATAAAAGCACAGATGTCCCCTGTCCCGGTTAATGGCTTTCTTTTTTTTTCCTCACGCTGGAAAAAAGCCACTAACTGGCTTCTATTTACTTCCATAATCAGCTGTCATTGTGATCACGTCCCAAAGGCTCGGTGATCACAGAGCATGCTGCCCATGCCACAAGGGGTGTGAGGGCAGCGCGAGAATGAGCCCTTGTTGTAGCTGCCTTTCAGCTATAGCATGGATGTCAAGTGGTTAATTACATCCCAACCGGCTCACATACACATACGGCGACAGGTTGGCTCTTCTGTACATATTGCAATATATGAACAGAGGCTCCTTTAAAAGCCATAGCGATTGCGGGCATGAGAGCCAGATTGGGGATTTGTGTGTGTAAACACTCCTCCTCTATTCATTCCTATCTCCTCATAATTAGAAACACACCTAGGGAACACACTTAACCCATTGATCGCCCCCTAGTGTTACCTCCTTCCCTGACAGTGACATTTATACAGTAATTGGTGCATTTTTATAGCACTGATCGACAATGTCGCAATCCCGCTAAAAATCGCAGATTGCCGCCACTAGTAAAAAAATTATAATAATAAAAATGCCATAAACCTATTCCCTATTTTGTAGATGCTATAACTTTTGTGCAAATATACAGTATATGGTTTTTGTGATTTTTTTTTACGTAGAAGAATACATATTGGCCTAAACTGATGAAGAAATGTGTTTTTTTTTACATTTTTTATTGGATATTTATTATAGCAAAAAGTAAAAAAAAATATTGTTGTTTTTTTTTCCAAAATTGTCACTCTTTTTTTGTTCAAAAAATAAAAAACGCAACTTTTTTTGGGTACAACGTCACACATCTGCACAATTGTCAATTAAAGCAACGCAGTGCTGTATCACCAAAAATGGTCTGGTCATTAAGGGGGCAAATCCTTCCGGGGCTGAAGTTGTTAAAGGAAAATTTAATTATTATTGTTTCACTTTAACCACTTCCTTACTGGGCATGTAAACCCCCTTCCTGACCAGGTGAAATTTCAGCTTGCGGCACTGCGTCGCTTTAACTGACAATTGCGCGGTAGTGCGATATGGCTCCCAAACAAAATTGGCGTCCTTTTTTCCCCACAAGTAGAGCTTTCTTTTGGTGGTATTTGGTCACCTCTGCGATTTTTATTTTTTGCGCTATAAACAAAAAAGGACGACAATTTTGAAAAAAAATACAATATTTTTTACTTGTTGCTATAAAAAAATAGCCCAATTTAAAAAAAAAATTCAGTTTAGGGCGATACGTATTCTTCTACATATTTTTGGTTAAAAAAAAAAAAAAAAATCGCAATAAGCGACTGGTTTGCGCAAAAGTTATAGCGCCTACAAAATAAGGGACATAATTGTTATTTTTTATTATTTTTATGTTTTTACTAGTAATGGCGGCGATCTGCGATTTTTATTGCGACTGCGATGTTATGGCGGACACATCGGACACTTTTGACACATTTTTGGCACCATTCACATTTATACTGCAATCAGTGCTATAAATATGCACTAATTACTGTATAAATGTGACTGGCAGGGAAGGGGTTAACACTAGGGGGTGAGGAAGGGGTTAATGTGTTTCCTGCATTGTGTTCTAACTGTGGGGGGAGGGGGGGTGACTGGGGGGTGACCGATCTGTGTCCCTATGTACTAGGAACACAGATCGGTATGCTCTCTCTATGACAGGACGCTGTCATTGTGAGAGCCAGCAATGAGAGATGATCTCATATGTTTACATATGAGATCATCTCTCATTGGCCCATCAGATCGCATCGCAAACGGCCACTCTGATTGGCCGTTCGTGGCGATCTGTGATTGGCTGTGTCCAAGGGACACGGCCAGTACACAAGTTCCCCGCTGCGCGCTCTGGAGCGCGCGCTGGGATCGAGGAAAGGGGCTGCCGTGAAAACACGGCAGCCCGGAGATTTAGAGCCACCCTGCGGCCGTATATACTCGTACGGCCGTAGGGAAGTGGTTAAAATGGTTGTAAACCCTTTACAGTCACTTTATGTAAGGCTATAATAAGGATTACCTGTATCTACCTAGGATATCTCCTAAACCTGCACAGTTTAGGAGATATCCCCTGTCCCCTGCATGTACCGATGTCATCGACACATGCGCACTAGGGAAAACTGAAGCAATGGCATGTATGTGCTGTTGCTTCAGTCAGTGTGCCGTTACCGGCAACTCCCGCACGCATGCATGGGAGTGACATCATAGCGGCTCCAGCCAATCACAGCACCGGAGTCGGAATATCCGGAAGTAACCCCGGGAGAGATGTCACTGGCCGGAGGGGGGTACGAGGACCGCTGCTGGGGCTTTAATGTGCGGTAAGTAATTCATAATGAGCTAGTATGCTATGCATACTAGCTCATAATGCCTTTGTCTTGCATTTTATTTTATAGGGTTTACAACCACTTTAAGAATAATTAAAATGACTGCTCTTTTAAAAACAATGAAAAAAAAAAGCGTGGATACATGTCACCCAAGGCAGTACCCCAGCCCCCATACCCTTTTTATGGCCAACAACTTGCATATAAGGCCTCGTACACACGAGGGGATATGTCCGCTGAAAACGGTCCGATGGACCGTTTCAGCAGACATCTCCGCTCGTGTGTATGGGCTAGCGGACAGATTTGTCCACCCGACAGATTTCAAAGCAAGCTTTGAAATCTATCCGGTGGGAATCTGTCCGCCCGACATGTCTGCTGGTTAGTACACTTACCAGCAGACAAGTCGTCCCGCACCGCCGCCGCGCCGAATGTATTCGGCGCATGCGCGGAAGTGTTTTACTTCCTGGTGCGGTGACGTAGCGGTGACGTGGTGGCGGTACACGCCATCGGATCAAACTCCCGATCGGACATATCCGATGGAAATGGTCCGCGGACCGTTTTCATCGGATAAGTCCGATGGTGTGTACGAGGCCTAAGTCTTCAAAATGGACACTTATTTTTTCAAATTTGGGTTTCTATAGACTTCAATGGGGTTCAAACTTTTGCGATATTTGAGAGTTCTGGCGCGAACTGAACCAGGGGGATGTTCGGCCCAACTCTACTAAAGGATTTAAAATGGATGTAAACCCACTCTTATCCTTTCTAAACTACTGCCATAGTGCTGATCTATAAGGATATACATATCTCCTGCATGTATCCTTACCTGTCAAATGTCTCCCCTCTGTCGGTTATAAGAACTCAAAAACGGCAGATTCTGTGGGTGGGTCTGTTGTCTGGAGCTCTGTAGGATGAGCCGTGATGTCAGTAGACTCCCCACCCTCCTCTACACTCCCCTTTTCAACATGAATTTTTTCCTGTGTATTCCTTACATTAAATTCTGCTATGATCACTAACATCCAGTCAAAATCCTGAAAAGTTGCAAATAAACCAGCCTATGCAATTGCTCATGTGGTTGCCATCGTCCCTTGTAAATTTGGAAAACAAAAACCTCTGGGTTTGGGACTATGCGGGCAACAAAAACAAATTATATTCAAAAATTGTAAAAATGTAGAGAACATAAAAAAGGAATACATAAGACATGTATATACATGTATATATATTTACCTCTGCTGATGGTGATAATTCTGCCTCAAAGTTGGATATTTGGAAAAAAATAAAATTTCTTCTTAAAGGAGATATGAAGGAAAAAAATGTTTTGGCTAAAATTAATGTCTGCAAGGTAGACAGACAGAATAGTGTTATGATTCTGTTAAAAAACAAGTAAATACCTATTAAATTCCTTCATCTATATCACCTCCGGCGTTCTAGTTTCTGTTCTCTCATTCACTTCCTTGTTTGCGGCGCTCGTTAATGTAAGAACTACATTTCAAAGTATGCATTGCGGTACGCCCAGTAATTCACACCTCCTTGAAGTCTCCAACACGTAGAGAGCGTCCTGCCGCACAGATGTAGTTCCCAGGAGGGGGCGAGCACGTCACTGACCACCGCAGTAAAGCCTCCCTTCACTGTGGTGAGTTACTATCAGACAAGCAGGAAGTGAACAGAACTGAGAAGAAATAGAGCAACTTCTGAGCAAAAACAATGAGGAAGTAAAAAGAGGAATGTCTGCAGGTAAAGGATGCTTATTATGAAAAAAAATGTTTTCCTTTACAACTGCTTTAAGGCTGCTTTCACACTGAGCAGCCCTTATGCGTCTGCGGTAAAGCACTGCTATTTTTAGTGATGCTTTACCATCGTTTTGCGGTGCTTTTTGGCCGCCAGCGGAGTGCTTTTAACCCCCACTAGCGAATTAAAAAGGGTTAAAACCGCCCAGTTCAGGAGGCACTGCCCATTGATTTCGATAGGCAGGGGCGCTTTAGGAGTGTATATACATCGCTCCTACAGCGCTGCAAACATGCTACTAGCAGGACCTTTTTTTACCATCCTGTCAGCGCACTGCTCCAGTATGAAAGCCCTCTGGCTTTTACATTGAAGTGATAGAAGAGGCTCTTTCAAGGCAATTTGCAGGAGCTATTTTTAGTGCTATAGCGCCTGAAAAGCATCTTAGTGTGAAAGCAGCCATAGATTACATGTAGTTTGTGGTTCTCTTCTTTTCCTATTCTAAACCATATCCAATAAATGCACAGCAGACATATTGGGGCATGTTTCAGAAGCCAAACAAATGGGGAAGAAAGGCTGAACATTTACACTGGGCATTTTCGGCAAACATTTTGTGGGAGGAGTCCGGGGCTTTATAGCCCGCCTCCACAGCCTCTCCAGCGTCGGCTCCTGGTGGATTTGCGGCAGGTATGGTGCATGGACACACGTTCCGGCGGTCAGCTGGCGGCTGCAGCAGCTTGGGGGGTCGCGCCCTCGTCGGGCGTACGCTTGGCTTGTGGCTGCTATGTTGGGAGCCACCCTGACGGCTGGGGGATGGATGGATTCTTGGGGGGGGGGGGGTGACGCTGGGCTGTTTCTTTTTCATGTTGATTTATCTGGCATTTTTTACAGGTGTTGCTCCAATACGGTTTATTGGTTTTTAGGATTCCTCGCTTTCCCCTGAAACGTCAGGTGCGTGCAGTTTGGGCGCGTTGGCCTGGGGGGTTGGGCGGTCCCTGTCTCAGGGGTTCTTGGGGGGACCGTTGCTGGTTGTGGGGGGTTTAGTCGGTTTCTCTGTCTTTCGTTAGCGATTCGTAGGTGCGTGTGATCCGTGTCATTCCCAGCTCTTTCGTGAAGCTGCAGGTGCGTGTTTATCGTTTTTCTTTCACGGGGCTGTAAGCCATGCACAGGGTAGGGTTTATAGGTCATTAGGCCGAGAATTTTAGTGTAAGTGTCATACAGGTTCTCGGCTGACATTCGTTCATCATACGTTGCACTTCACATCTTACTCTCATCTTCATACCCACCACGTTCTGTGGGCATCGTAGCCCTGAGTGTTCGTTTTTTAATTACCTGTCTTAGCGCAGCAGGTGGCTCGTGCTGGCTTGGTTCATTCACTCACGCATCATGTTCATTCACGCGCTCATGACACATGTCTGCACATTCAGGTTAGGCGGTGTAGTTCGGGGGGGGGTGGCGGTCGTCTCGATCGGCATGAGGTTTTTCAAATGTGTGTTGTTTTTGTTGTTTTTGTATTTAGATTCAGCATGTCACATGTATCGGAGAGGAAAGAGTTCACTTTTATTCCACCATCCCTCTCTGGGGGTTCAGATCACGGCAGCACCCCGTCGCTAAGAAGTTGGACGGTGCCTAGGCTTACGGCGGAGCTGCGTCGTAGGGGCATTGCGTTTCCAGCCTCAGCCAGGAAAGCGAAACTGTTTAGGTTGTTATTCCCTAGCCCAGCGCAGCCTCTCCCCGCGGATGATATGATTCAGGGCTCGGTACAGAACTCTCTTACACAGATCCACGCCTTGTTAAACACCTTGTCCACTTCCATGTCACAGATGCAGGACAGGATGGAGGCAGTCGAGGCGCAGGCGGCCAGGGCTCAGGTGACTCCGGCGCCTACAGTGCCAGTGCCAGCGCTTCCTTGCGCTCCCTTAGGTAATACGGCCATACCCCTGCCCGTGGCAGCGCCATCCCCGTTAGCAGCCTTTCCGTCAGTGTCACCAGCCCATTTCATTCCTGCTACTCTCAGGAAAGACATATTGAAGGAGAAGGATGTCAACCTTTCTTCCCTTCCGATAGCGTCACAGGATGTCACAGAGAATAAATAGTATGCTTGTGGGGAAGTCTCGGTTGTCCTAAAAACCAAGGACCCCAGGCTGAACCGAAAGCTTAGTGTGGCGGTGATTTGACTTTCGGTATCTTCCGTGACATTATTTGTGCAGTTAGTCCAGATAGGAGGGTAGAGTTGGATTTTTACATGCATAAGGTGGTGGATTTGGCGCATAAGTACGGTGGTTGTAGCTTTTATGACTACCACCAGTCGTTCTCAGCCAAGGTGGCGGCCACTTGGGCTCAGTTCCAAGTGGTCATGTGCTGGAGCAATATAGATATGGAATTGTTTTGCAGACATTTCGCCAACCAGAAGTCCCCGGTTTGCAGCACATGCCAGTCCACCACGCACACCTCTGCATGGTGTCCTATTGTAGAGATCCCGGGTTCTTCAGGGGTTGGTAAACTCATGAACAGTGCGTCCACCTCTGCACCATCTGGGCAGGTGGACAAGTTGGGTAGGCCAATCCACTTCCTAGGTAAATTGCAGATTTGCAACAATTACAACAATGCAGGGTGTAACTACAATCAATGTAGGCTCCTGCATGTATGTTCGAATTGTTTCAGGGCACATCCTATATTTTCCTGCGGGGATAAACCGTTTTGTTCCGCGTGACAAAGCCAGGTCAACGTTGCCTCATTAGGTGCTCATTTGGAGGCTCATCCGTCCTCTGGTGTCAGGCATTTTCTGTTGGAGGGTTTCTCCGCTGGCTTTCACACAGGGCTGATCAGGCTGCCTACGATTACCTGGGAATGTAGCAATCTGTTGTCGGCACAGCATCATGCTTCTTTGGTGGATGAGTTATTGGGGGTAGAGGTGGCTAAGGGGTTTTTATTGGACCATTTAGCTCTTCACCTTTTGGTATGTGGAGGGTCAGCCCGATCGGGGTTGTATGTGGCAAGTTTTCTAATAAATACCGTCTGCTTTATGACCTGTCTGCCCCTCATTGTTCGCACATCCCCAGTCTGAATGCACTGATTCCCGCTGAGGAGTTTTTTTTAAGTACAGTACTTATCGGTGGATTTGGCCATTCAGCTCGTCCTACAGTTGGGAAGGGGGGCTTGGTTATCTAAAGCGGACATTGCAAGTTGCTACCCATCAGGCCTGCGTGCATTGTATGGCGTGCGCTGTTTGTTTGATATCTTTGTCCAGGTGCTCCATTGGATCTTGGAACACTCTAAGGGCTGTGCACTACCTGGACGACTTCTTGCTTGTGGAGCACTCTGGGCGTCCGCCTAAGGATTTGCAGGGGCTCTTGCAATTGTTTGCTGAGTTGAACGTGCCGTTAGCACTTCACAAGGTAGAAGGTCCGGCTACGGTCATCAATTTTCTGGTTATCACCCTTGATTCTGGTCGCATGATCGCTAGCTTGCCCAAGATGAAGTTGAACAGAATTCGGCTGGCAGTCCATGCGTTTGCTCGTTCCCCAGTCTGCACTAGGAAAGACTTGCAGTCACTCTTGGGTATGCTTAATCATGTGATGAGAATCATTCCACAGGATAGTTCTTTTGTCTCAAGGTTGTTGGCTCTGTTGCTTCTGTGTCAGGATGCCGATTGCCCGGGTCAGCCTGCAGGCTGATGCTCGTGCCGACCCAGTCATGTGGGACTATTTCCTGCGGGACTGAAGTGGCATTGTTTCGCTCATTCCACAGCCTACCAGCTCATCCCCCAGGGTGTTTACAATGGGGCAGCCGATGGGCGTTTGATCTGATTACACTAGTTTACTTATAGCGCAGAAGCTTTCTTTATATATTATTTTGATGCATTGTCCTGTTTCAAATTTGAGCAATTTTTCTTGCAGCACCCAGAGGCGGAGTGGGTGAGCAAGCCGGTCCCTCGGTTTTCTCTCCTCACCATGGACTGACGAGGTTGTGGATGCAGGCGGTCGGTTTGGCTAATGCATCATTGGCTAGTAACACGTTCAGGGCATATACTACAGGGTGGAGGCAGTTCCACAGGTTCTCCAGGCTGCATCTGTCCAGTTGTCGGTGGGGTATCAGAGCTATCATGGCTTTTGCAGCTTATTGTCACAATGATTTGTCTTTGTCCGCTAGCACCATCAAGTCCTATTTGGCCGTGGTACAACATTTCAGGACTTTGCTTGAACCCTCCTGTCCATCCATTTTTGCCGCACACCCTCTTAAGGCTTTATTGAGGGGTATCGTGAAGTCTCAGGGTCAGGCACAGCTGTCCAGATGGTCTATTACCGGGCAAATGGTCCAGGACATGTCGGATTTACTATCTGCATCTCCGTTCGGTGTGTGTCTCAGTCTGGTGATCAAGGCGGCTATTCATTTGAGCTTTTTTGGTTTTCTTAGGCCCGGGGAGGTTGCCTGCATCAGTGGTCTGGCTCCATTCCTCCCCAAGAGCAGTCTCAGTCGGGGTGGTGACCACTATGCTTTGCAGCTCAACAATAACAAAACCAGACAGGTAGGCCAGGACTATGTGGTCAAGTATTACAGTACTTTCAATGGGTGCTGCCCACTGGTGGTGCTTGATGCTCTGTCTGGGTTACTGCCCATGTCTCCACCAGGCAGCCCTTTGTTACCATTCCCCTCTGATCCCTTAACTACCAAGCAGTTCTTGTTGCATGTTAGGATTCTGATTGGGAGGTTGGGTTTCAACCCCAAGTGGTTCACCGCCCACTCATTTAGGATTGTGGTGGCTTTGGCCGCCTCCAAGCAGGGGGTGCCTCCATACATCATCAAATACATGGGGCGTTGTAGGTCCTCATGTTTCAGCAGATATATCCCGGAACCTCATGCAGAGGTCATTAGGGCATTTGCCTCTTTGTTAGATTAAGCTTGTGTGTTTTTCATGTCCATTAAATCTTTCAGTTTACACCTACTCATGTGTCTTTTGCCCTCTTTTCAGGTATACCGACCAGGCAGGCCAAGGCACACCTTAGGCCTTGGTTAGTTAGTATAGGTTGGGACAGGAGGACTCCAGCCTGAATTTGTGGGAGGAGTCTGGGGCTTTATAGCCCGCCTCCACAGCCTCTCCAGCGTCGGCTGTTTTTTCTGGTTCCCACCCTCCCGGTTCCCTCTTACTATTCATTAATTTATTACTTTCTCATACAGGGTATGCCCTCTTTTCAGGTATACCGACCAGGCAGGCCAAGGCACACCTCAGGCCTTGGTTAGTTAGTATAGGTCGGGACAGGAGGACTCCGATTACAAACAGGAAACATGTATGCAGCAAGCAGTGAGGGACACAGTCAAAGTGTACAGCCATCTAGTATAAAACAAGCAAAGTATGCACCAGAAATTAGCTATCTAATACAGAACAAACATGCCACAAGCAAGTAATGCGCCAGAAATGAGCCATCTTATAAGGGGCAAACATATGCCACAAGCAAGTTATGCACCAGAAACAGTGGCAGCTGGTGCTCAAAATTGTTGGGGGGGTGCAAACGAAAAAAAAAAGAAGAAAACAATTGCAGCCTCACTGTGCCCATCAAATGTCACCACTGTGCCATGCCATCAAACGCAGCCACTGTGCCATCAATTGTCACCACTGTGCCATCAAATGCAGTCACTGTGCCATGCCATCAAACGCAGCTAGTGTGCCATCAAATTCAGTCACTGTGCCATGTCATAAAACGCAGCCACTGTGCCATCAATTCTCACCACTGTGCCATGCCATCAAATGCAGTCACGTGCAATGCAATCATACGCAACCACTGTGCCATCACATGCAGTCACTGTGCCATGCCATCAAACGCAGCCACTGTGCCATCACTTCGCACCACTGTGCCATGCCATCAAACGCAGTGACTGTGCAATGCCATCAAACGCAGCTACTGTGCCATCAATTGTCACCACTGCGCAATGCCATCAAATGCGGTCACTGTGCCATGCCATCAAACGTAGCCACTGTGCCATCAATTGCCACTACTGTGCAATGCCATCAAATGCAGTCACTATGCCATGCCATTAAATGCAGCCACTGTGCCATCAATTCACACCACTGTGCCATGCCATCAAACGCAGCCACTGTGCCATGCCATCAAATGCAGTCACTGTGCCATGCCATCAAACGCAGCCACTGTGCCATGAATTGTCACCACGGTGCCATGCCATCAAATGCAGTCACTATGCCATGCCATCAAACGCAGCCACTGCGCCATAAATTCGGACCACTGTGCCATCAATTCGCACCACTGTGCCATGCCATCAAACGCAGTCACTGTACCATGCCATCAAACGCAGCCACTGTGCCATGCCATTAAACGCAGCCACTGTGCCATGCCATCAAACGCAGTCACTATGCCATGCCATCAAACGCAGTCACTGTGCAATGCCATCAAGCGCAGCCACTGTGCCATCAATTCGCACCACTGTGCCATGCCATCAAACACAGTCACTGTGCAATGCCATCACACCCAGCCACTGTGCCATGCCATCAAATGCAGCCACTGTGCAATGCCACCAAACGCAGCCACTGTGCAATGCCATCAAACTCATTCACTATGCCATGCCATCAAACTCAGCCACTGTGCAATGCCATCAAATGCAGCCACTGTGCCATCAATTCGCACCACTGTGCCATGCCATCAAACGCAGCCACTGTGCAATGCCATCAAACGCAGTCACTATGCCATGCCATCAAACGCAGCCACTGTGCAATGCCATTAAACACAGTCACTATGCCATGCCATCAAACGCAGCCACTGTGCTTTCAATTTGCACCACTATGCCATCAAACGCAGTCACTGTGCAATGCCATCAAACGCAGCCACTGTGCCATGCCATCAAACGCAGTCACTGTGCCCCTCAATTGTCACCACTGTGCCCTTTAATTGTCACCTCACCACTGTGCCCTTTAATTGTCCCCTCTGTGCCCATTGTCGCCACTGTGCCCTGTAAAATGCACTTACCTTACTCCTTCAACGTCTCTCGTTGTCTTCTCCCACCCTCGATGACACTTCAGCCTATCAGGTTACCGATAACCACCGGTGACCCTGATTGGCTGAGACGGCCGTCAGTCTTATCCAAGGAACACACCCCCTATACGTCCCCTGGATAAACTTTCAGGAGCCAAGGGGCTGTACTCAGAAAGCCTATCAGAGCCGTTGGCTCTGATAGGCACTTCCGCACAGCCAACCAGCTGCCATTATTCAGGTGGTCGGCGCTCAAGTTCCGGCCACCTGAATAGACCAGCGGCAGCTGGTGGAAACAATAACATGCATTCATGTAATGCATGAATGTATGTAATTTCAGTGGCGTGCGAGAGCCAGAGGGGGCGGCGCTCAAGCGCCCTCTATGGACGAATACTAACTGCCAGTTAGTATTAGTAAAAAAATTATTTTAAGGAAAAAAAATCTTAAAGGGCCCGTTTTTTTGTGACTACAGGAGGGGGGTGGGGCCCGGGCACCCCCTATGGACGGGCGGCCACTGACCAGAAATGAGGCATCTAATATGGATTAAACATATGCCACAAGCAAGGTATGCACCAGAAACGAGGCAGATAAAAACATATGCCACAAGAAAGGTATGCACCAGAAATTAGCCATCTAATTCAGACCAAACATGTGCCACAAGCAAGCTAGACACCATAAATGAGGCAGATAAACTTGATAAAAACATATACCACAAGCCAAACATGAAAGTGCATCTGCTAAGACAAATTAGGCTATTGAAAGGCTTACCGTGTACTCCCCCAGATCCAGACCATTTGGCTTCTCTTCTGCTGAGCTCTCCTCCACAATTGCACTGGAAAAGAAGCGCTGCTTGCTGGATATGAAGACGCCTGCGGTAAATTACTGCACACCTGTGGTAAATTACCTCACTGTTTCATGCGAGAAATTTTGCAAAATACATAAATTTAGTAGCCTTTTTTGTGAATGCAAAACAACTTTTTAAAAAACTCTGTGCTCTATACTGCTTCATAATTAGAGGCCAAGATAGGGAATGAAATCCTACCTGCAGTAGTGTAGGATTGGCAAAGCAGTGGCATATCGACCCATGGCCATCAAACAGGTCACTATATTGTCTTTCCCTTTAAAAACAGGGATTTATTTACCAGTGAAGCTTACCTTACAATGTTGATGTCTGAAGCCAAGCAGTTCCTAATAACTTGAAAATTCTTTCAGACACATAAACCAATCACATAACTGCCAGAATTGCCAAATTGCCAGTTCAGGCTTTTAAAATACATAGTTGTCTGAACATGGACTTCTTTAATCATATACTGTGTAAAAGTGCACCATGTGCAGGAAATCACAAATTAAAGTTTAACATTGCCTAAAGTAAAATAATATTTGCTGGATGTACTTCTAAAAACACTGAAACACGTATCAATTGGTAGTAAGAAGATATAAAAATATTGAAGAAAGTTATGTCTGGGGATATTAAAATAGGTCTTTAAGGCTCAAAAATCTTCCATTAATGAAAGTGCTGTATAATTATGATTATCTAGTCTGGTATAATAAGATGTTCTACTTGACGGCCTATGTTGAAAGATTATGAATAATTGTTCCTTCTTGCTGCTTCGGTACTCAACATATGACAAACTAGTTTATTCTACTGTAAATAATGTTTTTTAAACAATGTATTCATTTCAAGGTTCGTGGAAGTGAAAAGATTTTCTTTTCAGATGAATGTTCTTTATTATCATTTTTTAAAGAATCATACCAAGCAATAGAGTTTTCCACATTTTTTAAACATAAATTTGATTGTATATATTTTGATGTTTATGCTAGTTGGTTATATGAATCAAATCATACTATTTACAATTTGTTTTCCTAAATTCCAAGCTTAGCAGTTTTTTATACATTAAAGAATAATTCCAGGCATTAATACTATTGTATATGTTCATAGTTACATTAGTCTAGCTTGGTTTTTAATGTAACTATTCATTTATCATACCTGCTTGATCCCCCCAGCATGGAAATCAGTGAAGTATAAATCGCTACTTCAGTGATCTCCAGTAGCTTTCAGGCCCCATGCTGAGCAGCTACCCTTCTGCATTCTGAACACAGTTGGTCGGCCATTCAGCAATTTCACCATTCAGAGAATTATTTTATTGGACAAGGTGGAGAGCGTGACATCACCACCTCGCTTTTCTACCTTGTTTATTTAGATAACAATTTGCATTAGTTCAGAACATGCATAATGACACCCGTGCCAACCTCTTGTCTTCAGAATGCAGCAGGGCAGCCGCTCAGCACAGGACCCAGAAGTTAGTGGATATAACTGAAGCAGCAGTGTCTACAGTGAATTCCAGCTTCCAGGGACATCAGCCAAGTATGCTTTATATATACAGTAGTTACATTGGTCCCAGCTGAACCAATATAACTACTGTATGTAGAAAATACCCATACCTGGAATTCTTTTTTACTACATTTATCAAATAGTTGGACATACTATCTGGGGCTGAAGTTCATTTAGCATACTGAATACAGTAAGGCTGGGTTCACTTTGTTTATATATTTTTTCCTCTTGCACATAATATTGTAATTAAAGTGGCTTCACTTTATTTATTATTTTGTTATTTTGGTAAGTGAAGATTCTGAAATCATAAAGTTATTTAACAAATCGTGAAAATAAGGGGGGGGGTTATACTGCACTAGAGATAAAAATATAAGTGTACAGTAGGGGTGAGCTTTGTGTTCGACTCAAACGTATGTTCGACTCGAACATTGTATGTTCGACCGTTCGTCGAAATACGAACAAAACAGGTCGTTTGCGCCAAATTCGAGTGACGCGCCACGGCCCATAATTCACTGCGGCATGCTTGGCCAATCACAGCGCGCAAAAAACAGAGAGACATAATTGGTCAAAGCCAGGGTGGCTTTGGCCAATTATGGCTCAGGGCATTAGCACATGTCCCACACTATAAAAGGCCGCTTCCGGGCGGCCTCGTGTAGTGTGTTCCAGCGCTGGTTACAGATCAGACAGAGAGAAAGAGATTGTCTTTTTTTCTAGCTAGATAAAGCAGGCAGGCTAGTCAGTTAAATTTACAGTGTTTAGAGGATATATATACATCCCAGGAGTTGTACATATATTTATACACTGTTTAGTTTAGTTAGATTACTTCTACCTAATCTGTCAGGCAGTTGATTGTGCTAGCTGCAGTGTTCTCACGTGTTGTATTGCATGTGTGCTCAGTGCACCTAAACCAACTTGCTGTATACTGCAAGTTTGTGCATTCAAAATTCAGAATCCCAATCGTATTTTACGATCCACCAATCAAAATCGGCTTCAGATACCGAAAGCCAGATACAAGTCCAAAGGGGACAGAAGATTCGCTGTCCAAGGTCCCAGACTATGGAATGCCTTACCAGCCAGCATTCGGCTGGAGGAGAACTACTTGGTCTTCAGGAGAAAGAGTAAGACCCATCTCTTTTGATCTCAAAGGAGACAGGAACAACAAGCGCCCAGAGGCGATTTACTTCGCATGTGCTGCGCTATATAAGTTTTCATTCATTCATTCATTCATTCATTCATTCATTACTTTGCAACTAAACCCACTTGGTGGTGCATAGTGCAAGTGTGCGCATTACTTTGCAACTGAACCCACTTGGTGGTGCATAGTGCAAGTGTGCTCATTACTTTGCAACTGAACCCACTTAATGGTGCATAGTGCAAGTGTGCTCATTACTTTGCAACTGAACCCACTTGGTGGTGCATAGTGCAAGTGTTCTCATTACTTTGCAACTAAACCCACTTTGTGGTGCATAGTGCAAGTGTGTGCATTACTTTGCAACTGAACCCACTTGGTGGTGCATAGTGCAAGTGTGCTCATTACTTTGCAACTGAACCCACTTGGTGGTGCATAGTGCAAGTGTGCTCATTACTTTGCAACTGAACCCACTTGGTAGTGCATAGTGCAAGTGTGCTCATTACTTTGCAACTGAACCCACTTGGTAGTGCATAGTGCAAGTGTGCTCATTACTTTGCAACTAAACCCACTTTGTGGTGCATAGTGCAAGTGTGTGCATTACTTTGCAACTGAACCCACTTGGTGGTGCATAGTGCAAGTGTGCTTATTACTTTGTAACTGAACCCACTTGGTGGTGCATAGTGCAAGTGTGCTCATTAGTTTGCAACTGAACCCACTTGGTGGTGCATAGTGCAAGTGTGCTCATTACTTTGCAACTAACCCCACTTGGTGGTGCATAGTGCAAGTGTGCGCATTACTTTGCAACTGAACCCACTTGGTGGTGCATAGTGCAAGTGTGCTCATTACTTTGTAACTGAACCCACTTGGTGAATTTATTCAGCCAAGATCTGGCATTGGAATGCCCCCCCCCACCCCTAAAATAATCGACATATTGATGCCACACAGCACATGCGCTTTTGGGACCAAGCCTGTATGGCCAGGCTCATGGGCCAGCACTGGAACATCAATGGCCTCATCAGGCACAAGTGTCATGTAGTTTGTTGAGGGTCTCTTTAGGAAATTGTGCAATATGCAGCATCAAAATATGACATGGTTCAGATTCTACTTAACAAACCTACAGTCATTGTCTTGTTTGCACCGCCTGTATACTGCTGTATACTGCTGTTCAAAGTATATAGGGCCAAAGAGTCTTGTAATGACCTGGGGGAGTGGTGGCGGGGAAACCCATGCTATTTTTTTCAGTGATTTTCATCGATATTTCAGGGACCAATCATTACATTAAAGCCGCAAGCAGTTTTAAATCACCTTTTTCTTATAGTAATCTCATTTTGTGCAGGGACAGTTCTAAACATGTGCCACCTCACAGGCATATTATAGACACCCAGCACGTACGATATTTAAAGGAATTTTTTTTATTATTTTTTTCTTCACTTTAAGCATCATTAAAACCGCTGCTCCAGAAGAAACTACTGTTTTTAAAACTTTTTTTTCCATTAATACATGTTCCCTGGGGCAAGACCCGGGTTATCAGCAGGCAGTGCCCCAGGGAACATGTATCAATGGAAAAAAAAGTTTTAAAAACGACGGTCGTTTTTTCTGGAGCAGATGCTTAAAGTAAAAAAAAGAAAAAATGAAAAATTCCTTTAAATATGGTACCTGCTGGGTGTCTATAGTATGCCTGTGAAGTGGCAAGTATTTAGAACTGTCCCTGCACAAAATGAGATTACTATAAGAAAAAAGTAATTTAAAACTGCTTGCGGCTTTAATGTAATGTCTGGTCCCTGCAATATGGATGAAAATCATTGCGAAAAATAGCACAGACACAGACAGTACACACACCACGTAGCTTTAGGTGCACACTGCAGAGGACACAGGCAGTACACACACCACGTAGCTTTAGGTGCACACTGCAGAGGACACAGGCAGTACACACCATGTAGCTTTAGGTGCACACTGCAGAGGACACAGGCAGTACATACCAGGTAGA